>CM062809.1:1206384323-1206718977 GCA_031772625.1 Pinus tabuliformis | reverse complement strand
GCCTCCTCCTAAGTCTCCTATCACTTATGTGAGAAGGCCTATGACTAGATCCACCTCCTCTAAGGGAAAAGAAATCCTACAGGATACACAGCAGGATCTATAGGAAGCTAAAGCAGTCCTACAGGATACTCTGTTGAACCTACAAGAGACACAAAAATTGGAAAAGGAGGGAGGCCAACAGCAAGAAAATAAAGAAGAGGATCCAGAGTTAAATAACCTAGCCCCCAACCTAACCTTGACTCCTAGTATAGGTTTATTGAAGGAGGCAGGGTCATTCCTCAAAAATTTGTTATTCCACTATTCTTCAAGCTTGAGAAGGAGAGAGCCAAAACTCATCGATGGATGTAGATTGCCAAATCCAAGGGGGTGGAAGACATTGGACACATGGAGGAGAAGCTCGAGGAGATGGGCAGAGAGATAGAGAGGCCATAATGAAAAATCAACTAGAAACAAAAAATGCATGGTTGAGAGGATAACTGCAGGAAAGAGAGAATCAATTGGCATGTATGGCCAGTCTCTCTCTGGAAGCAATCCAGTGTCGTATTCCAGCTAAATCCTATTCCCTATACCTCAAGGAACAGTGGATATAGTTCCAGATCAAGACCCTAGCACAGAGAGGCACCATGCCATTTCAGGACTACAAGTAGCTCATTGATATTTGTGATCAGAGCACACTAGAAGATATGGCCAAGATGTCTACATTTTATTTGTATAACATGGACTTAACAGACACGAATGTATGGGACCCTAATGCCAAGCTAGGAGATTTATAGTTGATGGCTTTGGCATCATGGATGAAACACGAGGAATCAAGGGCTGCAGAGATGAAGAAGATATTGGAAAGAGAACAAATTGAACCTCTTATGATCAAAGCTGAACAGTCAGATCCCATTTCCCTCATCAATACCCATAATTTGATTGCAAATGATCCTTAACTTGCACCCAGGTATCTCGCTACCTAAGAGCAAGAAATTTCACATTTTGAGGACATGTTCAGGTTGTTAGGGGATGATAACATACATGCTTTCCTGAGGAGATGGAACACATTGCCATACAGCTTAAAGATAAGAGAGTACCACTCTCCTCAAAGATTGAGAGAAGCACTGAACAAGACACCCATGTACAAGCAATCTATGCAAAGGCTGAAAGTCAATTGGATTGGCTTGAAACTCAATCCACCACTACTCTTAGGAATGCTAGAAGGAAGGAAGGAAGAAGAAGAAAAGAGGCAGTGGGAGGAGGTAGAAAAGAAAGCAGGCTTCTATGAACAAGAACAAGAAACCACAACAAAGGCATGGGATGTCAAGGAAGCCACTAGAGCTATGAAGGATATGGATATTGATTGAGTTGCTCAGAGGATGAGCAACACTTTCAGTAGGGGGCTGATGATGAGCCTCATCATTGGGTAATTATATGGGCCTTAATTCACCTCTTAGCTTAGTCAAACCAACTTTTCTCACAACTTATTACATGTTTTTATTATATTTTGTTTATGAGATGAGTTAGAGTTGGATATTATGCCTACTGGACTAATACGCATTGAATGCAGGATTGAAGGAGAAAATCAAGGAATATTTGCAAAGACTAAAGTTAAAACTCGAATGGGACAAGGGAGAGGGATTGTAGGAGGTAAATCATCCTCATTTACTTCTCCCCCATTCGAATATTCCTCCATTTATCACACCAGCTCGGAGTGCAAGCAGCCAAGTCATGAGGATTAGAAGGAAGTCGAGCAAGTGAGACACAAAGAGCTAGTTTATCTCATGTTTCGGGAGCGAGCCTCCCTAATTTTAAGGAATTCATTGGGGACTTTAGTTGTATAAGTAGAGAGACCTAGAGCCTCATTAGGATTCAAAAAAATTTTGTAAAACTCTAAGTGATTTTCAAGCTCCAGACTTGTGGAAGTTTTATTGATGTAATTTCATGTTTTGGTAATAAGAATGAGTTTTGTTTTGAGCCAGCACTGATTTAACTCAGAGGGATGAAGCTCTTGGGTTAGGGCCCAACCCTAGTAGCCAAGCCTCATCTTTCTTGTATATGTATGTTTATATTAGTCTCATAGATTCATTGTTAGTTTGTCTTTAGATGTATTTTCATTGCAAGTAGTGTAGATTGTATTGGTTGTTTATTAGTTTGCTTCCATTTGTGCTTTACTTCGAGAGTAGGTTAGCAGGGATAAAAGGAGCACCACAAGGCTGTCAGTGGGTGTCTTAGCCTCATTTCCTTTGATCCAGGTGGATATTGGTGGCCACCCACCAAGTCCACTTAGACCCCCACCATTGTTTCTTTCATCTTTTCAATTTCCTTAATTGTAGCACAGTTTACTATTTTTAGCAGTTTTTTGGGTCCTGAACTTTCAGAGCCGTTTTGAGGCCCTAAACGACATTTTTTTGGAAAAATAGGGGCAACATGGGTTCGTGGACTGATGTTTCCCTTTTTGAAAGTTGTAGTTCTCAGATAGATCTTTCTAACGAGATATCATGTGCATCAAACGGAGATCGTATGCCAAAGTTATGACCCCGGGAAGTTGATGTACCAATTTACCCAAATGGGGCCCACAGTTTGGCGTTTCATATTCTAGGGCTAGGTTTTTGGATGTTTAGGGTTTTCCATTATTTCTCAACAATAAATAGGCCTTCGAGCCTCATTGTAACACAGTTCAGAGGCATGTAGCTGCCACATCTCTTCTCAGAGATAAGCTGCCATCACCCTAGCTAGTTTATTTCCATTTCTGTTTGTAAGCATATTTCAGTGTTTTACATTAATGAAATGAAGTATTATTTCCATTGCATCTCTGTGTTTATGGTTATCTCTGTAATTTTTTGCGTTCTTGTTTAAATCTGGATCAGTGGTATCAGAGCGATCTACTTTTCCTCTGTTTTTCTTTGCATGTCCCCAACGAGGGCGGGATATAAGGAGTTAGGGCTTGAACTGGTCGAACCTTTGCAAGACCAGCCTCACAAATCTTGACAACCTCCCATGGCGGATGAAAAGAAAGACTAGGGGGCAGGAGATCCTATCAAAATCTTGCTTGAAGAAGCCCTCGAGTGACAAAGGAACGCAATGATGGACAACTTTGCCCAAATCCTTCAGTGGCTACCCAGGGGCGACGCATCAGCTTCCAACAACTACTCGAGAAACACCACACTGTTTAAGGTACAAGTTAATTTTGAAATCCTCATATTCTAGGGTCAGATAAACGCAGATGCCATCGATAAATGGTTAAATATGCTAGAGGGTTATTTTTCTATTCATGATTTTTCCATTCGGGAAAAGATTATTTTCGCTCTTCTCAAAGCATCCCCCCACATCAAGGACTGGTGGGAAACCTACTGCGAGCATAAGGATGGAAGTACAGGTTCACTATTTTCAGCCGCACCCACTTGGAGTTCATTCCGAGATGCCATCAAGGAGTAGTACTACCCTGTCAGAAGCTATGAGGATCAATACATAAACTGGACCACGTTGCAGCAGGGAAAGGACCAAGACGTGCCGAAGTTTACCAATAATTTCTATACCCTTCGCACAAAGTTGGGTATCAAGGATTTGGAGCAGCATTTGGTACTCAAATACTGTGGCTGCCTTCACAAGTACATCCAGGAAGAAATAGAATTCCATGAACATCTCCTCTCTCGGCACAGCATACCAATATGTCGTGAAGGTCGAGAAAAAGTTTAAATAGAAGAAGCGAGACTTTGGATCTATGAATCTGAAGCAAGGTAAAGGTGCCCCCAAACTGCAGAACAAAGGACAAAGCCAAGGCGAGGCGGCCCAAGACAACCTGCCAAAGCTGCAAGAAAAGAATAGTGCCACGAATCTGAGAAAGGACACGGGAAAGTGGTGTGAGTTCCATAAGAGCTCCACTCACAACACAAGTGAGTGTCGGGCCAAGCAGTCACTGGTGGATGAGCTAAAGGTTTTAGAATTAGATGCATGTTCTGACTCTGAGTCAGAAACCGACAAGGGGAATGACAAAGGGAAGTAGATTATCGATGCAGAGACCAACACCACCATTACCACCACGAAGATCCAGAAGGAGGAACCTGAAGATCCAGAGGAGGAGGAGCATCTCTTCCACTCCCGATGTGGGTAAAGGGATCCCTGCTACGATTCATTGTCGATAGTGGGAGCCAAAAGAACCTCATTTCGGCAGAGGTTGTGAAGCATCTAGGCTTACCGACCACAGCACATCCACAATCGTACACCATCAGGTGGCTTCACCAAGGACGAGATCTTCGCGTGAGCTAGTAGTGTCACCTTCTGGTGGGCCCCAGTATTGCAGCAATAATGCTGCAACTCCTGGAACTCCCTTCTTTAATTTTGTCAACCCGGTAGTTCGTAACAAACATGGAAGCGATAGTGCTATATGCACAAGTACTAGCTCTTGCCACAGCTGTCACTTGATCAGCTGGCACAAGTCCATTGGGAGCTTAAGCCAACTTCTATGAGCTCTTAGAAGAAGCTTTTAACTAATGGATGAAATCTAACTCGAAGGAGGCTAATCTACTTGCAGAAAGAAACTAAAAAGCTAAATGGAAATGAAAACCCTAGCAAACCCTAGTTTTACCAACTAGCCCTACTGATGCAAGAAAAAGGATGAAAGCTACTGGAAAAGATGCCATTGATTCTTTGGAAGGTTAAGTGCATGTGTCTAAGCTACTTCTGAAGTGAAATCTGAAAAGAAACATCTTTTTGTATTTTTGAGTAAATTGGCAGAATTATTATGCATGTGCTTTAACTGTTTTTGACTGTGCAGAGGTGGATTGGCGAAAGGAAATTCTTGCAGGAGGTTGGGAAGGTTAGAAGAGGGCCTAAGGGGTCCCTAGCACCCTTCAAGAGAGTTTCACAGTGATCGGATCTCAAGAAACCACTTTTGTGAGCTTCTACAGAAAGTCTGCAGGGGTTCTACGGGATGTACTATAGCTTCTACAGGATGTTTCTACAGGAAGAGCCGAGAAAGGATTTTTGAGGGTTTATGGAGGAAAAACCGGTGGGAAAGTGGAAATGGACGTTGGTTGAGGCTGTGAAGAGGTCTAGGACCTAGTACATGAGGCTTAGGAGTGATTAAGGCGATTGGGTTTGGTTCAAGGATGGAGGGAGCAAGGATGCACAAGAATGTAGAAATTAGGGCAAAGTGGGAAAATGTGGCAAATGAAAGGCAAGGATCTGAGTTAGAGGATGAAGCAGGTTGCATTGATGGGATAAGGGTAGGAGAGGAGGTATCATAGGTTTTCTGCACGTTATTTTCCAAAACTAATCAACAAAGAATAAGAAAACCAAAGATCTAGCTATTTTGACCTAATTTGACCTAGAAACCATAAGCATGATGAACAGAAGTTTATTGGCAAAAAATCATGTAAAAAAACTATGGAAACCAAGCAAGAATGGATCTAAGCATGCAATCACAACTGGTACTAACTTTTGCAACTAAGAATCTAACACTATAAATTGCATGAAGAAGCAAGAACAGTGTTTTTATGGCAGCAAGTATGCCTTGGTCTCAGCTCATGGTCCCAAGGAGCGAGAGGTGAGATCAAGGGCTTCTTGATGGCCTTTTCTGAATATCTTTTCCTTTACCAAACTGTCAAATCAACCTGAAGCATGAAAATCTATTTTAATCATCAAAAATGACCTAAGTAACAAAGCAATATTTTAATCTAAATAACAGATTTTAGTCTAAGAATGCAGCAAAGACACATAAAAGTGCACGAAGGAGGTACTGGGCACTTGGGTTGGGCCCAACCCCAAAAGATACAGCCTCCTAAGGAAGATTAGAGCTGGTGCAAATCTTTATCCATCTTTATTGAGCAAGAAATAATAGTTACATCAAAAATTGTCCACAAGAAAAAGCTTGAAAATGTGCTGAAATGCAGAGCTAACCTACTGCCTAAAGAATGACTAAAAAATGACTAAAATCAAACTGCAAACTAGCTAATTGAGCTTAGGCCCTAGGCCTTCTTATTTATACAAATTTAGGACCCCAATAGCCCTCCTAAACTTTAGGAACTCGGCTGCCAAAACTTGCAGTTAACAGCAACTTTACTAGCACTTGCTCAGCTGCCCTTGTGATAATCGATGTGGTGGTCCTTGAACTCTGAGCTAGTGGTGGATAATTCGAGGTAAGAGCTCATAAATGAAGGGGACACCTTCGTAAAAATCCTCTCCACGAATTTGGCTGCCAAGTGCTCATTTAAACCTTTGATTTTGTCTCAAAATTGACTAAAAATCTGCATAAAGCACACATTAGACTTGTTGGCATAATGACTAACCCAATTCACTCTATTAGCATAAATATAATCAAAAGCATGCAATAAACTAATGATAATGGTGGATTAATTCAAATTAGGAGGCTGAATGAGCCCATATAATTACTCATTTCTGGGGCTCATCACCTTCCATACAACATCAAGCCCTTCACGGATGAGGTATTGTGTGACATTGCTCCCCTTGAATTTGGTGATGTATTATTAGGACAACCATACTTGTGGAAGCCACATGCTGTGTATGAATCAAGGCCCTGTGCTGTTATTGTTACTTTGGGAAATAAGTTGTACAGGATACTAGAGGTAGCACTGTCTACTGCCATCTCTTTGGTTACTGCAAAACAATGCAGTAAGGTCATTTCCAAAACCAGGAAATTTGTTTTCCTGATGATATGCCCTCAAGGAAAGAAGAAGATGGTGGCCATGACCTCTAGACAGGGCCCCTCTGCATGACAACTACAAATGGACAAGGTCGTGGAGGAGTACGAGGACCTCCTCACCTCCCCCGCAGGGGTTCCTCTGCACTGTCAAGTCAAGCACTCCATCGATCTGACCCCAGGTGTGCCGCTACCCAATGGACCAATCTATTGGTGCTCTGTTCTGGAGAACAATGAAATCAAGAGGCAGATTCGGGAGCTACTGCAGAAAGGTCACATCTGTCTGATTTCATCGCCCTGTGGGAGCATGATCGTGTTGGTACAGAAGATGGATGGGGCTTGGAGACTCTATATTGACTATCAAGCACTAAACAAGATCACTGTCCATAATAGGTACCCGATCCCATGGATTGATGACCTCATGGACCAATTGAAGGGGGCAAAATATTTTAGCAAGATTGATTTAAAGTCAGGATATCACCAGGTACCAATCAATCCCTCTGATGTGTGGAAGACTGCCTTCCAAGCCAAAGAGGGCCTTTTCTATGCTATCGGGGCAATCCTTACTCAACACGAGCATCTAGTGGCATATCACAGTGCGACACTTTCAAACACAGTCCGAAAGTATTCCACTTATGAAAAAGAGATGTATTCCATTATGCAGGCCTGCCGATAATGGAAGCATTACATTTTGGGGAAGGAAACGGTCATCCACACAAACCACTGATCCCTATAGTTCATACAAACCCAAGGGAAATTGCAGAATGATCACCATTAAACGTGGTCCACATACTTGCAACAGTTCCATTTGAATAACAAGTATAAGAAGGGCAGTGCCAATAATGTTGCAGATTACCTCAGTCGACCACCGATCATGGAGTTAACCACCGTGCTCAACTCTTGTGTGCACGAGACTTCTGATTGGCCACTTCTCTACAAAAGTGACCCAGAATTTGGCCACAGATACCAAACACTCTTGGAGGGTCAACATGTTCCAAATTTTCACCTCCACGATTCCTTGTTATGCCACCTGGGTCACCTTTGTGTTCCTTCAAGTGAGCGTGCCAAGATGATTTGGGAAGCACACTACAGTCGAGCTGCTGGGCATTTCGGGGTGGAGAAAATGGTGGCAGTACTACAGAAGTATTTCTATTGGCCTAATCTTCGATAGGATGTTGAGAAGTACATCAAATCTTGAACTGCTTGTACCATTGCCAAACCGACCATCAAGAAGCAAGGCCTCTATACCCCGTTGCCTACCCCTAGTCGACCTTGGGAATCCATCTCCATGGATTACATGTCTGTCCTTCCTTCCACTAAGCATGGAAATGATTTTATTTTTGTGGTCGTCGACAGGTTCTCAAAGATGGCCATTATGGCGGCCTGCAAGAAGAATATCACAACAGAAGCCACTGCTTAACTCTTCTTTGAACGAGTGTGGGTACACTTTGGGATCCCACAATATATCATCTCAGATAGGGACAGCAGGTTCCTTAGTACATTTTGGTTCAATCTATAGTCGATGCTGGACACCAAACTCACTAAGTCCACAGCCTTCCATCCTCAAACTGATGGTCAGACAGAGGTTGTCAACAGGATGATTGTACACATTCTACGCATGTACAACTCAAAGAATCAATGCAAATGGGATGAGAGCCTCCCCTATGTTCAGCACATCCACAACCAGGCTCTCCACAGCTCGATTGGCCACATCCCTTTTCAAGTGGGCTTGGGATTCCAGCCACTATGTCCCATTGATGTGGCCATGCCATTTGCAGCTACTCACACAGATTCGGCTCATGTCCAATCTGAAACAGATAAGGAAAATAGCTTCATTGAGCACATCCAACATATTCACCAGCAGGTCCATGACATTTTGGAGAAATCAAATGCCAAGTACAAGCAGCGACATGATCAACATTAGGTGCCACACAAGTTTCAAGTGGGCGACAAAGTCTAGTTGCATTTGCAAAAGGAATGCCTTACTGGAGCCTATCGAAACTCAGACCACTCCAATATGGTCCTTACACCATTACCAAGGCTGTGGGAGACAATTCATTTGAGGTCAGCATTCCCCCATTCCTTGGCCTGCACCCAGTGTTCAATGTGGACCACCTTCAACCATACTTTCCACCATTACTAGACACATCCGACATTGCAGAACATCTCACACCCACATAGTTAAATCTAGATTGCATAGAACAAGATGAAATTGATCAGATCATGGACACACATATCAAGCACACTCACTAGCAGAATATCCAACTGTATCGAGTTGTCAAAGCAGGCCAACTCCTTCACCAAGGCAAGTGGCTCACCAGGGACCAAGTTCAGTAGAAGTTTCCTCATCTCATGGAGGAACTCAACACAATGGGGACCATTGCTTCCTAAGGGGGGTGGATATTGGTGGCCACCCATCAAGTCCACTTGGACCCCCACCATTGTTTCTTTTAGCTTTTCAGTTTCCTTAATTGTAGCACAGTTTACTATTTTTAGCAACTTTTTGGGTCCTGAACTTTCGGAGCCATTTTGAGGTCCTAAACGACATTTTTTGGGAAAACTGGGAGCAACATGGGTACGTGGATTGATGTTTCTCTTCCCAAAGTTGTAGTTCTCAGATAGATCTTTCTAACGAGATATTGTCCATGTCAAACGAAGATCGTATGCCAAAGTTACGACCCTGGGAAGTTGATGTACCAATTTACCCAAACGGGGCCCACAGTTTGGCATTTCATCTTCTAGGGTTAAGTTTTTGGATGTTTAGGGTTTTCCATTGTTTCTCAACAATAAATAGGCCTTCAAACCTCATTGTAACATAGTTCAGAGGCATGTATCCACCACATCTCTTCCTAGAGATAAGCTACCATCGCCCTAGCTGGTTTATTTCCATTTCTATTTGTAAGCATATTTCAATATTTTACACTCATTAAATGAAGTATTATTTCCATTGCATCTCTGTGTTTATGGTTATCTCTGTAATTTTTTGCATTCCTGTTTAAATCTGGATCATCCTCCCTTTGGGATCATGATTTGAGGAAGGGACCCTTATGCAGCCCAAAAACACAGATTTCTATTTCTTGCATGAGATTTAGAGTTTACTGTATTTAAGTTAGAATTTGATCAGTTTTGAAAAGTAGTATTTCATTGCCATCTCTTCTATCTTCATTCTTACAGTAGATCTCATCCATGATTTCATTCCTTTCAGCAACTTTCCTCATGCATAATGTAGGCAATTAGTTCATTAATTCTGCTTTTCTAGCTTATGAGAATGCTTCTTGTTTACATGGCTTTTTGGAAATTATACATGTTTTGTGCAGAGCAATTGCTTCAAGAGTAGACAAAGACTTCATAGCCAACAACCACCTTCCACTTCATCCACCATAGTCATTCCTTGTTTTCACCATTGCCTTCACTAGTTTTCTTCATTTTACATAGAAATTTTTCCAAGCACATTGAGCGAATCCAACCATCTTATATCCTTGTTGTTGACTTTTGAGTGATCCTATACCTTTTCTCACTTCATTCCACCCATCTACCACCTTCCCTAAGCCTTCCATCACCTCCAACACCTCCCATTTTGCTCTCGTTGTATCCTATAGGTTTACAGGGAATCATGTAGGTTTCTAGTACATCCTGTAGGTTTTCCTATAATGGCCTTTTTTGAGGCCAAATTGAGGGAAAACCTCTAGGAAGCCACCAAAGGTCACCCAAGGGTATCCCACACCATCCAACCATATTATAACCCTTCCAACCATCCTCCAACATCCTTAATTCACTTGCCACATCACCAAAATAAATTAGTTTGCATACTTGATTTTGCATGAAAAGACAAAAACAGATTGATTTTAGTCCCTTTACTTGCACATTAGTGATGTTTGATGCTTTTTACTTCCATGCTTAGATAGTAGCATTTGGTTCATGTTAATTTAGCATAGTTGCTTGGCAGTTAATTAGGAAATGGTGTGATTTAGCCTTGAATTTGGTCTTTTTCATTATTGAAGTAGAGTAGCTCTCCCTTAGTGTAGACTTCCCTTTCTTCCATCAAGAAACCAAGCTTCTTTTGACTCCATAGAATTATGGCTTAAAAACCCCAGTTGTCTCTCACCAGCTGAAAAGTGACAAAAGGCAGGACTATCACTTTTACTTGTGTATACAACACTGTCACCTCCAAGTTTGTACGAACCCCGAGTTGATAAAGTAATGCTAGTAGCCCAGGATTTGCAGCATTCTTGCTGCAATACTTGTGCTCATCAAGGGATATGATAGAAGACAAAAAAGTGTTGCTGGTAAAGGTGGACACTTTGAAGAATACTACAGATGCATTAACAAAATCTGTGAGCTATGATAATTTCTCTGGGTGTAGAGAAACAATGGGCATTGTAGGGCTAGATAAATGACTAAGCTCTCTTGTGGAAAGAAAACAACAAGTGGGAGAATGTTGGGTTGTGTTATATTCTTCCACGACTAGCTTCCTTAGTCAAACCGGGGGGTTAGAGGGGGGGCGGAGCCCCCCCTTTGTTGGGCCAATGTGTAGCGAGGGGGTCACAAGGGGTTTGAGGGGGGCAGTTAGCCCCCCTCTATGGGGTCTAGGGTAGCACCCCGGGGAAAATTTTTTTTTGGACCCTATATTGGGTGGGAGGACACACCTATGATTTTGTGCATGGTTTTCGCACATGGTTTTGGGCATGATGGTTTTCGTTCCATGGTATTTTGTAGATCTGATCAAGGGAACTACGGTTATGTTCTAATCCAGGGTTAATGGATTGGGGTTATCTAGGGGATAATGTCTGTGTATATTTGTTTTATGTGTTATGCTCCCACTATTGTTTATTTTCTATGTTTTAGAATTTGTATGCAGGTAATTTCTATATGGGATTAAAACCTACAATTGGTGCATTAGTCAAACCGAATGGAACAACAACAAACTCATATTGCACATACCTAGTCCTAAACATAGTCTTGAAGATATCCTCTTCCTTAATGCGTACCTAATGGTATCTCGATCTCAAGTCGATCTTAGAGAACATTGTTTCTCCCTTTAACTGATCAAACAAATCATTAATCCTCAGCAAACGGTACATGTTCTTGATTGTTACCTTGTTCATTTGCCTATAGTCAATGCATAGTCTAATAGTACCATCTTTCTTCTTTACAAACAACATTGGTGCATCCCAAGGTGATACATTGGGTCTGATGTATCCTTTGTCCAGCATTTCCTTTAAGTGTAACTTCAACTCTACCAACTCAGGTGTGCTCATCCTATAAGGTGCTTTCGATGCTGGAGCTGCCCCTAGCACCAACTCAATAGAAAATTCTACCTCCCTGTGAGGTGGAAACTATTAAATGTCCTCAGGAAATACATCCCAAAACTACTGCAATACTAGATACCTGGTTAATGCATCAACATCCTCAACCTCCTTACCCTTATCACTATAAATCTATACTGCAAACATCACACAACCTTTTCTACAACTACGCTTATCCTGCATAGCAGTAACCATCATCACTGATGTCGGCTTCTTATTTCCCTGCAAAGTCCTCTTTTCACCACTATCATCCACACACTCAATGGCCTTGTCGAAGCAATCCACTTTGGTTTTGTGAAGTTATAGCCAATCCATACCCAAAAACATACTATATGATCCCAATGGCAATACATTCAAATGTGTTGCTATAGGCATACCATTTAACTCGAATGCACAAGCTCTTACCCAATGGTGAACTCACTTCTTTGTACCTATAGCCAACTGCACCAATCACGATTTTGCATGCACTTCTTTTCTCAAACCACACTTATCCACCAGGTCAAGGTTAATATAACTATAATTATATCTAGGATCAATTAAAATAGAAACAACTTTATCACAAAGCTTACCATCCATCTCAATAATTGATTCCTGATGATCTGCCTACATGTTGTCCATGGCTTCATAGATCCGAGGAATGCTTTGACCAATATCACCGACTGTATGCGCCTCTTGAGCACTGTAGATATGGGGTCTACCACTACTCTGATACTGCGGACAATCCCTCTTGCGATGATCCTTACCACATATCCAACACTGCAATGGATCCCTACCACCGCCTCTAGCCTACTGCTCTCCATGTCCCTTCTTAGTTGTATTGAATCTTTTGTAAGGAACTGCATTTTCTTTCTCACTTGCATCTTGAGGTCTTCCTCTCTTTGGTGGCCATTTTCCTTTAGCTTTTTCATTTATTTTCAATTCATGTTTAGGCTCAACTTTATGCTTCGACTGCTCATAACAATGCTTCAACTTTCGGACGGCTTCCTCCAATGATCTAGGCTCATCGAACTCAAATGGGTCTTTGTATGCAACTGGAAATCCACTGGTCAATCTCTGAACCTTGGCTTTCTCCTCCTTTAGGTAAGGCACATATCTCAATAGCTCTAAGAACCTGCTAGTATACTCATCATTTGTCATAGAACCCATCTACAACTCATAAAACTCCTTAGCTCTATCATCATAATATCTTTCCGATAAATACTTCTTCTTGAAGCACCTTTCAAACGCATGCCAAGTCAAATCATCTTCATCAATACCTTTAAAATTCTTCACATGTTCCCACCAAATATTCGCTTTACCTTTAAGACTAAAAGTGGTTATTCTTAATTTCATGTTTTATGAGTAATCATGTAATCTAAAGAATTTCCTCATACCAAGAAACCAAGCCTTTGCATCTTGCAATTTCTTCATTTCCCCATCAAAGGTAGGTGGCTTCACTTTCTTAAACTCATATGGAAAGTATCCCTTATCACTCCTCCTGTAAGGATGATAATGATGAAGATCATGATGCATATTAGAACCAGAACTAGAATAATACATGTTTCCAGTTCCTCTCCTATCCGTAGTGTCCAACATCTTGCCTGTCTCTACTATGAGACCTACTGCCATATGCCCCATTAGTCTTGTCCTCCTATCCATGGCTGATATGAAATGGTCCCTGTCATTGAAAATCTGACAAACTCTGAAGTATTATCGCATTCACCTCTACTTGTTTCTCTTGTTCCTGCATGATTTTTTCATTGTCTGCTTTGAAACTCCTTATATCTTCCTTCAAGCTTCTCAATGTAATGGCCAAATCAAAAGGATTCCCACCACCATATTGCTCTTGGGATTCATAGGGAGAGTCTTTGTAATTAACCGTCTTGCTAGCCATTGATGTTTCTTCCTGCCATGCATTGTAGGAATTTACAGGGTAAGTTCCTCAGATAGAACATGAAGGGACACTGATCACAAATAGATCACAAATAAATATACCAGTATTCTTGACGTGGTTAAAACCCTCAAGGGGGGAAACAGTCTACGGCCTGAGCCAATGCAACAACTTCAAGAAATTTATTGATAAAAGAAATAAAATTTACATAAGCTTCTCTCATGAACGATTACCCTACAAATGACCCTCCATGCTCTTTAAATAGAGATCATGGACCACTCGGGTGTTAAGCCACGGATCAAGTGTTGGTAATACCGAGGACAGAATGAACCGTTAGATCACTTCATGTCTAAAACATATCGTGACCGTCGGATTGTAAGTTACAAATGTACACAGTAAAGAAACACACTTTACCTAACTCTACAATAGACCAAGTTACACTTAACTATTTCCTATGTGTCAGAATATCCTAACATCCCCCCTTAAGAACAACTTGGGATAGGATTGAAGGATGTACAAATATGACACAATAGGAGAAGGAAGGAGGCATTAGAGCCTATCCCCCCTTAGTGACAACTTCCTGAACTCCAACCATAAATCGAAGTTTTGTAAACTTCGCCTCTTTGAGAGCCTTGTAAAGATGTTTGCAACTTGATCATTGGTTGAACAATATTGCACTTCAAGAACATGGTCATGAATGAGCTTTCTAATGAAGTGCATGTGTAGTTCAATGTGTTTGTTGCGTTTTTGTTGGACTGGATCTTTGCATAGTTGAATGGCACTTTGATTATCACACCAAAGTGTAGTCGGATGCTGCTGTTGAAAGCCAAAATCTGATAGGATCTGACGAAGCCACAGGGATTCCTTACTAGCTTCTACAGTGCCACGATACTCTGCTTCTTCTGAAGAAAGAGAAATGACAGTTTGTTTCTTGCAAGCCCATGTAATAGGTCCAGAACCAAGAGTGAAAACATAACTTGCAGTAGACTTCCAATCATCAGGGTCACCAACCCAATCAGAATCAATGAAACCAACCAATAGAGGAGATGCTTCTGCATTGTAATGAATCCCAAACTAAACTGTACCTTGAACATAATGAAGTATTCTTTTAGCTGCTTTCCAATTACTTTCATGTGGTTTTTGGATAAACCAACCAATAAGGCCAATAGCAAAGGAAAGGTCAGGACGAGTATGGGTCAGATACAAATGTTTTCCTACAAGTTGATGGTATAAGGTAACATCAACTTCAGGAGAAGTACAAGTGACTGAAATTTTGACTCCAGACAGAAAGGGAGAAAGGGTTGGCTCATGGTCTTCCATGTGAAAGTGGCGTAGAAGATCATAGGCATACTTGGACTGGGAAAGGGAAATACCTTCCTTGGATTGCAAGACTTGAAGACCAAGAAAATAATGCAAGTGTCCTAAGTCTGTCATTTCAAACTTCCTTTTAAGGCTAGACTTCACATGGTTTATAAGGTTGGGATCATTACCAGTGAGGATAAGATCATCAACATAAAGAACAAGAATGATAAGAGACTTACCCACTTTCTTGGTGTAGACAGTATTTTCAGAATGACACCTAGAAAAGCTAGTATCTAAAAGAAAGCTATCCATTTTGGCATAACAAGCCCAAGGGGCTTGCTTAGGGATTTCTTAAGCCGAAACACAAGGCTGGAGTCTGTTTGTATAAATCCAGTAGGTTGTTCCATATAGATTTCTTCATGCAAGTCCCCATACAAGAAGGCAGATTTAACATCCATCTGATGGACTTCCCATTTGAAAGAGGCAGCAAGGGAAAGAACAAGGCGGATAGAGTTCATTATGGCAATAGGGGAGAATGCTTCAGTATAGTCAATGCCTTCAACTTGTGAAAATATCTTAGCAACAAGACGAGCTTTATGTTTATCAACTTTTCCATCTGGTCCAAACTTGGTTCTGTAAACCCATTTACATCTAACAAGTTTTCTTCCCTTTGGAAGAAGAACAAGATCCCATGTATCATTTGCCAATAATGAACAATATTCATCATTCATAGCTGCGTCCCAATCTAGATGGTCTAAAGCTTCTGCAAAGGTGTCAGGATCATAATTCACTGAAGTTTGAGCCAGTAAAGAAGAGGCTCTATCAAACTGAGAATGTTTACATCGTTGATCTGTAGGATCACCTGCAAGAGCACCTGCTACATCCCAAGTAGCACGGACCTATTTTGGAAGCTGAGGAGCTGAAGGGGGATCCTGAGAAGGTGGGGAAGGATTGTCATCCTCACTGTCATCATCTGAAGAAGAAATATTTTCAGAAGTCGAAGGGATAGAGAGGTGGCACATCTGCCAAACTAGGCTCGTAGGCCGACACATTTTCAGCAAACTTTACATCTCTTCTAATGATAAAATTTTTTGACTTAAGTGGAATAATTCTATATCCTTTGACATCTTCAGAATATCCAACAAAAATACATTTTTCACTCTTAGGTTCTAAAGCTTAATGTTTCTCATCTGGAATATGAGCCCATGCTTCACTTCCAAAAACACGAAAGTGACTTACATCTGCTTTAATTGAGCTCCATGCTTCTTCTGGAGTGATATTATTTAAAACCTTAGTATGAGTTCTGTTATCACTTAGATTTTCCTTAGAAGTTATTTAAAAGAAGGAAAGTGTCCAAGGTAATTACAAATCAATCTTTTAAGTGCAGATCCTAGCCGATCTACACTCAAAGAGGGCTCTCTCTTTATAATTTAGCATTGTTTTGATGTGATATTAGGCTAGTTATTAATGCTCAAGGAATTTGTTTTGATTTGTTTGGTGGAATTAAGGGAACAGATGGGCAGAGCAGATATTTAAGCCATTGGGCTATGGAGTCAAGTAGGAAAGGTTTACCAGGATTTGATTAATCACTGAGGTAAGAGTTCACAAGGAAAGCTAGCACAGCAAGGACAAATCTAAAAGTCTTAATGGATGAAAATATTAACCAAGGCCAAGAGTAATGAAGAATCCTTAACAGGGATTAAGATGAAGAAGGGAGGTTTGGAAAATAGCAAGGGCAATTAAGGATCCTATACTAGGGACCAATAGAGGGAATGAATTATAGAAGTAAGGGAGCAACTAAGAATTCCCAAACTTAAGCAACTTAGTAGAAAACATCAAATAAGCATACAGTTAAAACAGAGAGCACTTAAACTAATTCTGATGATATTACTCCTTGTTTGCTTTTAAGAATTATAAGAAACACATATGATATTTCATAACATAAAGGACAACAATAATCAAACTCAGAGAAGTGATACTTATTTGTTTCCCACAATGCACATGAATCGAGTGAAATGTCCTCAGCTTTATTTAATCCAATAAATTAGTCCAGCCTTGATTACAATAGCTCCTTTAGCTCAAAACAAAAAGTCTACAGAAATTCTTTTTAATCCACCCTAATTACTTCAATTTGTGAAGTATTTATACAAAAATTAATACAAAATATCTCATAACTATATGAGATTTATTCTAGGAAACAAAAGTTATCTTCCACACGAAGATAGAGACAGATGGAAAACAGATTGTTTGTTGTCCCTTTATTTGTGAATGTGCTGGATACTAGAACTCGGATTTGGCTCTTACAGTTGCCTTGGTATTTATGTGCTAGACTTCACTCTTATCTTCACCTACTGATACTCTTTACCTGTGTTGTTCCATCCTTTCATCCTGTATTACCAGAATTTACCATGGTAAACATCTTTTACTTTACAGATTTACTATAGTAACCTTATAGTAAATCAGTCAAACTGGTCCACCATTCGTTATCCGGTAATTTCATCCTGATCATCTACCTATAAACTTCATCAGCTTCTGTGTACTTAGCAAAATTGGTTTTGCTGGTGAATAAATGTTCTACTTCATGTTCTATGTAAAATAGATTCTCCAAGCCATCATAAAGTACCTTTCCTGTAGGTAATGCTTTTACTCCTAAGGAACTTGCTTGACTCTTGGCTTGTTTATTTCATCTCTCAATATAGTCTTCATGTTTCATTAACTTGTCATGTATAACCAGTGGGCTAGGAAGGCCTTTCTCTCTCAAAATTCCATATTTCAACATGAACCTATCTATGTCTGCCTGAATACTCTGACACCTTTTCTCTAAATTAATCATTAAGTTCCTTTTAGTAAGAACTTTATTTATTTCAATAATAGTAGTTGTTCTATCCTCAATCTCTAACTCCTCTAGCTGGTACCTGTTCCTATTGTTCAAAAAATCAATCAACTGATTTTCCTCTTCAGGTTTATCTCCCAGTTCTTCTTTAGTCTTCTGTATAGCTTCCATAGCTACTTTAATTAATTCAGTCTATTCAAAAATTACCTAGATAGAAGGCCAAATATCATTGATGGAATCAATGATATTGGCCCACAATATATTTTTCATGTCTCCCAATGGTTTTTCTAATGTCAAATCCTTCTCTAGGACTCTGATTCTTTCCTCCATCCTTTGGATTTTTCTTTCTTCTTCTTTATTTTGAATTTGTGCAAGCTCATAGTTTGTTTCCAAACTTGTCATTTGTTCTCTGAGCTTTTGCAATTCTGTGGCATGGATACTCATTTGTTCCATGGCTTTAATCAATTCATCTATTTTTTCTGTTGATGTCCTTGCACTGGTTGACGTACTTGTGGTTGAAATAGTCCCTACTACTAGCAATGCTATCACTAGCGGAAGTGTTGGTGCCAAGGAAGTTGCCAGAGTAGAGGGTACTGCTATAGAAACTGTAGGTATGACAATCTGAGGAGCGGTGGCCAGCTCACTCTGCTTAGACTGTATTGCTTTCTCCAATTCTTTCTCAGTTTCTTTTAACTGATCATTTAACTTAAGGACTAAGTCCATAAGTTCTTCCCATTTTTGCTTCTCTATAACTTCTGCAGTTTGAGGATGATGGAGAGGAGGGATCTTGAGCTGCGTGCAACTATATCATCATTTTTATTTTTAATCAACTGCTCAACTGCTTTGACATACTTGGGATCATGTCCCAACTCTTTCACCAAGTCTTCTAAAGTTTTTATCCTGGTGTCTTTAGCCTGAGAGGGGGCCCTTTTTAGTTGGAGTTGTGTAGAGGTATTGTTCAATGAGTTCTGTAATTGATGTGTTGTGATGGCCTTATTAGTCAATGTAGAATATACCATCTCACCAGTTTGTTTGTGCAGTTCTATTTGGTCAATAGGATGCATATCCTTTGCCAAAACTTCAAAATCAGTCTTTAAATAATCAGCCATGGATCTTGGTTGTTGCACAGTTGGCTTGAGGAAGCTCATCTGCATCTTTCCTTTATATCAAAGGCTAAAATCAGCCTGGTTTGGTTGGTTGGAGCCATTCTGAGATAGTGAGCATAGGTCTGAGCTTTCAATTTCTCATTCCTTGCTTTAATTTCTTTATATTTTTCTTTTATGTCCTGGCTTTGTCCTGAAGGAGCTCTGAATGAAGACACCTCTGTGCTCTGTTGTATTTCCAATGCTTGTATCTATGAAGTAGATGGTGTTCCTCCTGTTGGAATGGTTTGCATGCTATCACTTCTTTCGGCCACTGTGTTGCCTGTTGTTTCCTTAGTGTACTCTTATTCAAACAGGGGATTCAACCTTTGCCTTTTTACATAGGTTTG
The DNA here is from genome assembly GCA_031772625.1 of Pinus tabuliformis. Lineage (NCBI taxonomy): Eukaryota > Viridiplantae > Streptophyta > Pinopsida > Pinales > Pinaceae > Pinus > Pinus tabuliformis. Next base: position 1,206,699,534 of record CM062809.1, on the reverse strand, counting down.
GTCAATGGGTACAGTAGAAGGAGTAGCCTCCTCTCGGCTTCTCTTTGGAATTTTCTCCTCATTTAGAGGAGTCTGCAAAATGGGAGGAGTGTTCATGTTTGGTTGTGTTTGATCTAACTCCTCCGAAATTTCTGGTTGCTCTGAATCTTCTGCCTGTTCTGATGAATTTTGTTGCTCTGATGGCTATGTGCTATGTTCCTATAACTGTTGTTGTGATGAAGTTTCTCCAGACACCTGTACAAATGAATCTTCATCAAGCCTTCTTTATAAATCCACCAATACATTGTCAACTACAACTTGTGTGCTATCTTGATCTACCAGAGTGCCTTCCACCCATTCAGATTGATTGGCATATTGTTCAATTTCTGGGATCCTATGGTGGATATAAGGAGATAGCTTATTTTTCTGCCTTCTATTACAAATGAAGCTGTGGGGGTCATAGGTCCAGATGAAACTTTGTTTTAATCTCAATCTTTGGAGGATTTCATCTACCTCCTTTCCTGCTTCTCTATTATTGCAAATAAATGGGCCTAGATGATGTTTTATTCTTAGCTGGGCCTTCTTCTTGGTTTTGACAAAGTGAATATCATCAAAATTGATCATTTGCCTGTAGTACTCCAGAGCAAATAATCGCATGGGGAGATATCTAGGTAATTTGTAAGGAGGCAGCTCACACCCATAAATTCTAATTTCAGTATGGTTTTGGTACAAGTACCAATCCCATACTTTGTATTGTTTGGACAGCTGGAGAACCCTCTTAATGTCTGCACTGATTCTGGGAGGGGGACTTCCTAATAACATTGTAGTCACTGGATGTACAAACAGGTCAATAAAATCTATGTATGGATAGGGAGAAGAACTAGACCTGTGGAATAGAGAGGTCCAGAAGATGACAGATCTAGGATTCGCTCTAGTATCAAGTTTTTGGACAAAGAAGGGAAACTTATCAGTTCAGTAGTAGAGAAACAAATGATATAGGATTGATGAATATTTGAACACTCTTTCATTTTCTAATCTCATAAACTAATCATGCATTTTATCTGCAATGAATTTTGCATAATCAAACTTGACTGCAGGAGGTTAACCAGGGGTAAAAATAGACATGTAGGCAAAAATAATCTCATCTACATATTCATTAGTGGTAAAACCTAAAATGCATGATATCATTGTTGTGATATCTTTGCCTAGATCAGAAAAGATGACTGACACGTAAGGAGGGGGGTCTTTTGGCATGTACTTTTCTTCAACAATGAAAGTCTGGAGGATTTGGGTACTTCTGGAACTAGATAGCTTAGAGAATCTTTCAAGCAAATCAGCAATGGTAAGGGGGGTGAGGTCTTGACCAGGTTGTAACTGTAACATTTCATTTATGGATTCAGTAGTGATAGTAAACAGGACTTTCTGGTCTGGGGACATTACAGCTCTCATGATAGGGTCATAGTTTGCATGACAGTAGTGAATAATCTCCGGGAAAACATGAACACTGGGGAATTGATATTTGGGCAGGTTTGATTCCCAGAGGCCTATCTTATTTGCTTGGTTTAAATAGTTGTCTCGGTGTCTGCAATGCAATTTCAAAGGGGATTCTTCAAAGGTGAGGTCTTTTATCTGAAAATATTTGTCATCCAGGGGAAGATGGTCTAAATCTCTGTGGGGGGTGGTAACTGGCATGACATTTAAGGAAACTGGGGCATCCATCCTTGGTTCTTATGGATTCAAGGACTATAGCAAGGGGTTTCAGGGAACTATGGAAAACTGGGTCATCTCAGAGAGTCTCAAGACTGTCAAACAACTTAATTGCACTAAATTACTTAACTTTTAAAGCAATTCAGCTCAGGTTCAGTATGAAAATAGGGTTTTTCAGTTGAAAACGGGGTAAATACCTGGTGTTGGTTGTATGAATGGATTAATGGCACTAGTGCAATGTTCGTAGGGAGAGCATGGTTTCGCAATGGTAATCTGGAGTTCAACGGCTTCTAGAGGTTGACAGTTCGAATGTACTCTGCGTGTGCATGGAGAACAGAAGGTTCTTTTCTTGGTAAAAACAAAAATAATGAGTATTTTTGGTTTTATTTGCAAAGTTAATGATTTTGGCTGGTATAATGGAAAAGCGATAGTTGGTGCCAACTAACGGAGGTGACGTTTTGTCATTTAGCGAGGGTGGTAAGTGGAGGCGGTAAGTGGAATCTATCGCACCACTTTTGAGGGTTTGGCGGTATTGGGAGAGGTTCGCTCAATGCCATTCATCGGGTGACACGTAGCGGCGGGGTGAATAGTGAAACCGTTCACATTGGGCGGGTAAAGGTTGGCATCAGAGGCCGCCCGATATGAGAGTCAGTCGTTAGATTTGAAGGGGTCAGATCGTACGGTGATCTGGGCAATGATTTAATCAGGAGTTAACAGAGGGGCTCAATGGGATAATAATTATGGATTAGGGATATTTAATGACGTCGGGGATGATTTGATTGGAGGACGGTTACTGATTAATCACAATTTGATTAAGTAATCCCTTTTAACACGGCAGAGGGTTATGGTTCTTAATTAATCGCAGATCAATTAATTAATCCATCTAATTATTTTATTATGGTTTATATTTCAAACCATCAAGGTGGGATATTAACATATGGAATTTTAATGATATATATGGGAAAGGGGTGTATTTTCGGGATTTAAATACATAAATAAAATTAGATGTGAATATGAAAATGGAAATGAAACGCGCTAAGTAAAATGCTTTTGAAATATATTGACATTTCCGCATTCAAACATCATAACTTAGTCTTAAGTGCACTTGTGGGTTTTATATGGGGGTAATTACTTTTCCTAGGAAAATAGTGATTTTACCTTAGGGAAAGGGGTTTTTAGGGAAAATGAATGAATGATGGAGGGGGTGAATGTTGATAAGGGGGTTTTAGTACTTAGACCTTATAAGTTATTGGGCCAAGGGTCCAGTCCCTCCAGAAGTTATAGAAATGCTCTGAGCCCCTTTAACATTAAGGCTTTAGGTACTTTGATTTTTATTTGTGGGAAATTAGTAAAATAATGGGTAAAATGAATGAGTAAATTTAACACTTGACTTTGTAAATGTTTCCTTGTTATCCATACTTTTAAAACAATATGATGATGAAAGTAAATGATATTATCTTAGCTAATCATTCATCAGAATTCTGCAACCATGCAACTACTTACCCATCTACTTATCCTACCATTTTTTTTACTCTTTATTAGGGTGCACTTAAGCTGGCAAACCCTTATCAAAACTTTTCTTTTCTTTTGCAATAAAAAATCTATCTAAGTCTATCCTTATTACATCCAAGGGCTTAGATTAAACTGTTGAGGTCCTTTTATTCACTCTACCTATCTACTTATCTGCCAAGATTAAACAGTTTGGTCAGATTTTATTCTCTACCCCTAAGCATGAAATTCAAAACATGGAATAACCAAGATTAAACTATTTGGTTACCATGGATTGTGGCATAAACAACAATTTGCACACAATCATTATTGTAGAAAAAGTAAAATAACAGTGGCATTTGGACTTGCACACTTTCATGGTCTTTTTTCTTTTTTCTTGGGGTTCATTTTCTTTCATTTCTTTTTTGACCTTTTCTTTATTCTTTTTGTCCTTTGATTTTTCTTTTAGGAGAAACCCTCTTTACATTTTTTTATTTTTTTGAATTTCTTGAATATGGAAAACATTTGCAGAAAGAAAAGGTATGTACATATTACAGAGATAAACTAAGTCAATCATAAATTATGACACCTATTGGTATAGGAACATAACAAGTGCGATTTTTTACTATCTAATTTGCACAATTAATTGCTTTTGCCCAAAAATTAAGACTAAGTCCTTTACATTGAAGCATACAATTAGCCTTTCCTTTAATATGTGATTCTTCCTTTCAGCTACACCATTTTGTTGTGGAGTATATGGAACAGTATGTTGCATTTAAATTCCATGCTCAGTGAAAAAGTTGATGAATTTGTTGTTAACATATTCGCCACCATTATCATATCTTAGCTTAAGAATTTGATGTCTAGATTGTTTCTCAACAAAAACCTTAAAGGCCAAGAACATGTTAAATACTTCACTCTTGAGTTTTAAGAAGTATACCCAAGTGCGTCTGGAGAAATCATCAATGAAAGTTAAGAAATACTTGTAGCCAAAGAATAAAACAATTGGAAGTGGACCACATAAATAACTATGCACAAGCTGTAAAGGGGCTGAGGCGTGCCAAGAAGCACATTTTTCAAAACTATCCCGATGATGTTTTCCAAGTACATATCCAGAAAAAACACCATCTCTGCAAGATACCATAGGAAGACCTGTCACCATATTTTCTTTACATAGATTTTGAAGGGAGCGATAGTTTAAGTGACCAAATCTCTCATGCCAAAGTTTGCTCACTTCATCATTATGAGCAACAAATACTGAGGGAAGAGTTGATGACCCAAATTTGTTAAACTTATACAACCTTGTAGAATCATCAGCAATTCCATTAGCTAAAATCTGTCTAGGATCTCTTAGGTCCTTAATTACATCATCATGAGGTGAGAATTCAATGATTTTACCTTCACCTGAATGAGTTATCTGATATACAGATAGAATATTGCAGGATAAGTTTGGAACACATAATACATCATTAAATTGACCATTGTCTAGACGAATAGTTCCAGTCCCTACAACACTAAGAGATCTATCATCACCAACATATATATTTTTGGTGTTACAATCATTTAAAGAAGAAACCATGGCTTTGTTTTTGGCCATGTGATAAGAAGCTCTACAATCAATGAGCCACTCATGAGAATGAGAAGAAGAAGATACATTTAGTGCATAACTAGACTGAGATGCTTGAAAACCACATGTAGAAAGTGCAATTCCTGAAGATGAAGTTGAAGTTGAAGAGTGCTCCAAATGGATGGTATGCTTCTTCATTGTTGCTTCCAAGGCTTCCATCTTCTTAAAGCATTTTGATTCTAAGTGGCCATCTTGATTACAAAAGTGGCAATGTCTATCAATATTCTTCCCTTTGTTTTTATTTGCCTTATCATTTTGTTGAAATGATTTTTCATTTTGAGAATGAAATTGCTTATGACCCTTGTTTGGTTTAGGACCATTCCTTTTAGGATATTGCTTCTTAAGATTCTTTGAATTAGGTTGCTCTTGGGCGGCTAAGGCTTTCTTAGAAGAGTTTCCAAGATTAAGAAGACCAAGATGTAAGAGTTTTTCTTGTTCTCTTATTAAAGAATCACAAAAGGCATCAAAAGAGGGGACTTGTATTCTTGTCCTTGAGAAATAAATGCTTCTCTAGTAGAATGGAAGGTGGAAACAAACACAGAGTAGGCTAGTCCCAACTTAGTAAGAATGGAATAGATAAGGCTACCATCTTCTTTCTTAACCTTAACACCTTCCAAGAGAAGTCTAAGGGTTTTGAACTTGGACAAAAAATCTTCAATGGAAGAAAAATTATTGGGGTCCAACGTAAGCAACTCATTTTCAAGTTGATGGGCTCTAATCTCATTTTTAATTCCAAAAACTTTAGTAAGTTGTTTCATTGCTTCATTAGGGGTATCAAGTTCTGCAATATGGAATCTAAGGTCTGGAGAAATAGACATCCCTATTAACCCACATGCTTGATCTTGCCTATTTTCCCATTTGGTTGCCTTATCTTCATCTTTAGGTTTAGTTTCTTGGCCTGAGGCTATTATGTAAAGACCTTTACTTCTAAGTAAATCCACAATGTAGGACCACCATTGGAAGTAGTTGGTGCTGTCAAGAATAACTTGGCATGGAATTTCAATTTTAATAGAAATTGAAGCTGTAGATGTTGAAACTAAGTGTTCAAATGGAAATATCTCGAAAAATTATGCTGATTCAAAAAAATTGGCTCTGAAAAGGGCTTCCAGATGAAGAAGTTATGGCTTTTTGAAGAAAATTTGTTGAAGATGCCCACGAAGTGCATAAATGTGTGGAAGCGAATGACAATGTTATATTTTAAAAAAATATCCCCCCTTTCCAAACTTAATCTAATTAGCTGACTTAAGAAAAAAATTATGTGACCCACTTTTATAAATAAGTGAAAGTAACTTTTACAATGGTACTTTATGAGCTACCTACTAAATTGTAACTTAAATAAAAGATAACGAGATTTTAGAATTATAAGTGACTCACTTTTTATAATGGGTGAGAACAATTTTACATAAAGTAACTTTAAAACATAAGTAACTTTTACAAAAAGAAAGACTTGAACTCAATACCTCTATTCTCATAAAGTAACTTTGGACCAAGTGAGCTAGTTTAAAAGGTTAGTAATTTTTGGAAAAGAGGAAAGAATTTTTTTTTTTTTTGTCACTGATGCTTTGGGGTGCGTGCTTACTTGAAAAATATCTTTTTTCCTACAAAAAAAAAAAAAAATCACACAACCCAACATGGACATACAAAAAAAACAACCTTATGGCTTAAAGTTATCTTTTGCCAGAAACTAAATACTTTCCTCAATGTTTCTAATTTTCTGAGATCACACTAAGGCACGGCGGAAAATAGCATACGCATGAGAAAAATCCTTCCTTTCTGTTTCTGATTTTCCCAGATTGCACAGAGTCGTGGGGCAAAGAGCATATGCAGAAATGAAAGGCATATATCCAGTAATAAAAAATAGAGCGATAAATAAACCGAAATAAACAGAGAGATAAATAGCTAAAACTGCAATAAAGACTGTATACCTCCAGATCTTAAAAATGACGTAGTTAGGGCTACCGGAAACCTTTTCGCGTGAAATGAAATGGGTTCCTCACTGGAACAGATGCTCCTAACACAATAGAGTAGTCCTCTTGGCCCGAAAGCGGTCAGAAATAGTAGATCTAGGAAATGACAGTCAGATGCAGTTGTATCGGCTTCTGATTTGGATCACCAACGGATACGGCCCTCAAATAGCTCTGATACCATGTAGGAATTTATAGGGTAAGTTCCTCAGATAGAACACCAAAGGACATCGCTCACAAATAGATCATAGATCAATACACCAGTATTCTTGTCGTGGTTAAATCCCTCAAAGAGGGAAACATTCCACGGCCTGAGCCAATGCAACCACTTCAGGAAATTTATTAATAAAAGAAATAAAATTTACATAATCTTCTCTCATGAACGATTACCCTAAAAATGACCCTCCATGCTCTTTAAATAGATATCATGGACCAATCGGGTGTTAAGCCATGGATCAAGTGTCAGTAATACTGAGGAGAGAATGAACCGTCGGATCACTTCATGTCTAGAACATATTATGACCGTCGAATTGTAAGTTACAAATGTACATAGTAAAGAAACACACTTTATCTAACTCTACACTAGACCAAGTTATACTTAACTATTTCCTATGTGTCGGAATATCCTAACATGCATAATATGTTAGATAAACCAAATCACAATAAATGGGCGTACCTTAGCATAGCTCGGGGAGTTACCTTGTCTGCAAGATCACCAAATCAATGTGATACATGTATAACATAATCATAACAACATATAAACATATGCGATTAAATGTATCAATACATAAGCATCACCCTAGTTAGGTCCAGTCATCAATGCAAGGCCATATCGACACTACATGCTACGAACTCATGGATGACAACGACCATTACTTTATTGTACACATTGCCACATGAAACCATAAATATTCATAAGCAATACCTAGTCAACTACACATACTCATAAATTCATGTAGTCAAGCATAAGTGACCAATTATCGTAATCAACCTACAAGACTGATACATGTAATCAAAATATTTTTAATTGTAACCTAACATACAAGAATGTAGTCAAGTTGTATAAAATCAAGCTACACATAATCAAGTAACCAATCATGTACTTCTCACAATAAATTCCACAAAATCAATCATCAAAATCCCCAAACCTTACTAGCATCATGATCAACATTCTGCAATGCTTCAAGCACATGGAACACAAATGTAAGAGACACACATGCAACTAACATGCATGCATGACCAACACACACTGCCCATCCAGTGCGAGGGGTGAACCATGCTCTGATACCAATCTGTAATACCCCCTTCCAGGTCTAACCAAAGTAAGCATGCTAACAGAGGTAAACATGAGGTGAGAGGCTTGTTGAGCCTCACAATTGCTTATTGTTTACACTCTTTTTCACTCTATCTATTTCTTTTTTACCTTCATAATCACACATTGGGCGTCAAATCACAAGAATTATGACATGGAAGGTATGCAATTGTCTTGTATTTCATAAATTGGTAATGTTCTATATTATTTAGTTTAATGTTTACTTCAGCTACCAAATTGCAATGATTTTGCAGCTAATACACGATTCTGCAGCCAAGTTTGTGGTTTGACAGGTTCCAAGATGCCAGCTGGGAAGCGAAATATATGGGTAGGTGGAAATTAATGCAATCAACAATTTCCTCCTACTCTCATGAACCAGATCTATGGAAGCAGGTCCTAGTGATGCGGTCAAAGATGAAGTCAACCTCTTTAGTCGACAAAAGGCGAGTGAGAATGAGATTTAGGCCTCATGATTTTCTTTGATAATAGCAAATCATGAGCAAATTATGTTACGATATCTTTTCAAGTTAATTATAGTTTCAGTTGATGGGGATTAGCTATATAGCTCTGAACAATTTATTGCTATGAGATCTATAAATATGCCTTTCGACGGAAATGAAAACATTGTTCAGTAAGGACACGACAGTGAGACTTAAACTCTATTTTTAATGCTCTATTTATAAAAGAATCATTTCTTTTTCTCATGCGTGGTTAAGTGTTTGATCAATAACGTGATTGTCTGCTTCTCGTGGAGGGCTCGCTCGAGCAGTAAGGATTTTTGTTTAGTTTTCAGTAGATAGAAATTGTCTTTATATTTTCATAGCTTCTTGTTTGTTCGATTAAGTAATTTCATTCTAATTTCTTCCATATTTGAATTAAGTTCATTCTACTAATCATTTCTTTGCTTATGGATTCTCGCACATGGATAGAGGTTAGCAACAATGACATAGTGTTATACTTTTAATCAATTAGACAAAATTTTATCTTTCTTATAGATAGAGGGTTTATTTGCAAAATTGGATGTTAAATTTCAAGCATATGTGATCTATAGTTCAAGCAAGTGTGAATGTATTCTAAGCAGGATTTTGTTTCATTATTGTTTTCAGACAAGTATGATTGTTGTTTATATAGATGTCTGATGAGATTAAATAGTATTTTTTTCTTCTGCAATTGAGTGTGTGTATATAATTATTATTTATGCAAAGTGTGGATTTAATTTTCATTTACATCGTGTGAGATTGATTTAAATATATTGCAGAAGTGTGACATTTTCTTTATTTCAAAGCATAGTGTGAGATTTCTATAAGAAAAAATAGTTTTAAGCAAAAGACCGTAATCATCATTGTAGAGTTAATTTTATTTTCTAGGAATAACTAATTTACTCATAGAAGACATGTGCATCTCAATAACTCTATTTAATTTAGAAAAAAAGGCTTCTAGCACATACAGTGCACTTACACTTCATCAGCTTACTAGCTCTCGTCGATAATTTATGTAAGCAATTTAAGGTCAATTAAATTGTCAAACATTTTGGCATCATTGTCGGGGAAATAATTAAGTATAACTTGGTCTAGTGTATAGTTAGGTAAAGTGTGTTTCTTTAGTATGTACTTTTTGTAACTTACAATCCGACGGTCATGATATGTTTTAGACATGAAGTGATCCGACGCTTCATTCTCTCCTCGATATTACCGATACTGGATCTGTGTCTTGACACCCAATTGGTCCATGATCTCTATTTAAAAAGCATGGAGGATCATTTGTTAAGTGACCGTTCATGAGAGAATCTTATGTAATTTTTCTTTCTTTTACATTAATAAATTTCATGAAGTGGCCGCGTTGGCTCAGGCTATGAACTATTTCTCTCTTTGAGGGTTTTAACCACATCAAGAATACTGGTGTACTGATATTGTGATCTATTTGTGAGTGGTATCCTTTGTTGTTCTATCTAAGGAACTTACCATGTAAATTCCTACATGGTATCAAAGCTATTCGAGGGCTGTATCCGTTGGTGATCCAAATCCGAAGCCGATACAACTACATTCAATTGTCGTTTCCTAGATCTATTATTTCTTACCACTTTCATGCCGAGAGGACTACTCTATTGTGTAAAGAGCATCTGTTACAATGAGGAACCCCTTTCATTTTAAGCGAAAAGGTTTTCGGTAGCCCTAGCTACGTCGTTTTTAAGTTCTCGAGGTATATAGTCTTTATTTGCAGTTATAGTTATTTATCTCTCTATTTATTTCGGTTTATATTCCTCTATAATCTTTTTATTACCAGATCTATACCTTTCATTTCTACGTATGCTCTTTGCCTCGCGACTTTGTGCGATCTGGGCAAACCATAAACAGAAAGAAAGGATTTTTCTCATGCATATGCTTTTTTCCGTTGCGCCTTAGTGCGACCTCGGAAAACCAAGAACATTGAGGAAAATATATAGTTTCCGGCCAAATCTAACTTTAAGCCGTAAGGTTTGGATTACTTTTGCGTGTTCTTTTTTGTTTGTGTGGTTTTTTTTGTTTTGTAGGAAAAAAGAGGTTTTTCAAGTAAGCATGCACTCCAAAGCTTTAGTTTGAAAAAACAAAAAAATCCTTCCTCTTTCCCAAAAATTACTAACCTTTTAAACTAGCTTACTTGGTCCAAAGTTACTTTATGAGAATAGAGGTGTTGGGTTCAAGTCTTTCTTTTTGTTGAGTTACTTTTTCAAAAAGCACATGTAACTTATGTTTTAAAGTTACTTTATGTAAGAGTGTTCTCACCCATTATAAAAAGTGAGTCACTTATAATTATAAAATAACTTTATCTTTTATTTAAGTTACAATTTAGTGGATAGTTCATAAAGGACCATTTTTTGTTGAGTTACTTTTTCAAAAAACACATGTAACTTATGTTTTAAAGTTACTTTATGTAAAAAGTGTTATCACCCGTTACAAAAAGTGAGTCACTTATAATTCTAAAATAACTTTATCTTTTATTTAAGTTACAATTTAGTGGATAGTTCATAAAGTACCATTGTAAAAGTGACTTTTACTTATTTATAAAAACAGGTCACATAAAGTAATCTTTTTTTAAAAGTAATATAATTAGATTAAGTTTGGAAAGGGGGGGATGTTTTTTAAATAAAACATTATCATTCACTTTCCAATATTCACGTGGTTCGTCGGCATCTTCAATAATGTTTCTTTAAAAAGCCATAACTTCTTCATACGGAAGCTGTTTTCAGAGCCTTTTTTTTCAAGCGGCTTAACTGTTCGAGATATTTACATTGGAACATTTAGTTTCAGTATCTAGAGCTTCAGTTTATTTTTAAATGGAAAGTACATTCCTAGTTACTCTTGACAGCACCAACTACTTCCAATGGCTATCCTACATTGTTGATTTACTTAGAAGTAAAGTTCTTTATAGAATAGCTTCAAGCCAAGAGTCTAAACCTAAAGATGAAGATAAGCAAGCCAAATGGGAAAATAAGCAAGATCAAGCACGTGGGTTGATAGGGATGTTTATTTCTCTAGACCTTAGATTCCATATCGTACAAATTGATACCCCTGATGAAGCAATGAAATAGCTCAATAAAGTTTTTGGAATTAAAAATGAAATTAGAGCCCATCAACTTGAAAATGAGTTGCTTACGTTGGACCCCAATAATTTTTCTTCCATTTAAGATATTTTGTCCAAGTTCAAGACCCTTAGACTTCTTATGGAAGGTGTTAAGGTTAAGAAAGAAGATGGTAGCCTTATCTATTCCATTCTTACTAAGTTAGGACCAACCTACTCTGTGTTTGTTTCCACCTTCCATTCTACTAGAGAAGGCTTTATTTCTCAAGGACAAACCTACAAGTCCCCCTCTCTTGATGTATTTTGTGATTCTTTTAATAAGAGAACAAGAAAAACCCTTACATCTTGGTCTTCTTAATACTGGAAACTCTTCTTAGAAAGCCTTTGTAGCCTAGTAGCAACCAAATTCAAAGAGTCCTAAGAAGCAAAATCCTAAAAAGAATGGTCCTAAACCAAAAAAGGGTCCTAAGAAATTTCAGTATCAAAATGAAAAATGAACTCAACAAAATGATAAGACAACTAAAAACAAAGGGAAGAAGACTGATAGACATTGCAACTTTTGTAATCATGATGGCCACCTAGAATCCAAATGCTTTAAGAAGATGGAAGCCTTGGAAGCAACAATGAAGAATCATAACCTCCTATTGTAGTGGCTACAACCACCCTCCAAATTTTTTCCTTAGCTTCGTTTTGGAGCCTCCCTACCAACCTTTCATAGCAGCATGTCTTGCTTCATCAAGTACACAAGCTTTAGTGATTTTCTTGCAGAATGAAAGCATGTCCATCAAATCTTATTGCATTCCCCTCAAAGGTTGTTCCTCCAGACTTAGTCCAGCTATAGGAGGAGCAACTCCCTCAAAAAAATCTGCAATTCTAGAGGGCAACCAGCCTTCCCTCCAGAAATTGTGCAATTCTATCAGGCAGCATGATGGGTTCAAGAATTGAGCAATTTTGCCAGTCAGGCTTCATCCAGAAAATTGTGCAATTCCTCCCAGTAGGGATGCTCAACCCAGGAATTACGTAATCATGGGTAGTAGTTAGATGCTCTGCCCAGAAATTTCGCAAATCTCCTGGGCAGCCATCCCAGCTCCCTTCCATAAATGTGCATTTTCTCCCAGCAGTTGAGCAGCCTCTTGCATGTGCAGCTGAATTGACCTGTTCCCTCTGGGACCGCACAAAACCAACTTGCATGCATGGCTACTTCTCCAAAGGAAGCATGCAAAGGTATCCCTTGTTTCAGGGATCTATTTTTAGCAGCTAGAGATTACATGCAAGGATCATTTCAGAAATCTCCCACCAAGTGTCGTTTTTCCTATATTTATGGCATGCGTGTCACAACCTCGATTTTATCAAAACTCATGAACCGAATGTTGCAAAGCTCATTCCTCACATCCTCCTTGCAGCTCTGACATCCCATGTTGCATCTACAAATCATTGGCACATTCAGCTCAGTTGTTTTGGGGTAAGCCCGCTTTTCATGTCTTATGTTGCATTTCTGGCGCTTTTTGTGTTTTGCTCCGTATGAATGTTGTCTTCTTGATTTCAGTGAGCGCTTGCTGTTGTTTTGATACATACTAGCTTGGACTAGGATCATTTCAGTTTTCATTAACATCTCACTATTGTCGCATGGATGAAACTATTTTTCACAAGCCTTTGACGAATCAGCGATTCACCTCACCCACATGCATGTTGTTCCATTTTCTGAATATTTCTTTCACTGTCTACATGCACGATCATTCACTTATGATTACACTTAGTATCGCCATGCATTCACATTCAAATTCACTTGCAGTTGCCCGTTAGTAGGTCTGGGCAGCCTTGGCCCGAACTGTGCCTCACCAAGACAGCATTGCGTAATCCTGAGAGGGAAGGATCTCTCTTCCTCTCAAGAAATGTGCATTTCTTCCCAGTGATTGTCCTCTAGTATTTCATTGCACAATTGTGAGGGACATTGACTGCTGGCCTAGACAATTGCGTAATACAATCAATGAGCCTGAAACCATTGCAAGCTAAGATCGTGCACTATGCAATTCCAGCAGTCAGCAACCAGGCTGGACTATGCATTGTGCAGTTCCAATAGTTATTCAGCCTCCTGATAGCCAGGACTGTGCCTTTCGCAGTCTTGGGAGTCAGTCTCCCGACCTCCTAGCGAAAATTGCACAACCGTCATGATCAGTCACACAGGAATGTTGCAAGTCAATTCTCAAGTTCATTTTGGTTTTTGACTAACAAATTTCTTGCCATGAGTGTTGCCATGTCTCCATGTATCATAGGTGTTCATCTGCCTCTCAGTAGCACATGTATAATGGTTTCCGAGAGAGAAGAGTTAAAGACACCATTCAGAGCACACTTGGGGATGTAGTTGATCAAGTGTTTATGAACTTTCCTACCCACGAAGACATCAAGCTATTTGTAGACAAGGACATCAAGATATGGTGGCAGCAACATCACAACTAGAAGCACCATGAACAACAGCTGAAGGTAGCATATTGGATGTAATGAACACAAGAGGAAGGTTATTAACAACACAGAGGCGGAACAAAGTTGCAAGCTCAAGCAGATCCACTTGTGATGAAAGCAACTTTGGAGACTTAGGCTATGAGGTGACAACACGACATGAAGATCACATGAAGATAGAGAATGGAATAGAGAGGGAGTTGCATGTGCTCAATCAGCAACTCAAGGAAGAACAAGAGCTACATAGACAAGAGAATGAGTTGCAGCAGGAACAGGTACAGCAGGGGGAGCAACATGCAAAGATGGATGAAATTGCACCCATACAAGTTATAGATTCATCCCAATAGTTGGCATGGATCTGACATGGTGAGTGGTGTTGTTGATCACATGCAAGGGAATTCAGCAACATGCATGTCATTGTGCACACACATGCGATCTAACCCATTTGGCACACTCACCAAGGCAAAGACAAGAAGCAAGTCCAATTGCGGCTGAACATGTAGTTGATAGTTGATGCGCATGACCACGAACACACACTGGAAGATCAACACAGACACTATGCATCAGTGTGTTGCTGGGTCGGCCACACCCAAGAAGACCATGTGCATGTTAGCAGACAAGTTGGATGGAGGAGCCACACCAATGCACCAAGATGCAACGGAAGCAAGAGTTCGCTTGAGCAAGATGTCACCATGGAGCACATGCACACCATTGCGGACGACCAAGCTTGGCATCATCTCACCACCTTCACCATCACAAGCATGTCAAAGTGTTGGTCTCATCACAATGGACTGAATGTTAGTGATGTCTTGCATTGCTTGCTCAAGCCATTTTGTCTCACATGATCACATGTGCATTGTACTATAACTTCTTGTCAAGTGGAAGTTCAAGTGTCGATAGTTGGATGTAACAGTCATAGAGTAGGTGAAGAGTCATGAGGGTAGATGAACTCTCACAAAGGAGAATGTCAAGGGTCACCCCACCCTTTGCTATAAATAGAACCTCATAACTCATTGTAAAGGCTTTTGGTTAGCCAAGCTTCCGATAAGACTAACTTGGAGAGAGCTTGGATAGTATTGTAATGAGCCTTGGCTTCTACACTATGCAGAGCTAGTATACCTCTTTGGAGGAGCAGGTAGTTGTGGCTGTAACGTTCCACTATCGAAACTAGTGGTCAGACATGGATGTATTGTATGACTGGAACTTAAACTTATTAATATAACAGAGCCAACACATTTCATGAAATGTTGTATTGTATTCTATTTCATCTGGTTTACTCTAAATGATATATGTATGTGTTTGCTTACGCATGCATGTATGGACTTTTCTATGTATGTATGTATGAATCTTTCTGAAATGTGTTGTTGGTTTCACCATCAATTTGGATTGATATCTAACTTTCCTTCCATGTTGTGATGCATCTTTGCTCGTGTGTTCCCTTTTTAACTCCGTGCTATCACAGGTTTCCAATTTCCGCACTCATCTCAACCCCCATGTGTTTGAACCTCTCATGCACCTTCCTTGGCTTGTTGCAACTGTCACACCCTTGCTACCAATAGAGACATCTTACTTTCCTCTATGTGAAATCGTGGTCAAGGCATTACCATACGACCCACTGTTGGGACTCCTACACCAAACGGTCTAAGGTCTAATTGGGACTTCTTACTGGGGAGATCCCCTTACATGTTGGTAGGTCCAGCACCGTCAACATTTTGGCACTAGAAGGAGGGCCAGATGACAAGATGAGTCCTCACATCTATTTTGAATCTCTACATATCTATCATGACTAACTACAGAGTTTCTCTTCCGGAGTGCATGTCTTATGGAAACAACTTCATTATCTCAAAAAATCTCTCGGATAACTTGTCTCATAAAACATATGATGGTGGAGGCCACGTATCCTTGGTTAGGCATGCGGTCGACATTGTAGGCTCATGCGAAAGATATGTATTCTTTGAAGAATACATGATTTGCACATTGTTCATATACACGCTTCGAGGGTACCCAATGCACTCATGTGCCACGCTGCCCAAAAAATCTATTCATTTTCTTGCTCATCTGATCATAGAGATAGACCATGCTTTCAATCACTTCGATCGTAAAGCACTCAACAAAGAAATTCTGAAATTACGAAAATCACCTGATGAATCTATTGATCAGTTTTACACACGCTTTTGTAATATTGCATACCGATTCCCCGAAGATGATATTGATTGGGAATTTCTCGATGGAAGATTTGAGTATCTTCTTCACATATCCAAACCCCGCTCAGCACACTTCGATGATGGAGCTGTGTAATCACAGGTAGGCACAGTTTCTATCACAAGTGACTATCTGCCTTCACCTCATCAAATAGTTTCACCACTACAGAGTGATGTGGGATAACATGCACACACATATGTTGAACTGTCACATCCTCCCACCCCACCTACTCTTAATATCTGTGTAGATTTGGCTTGTAAGCTTGTTGGTTGTCATTTGGATTCATTCCCTCAACCTCCATCCCTACGTTTTGTTGATCCTCTGGATTGTATTGTCTTGTTCTCTTCCATTCTAGACTCCTCACCTGTTGTGAATGAGGATCAAGTTGTAGACGAAGTTGGTGTTATGTAGCCAACCTGTGCCATCATTCATGATGAGTGTGTGCGGGAATCTAAAGAAGAATATGCTGTGAAGGATAACTCCCTTCCAACCACGCCTCATTTTCTTTATCCTGGCATCCCTTGTGACTTTGTCACTGCTGATTTCCCCTGTGAAAACTCATTTTCAGATGTTTCTACTTATGATCATTCACATGACACGTCAGATGTCAGTCTGTCATTACTTTGCAGAGAGGACACATATTCCTCCAAAAATCTGTCCAATCTATCATCTGTCATTTCTGAAAACACAGAGGGTGAACATCTTTGCTTCTCATCTACTCCTCTGCACGATTCATCAAATCATGAGGATGCTGAAAAAAATCCTGAATTTTCTGACCTTAGTTTTCATGATCTCTCTACTTCTTCATCTGATAACGATGTTGATTCAATCATTGTTAATCTGTCTAAAACAATGATCTATGATGATCTATCTATCAATGAAGTCGAAACCCCGCAGACTGTTGAGGCACTTCAGCCCGAGCTGATGGTTATTCTAGGCCCTCGTTGTCCTGAGGTTGGTTTCACTTCTGGTCAGGAAATTGTTCAAACACTCAAGGCTTCTCGTCACTCTCTACTTTGCATTGAATATCAAACAAACACTCAAATTTTGCTTCCTCCACTCGAACTACACGATCCCATCGCTCATGCGTTGGAGGAGTCTTACGCAGCAAGCAAACATGCACAACGTAAGTGGTCTACCTTTCTCACATTTTCTTGCATGTCATAGTTAAGAGAATGCATACACTCAACATATGCATGCAGTGTAGCACAACACCATGGCAACTCCACAGAGTGCATGTCATGCACTTTCACTCATATTTGTTCTATTGTCGCTTGTAAGCTCAAAGTGTGTTTGTCTTCATTGTTATCTCTTTCATGCTTGCTAATTTGCACAACTGCGATGTTCGAAAACCGTGCCTTCACCAACATGAGTCAACCAATGCGCCGGTAGCTGCATTGGAAGTATCACTTCACGTGAGATGGCCCATGCACCATTAGCTTAGGAGTAGAAGTAGGAGTAGTGTATGATTTCAGTTTGTTTGCTTGCATGCTTGTTTGCTTACTTTCTTTGTTGGTTTGTTTGTCTGCTTGCTTGTTTTCTTACTTGCTTTCCTTTCACTTTTGCTTCTTCTTTTCTTTGTTGTTTGTTTGCTTCTTTTATTCATAGGTTAGTTTCGCATGAAACCATGTATGACTCTTGAAACAACCTGGGTAAAGTACAAGAGGACTTGTACAACTATCAACATTTGGTTATCTGTTGTCTGCTCTCTTATGTAAGAATTTATTCTTCATTCCATGATACATCAATGGAAAATACGTACTGTTCAAAGTAAACCTTGGTGAAAACACAACGCTTGCATGCTAACTAGTATCACCTACTCTAGTCAATTGTTTTTGGGTTAACCCTTGTCAGCCTAGTCAAGTAGAGTAAGGTGAGGGGGAAAACCTTAGCAGGCACGTCAGAGGTATAATAAACTACTTCTCTGCAAGAACAACCTCTTATGCTCTCAATAAGTTAGGATCCCTCTTCCGCCTCTGAAATGAATAAGTGTTATGCACAGTTATGAAGATGAAAAATGAAAAATGAAAAAGTGAAAAAAGTTTGAAAATGAAATTGAAAATGAATAAGGCGAAAGAAGAGAAAGGCTTCCTACACAAAGAGGTGATGCAAGTAACTCCACCAGGGTACTGACCAGGCTCGCTTGCAGGTGATCCATGCTTGTGTTCCTATGTGACTCTGTCGGGGTATTATCCAGGACTGCTAGCAGCTGAGCAAAACCGGGGATGAAACTAAGAATCTGACGATTATACTGGTTGTGCACCAATATACCCCTCAAACCCAATCAAAACAACTATGTTGACTTGGCTTGGAATGTGTGTCAATCAACCAAGAGCTTGGTAGATGCTACATATTACAATCAAGAAAGTGTGGAAACCAAGATGAATTGAGAACTGAACAATACTTCCAGAGGTGTTAGACTTTCTTTTCATGAACAAGGTCCATTCAAAGAGCTAGAGTTCTACCAGCGTATTGCCAAGTTTTGTAGCGGCTACAACCACCCTCCAAAAATTTTCCTTAGCCTCGTTTTGGAGCCTCCCTACCAACCTTTCACAGCAGCATGTCTTGCTTCATCAAGTACACAAGCTTTAGTGATTTTCTTGCAGAATGACAGCTTGTCCATAAGAGCTTGTTGCATTCCCTTCACAGGTTGTTCCTCTGGACTTGGTCCAGTTGCAGGATGAGAAGATCCCTCAAGAAATTTTGCAATTTTGGAGGGAAACTAGCCTTCCCTCCAGAAATTGCGCAATTATGTCAGGCAGCCTGCTGGGCTCCAGAATTGTGCAATTCTGCCAATTAGGCTTCATCCAGAAAATTGTACAATTCCTCCCACCAGGGATGTTCAGCCTAGGAATTTCACAATCCTGGGTAGCAGTCAGCTGCTCTGCCGAGAAATTGTGAAATCTCCTGGGAAGCCAACCCAACTCCCTTTCATAAATGCACATTTTCTCCCAGCAGTTGAGTAGCCTCTTACATGTACAGTTGAGTTGACCGGTTCCCTCTGAGACCGAGAAAAACTGACTTGCATGCATGGACTACTTCTCCCAAGGTAGCATCCAAAGGCATCCCTTGTTTCAGGGATCTATTTTTAGCAGTTGGCGATTACATGCAAGGATCATTTCAGAAATCTCCCACCAAGTGTCACTTTTCGTAGATTTGTGGCATGCACGTCACAACCTCGATTTTATAAATACTCATGAACCAGACACTATAGATCGCATTCCTCACATTGGCCTTGCATCTTTGACATCCCATGTTGCATCTAGGAGTCGTCGACACATTCAGCTAAGTTGTTTTGGGATAAGCTTGCTTTTCATGTCTTGTGTTGCATTTCTGGAGCTTTTTGTGTTTCGCTTTGTATGAATGTTGTTTGCTTGATTTCAGTGAGTGCTTGTTGTCATTGTGATACATACTAGCTTGTACTAGCATCATTTCAGTTTTTGTTAAAATCTCACTGTTGTCACATGCATGAAACTGTTTTTCACGAACAGTCACCGATTCGGCGACTTGCCTCACCCACATGCATGTTGTTCCATTTTTTGAATATTTATTTCACTGTCTGCATGCACGATCATTCATTTACGCTTATACTCAATATCTCCATGCATTCACATTCACATCCACTTGCAGTTTCCTATCGGCAAGTCTAGGCAGCCTCGGCCCGAACTCTGCCTCACCAAGATAGCATTGTGCAATCCTAAGAGGGAAGGCTCTCTCTTCCTCTCATGAAATGTGAATTTTTTCCCAGTGACTGTCCTCTAGTATTTCATTGCACAATTCTGAGGGACATTGACTGCTGGCCCAGAAAATTGCGCAATACAGTCAATGAGCCTGCAACCATTGCCACCAGAGATTGCGCACTGCGTAGTTCCAGTAGTCGCTACCAGGCTAGACTATGCATTGCATAGTTCCAGTAGTCAGTCAGCCTCATGACAGCTGGGACTGTGCCTTACATAGTCTTGGAAGTCAGTCTCCCTACCTCCTGGAAGAAATTGTGCAACCTTGATGATCAGTCACACAGGTATGTTGCAAGTCAATTCTCAAGTTCATTTTGGTTTTCGACTAACACATTTCTTGCCATGATTGTTTCCATGTCTCCAGGTATCACAAGTGTTAATCTGCCTCTCAGCAGCATAGGTACAATGGTTTCCAAGACAGCAAAGTTAAAGACACTGTTCAGAGCACGATTGGGGATGTAGTCGATCAAGTGTCTATGAACTTTCCTACCCATGAAGACATCAAGTTGTTCACTGACAAAGACATCAAGATATGATGGTAGCAACATCATAGCTAGCAGCACCATGAACAGCAGATGAAGGCAGCATACTGGATGCAACGAACGCAAGAGGAAGGTTGTTGACAACACAAAGGTGGAACAAAGTTGCAAGCTCAAGCAAATCCACTTGTAATGAAAGAAACTTTGGAGACTCAGGCTATGAGGTGATGGCGTGACATGAAGATCGCATGAAGATAGAGAAAGGAATAGAGAAGGAGTTGCATGTGCTCAAGCAACAACTCAAGGAAGAACAAGAGCTGCATAGACAAGAGAATGAGTTGCAATAGGAACAGGTACAGCAGGGGGCGCAACATGCATAGATGGATGAAATTGTGCCCATACAAGTTATAGATTCATCCCAGCAACTGGCACGGAGTAGACATGGTGAGTGGTGTTGTTGATCGCATGCAAGGGAATTCAGCAGCATGCATGTCATTATGCACACGCATGCAATCTAACCCATTTGGCACACTCACTGAGGCAAAGACAAGAAGCAAGTCCAATTGGAGATGAACATGTATTTGACAGTTGATGCGCATGACCATCAGCACACATTGGAAGATCAGCACGGACCCTATGCATCAGCGTGTTGTTGGTTTGGCTGCACCCAAGAAGACCATGCACATGTTAGCGAACAAGTTGGATGGAGGAGCCACACCAATGCACCTGGATGCAATGGAGGCAAGAATTCACTTCTGCAAGATGTCACCATAGAGCACATGCACACCATCATGGACGACCAAGCTTGGCATCAACTCACCACCTTCACCAACATAAGCATGTCAAAGAGTTGGTCTCACCATAATGGACCGAGTGTCAGTGATGTCTTGCATGGCTTGCTCAAGCCATTTCGTCTCACATGAGCACATGTGCATTGTAATGTAACGTCTTGTCAAGTGGAAGTTCAAGTATTGATAGTTGGATGTAACAGTCATAGAGTAGATGAAGAGTCATGAGGGTAGATGAACTCTCACAAAGGGGAATGTCAAGGGTCACCCCACCCTTTGCTATAAATAGAATTGCATAACTCATTGTAAAGGCTTTTGGTCAGCCAAGCTTCCGATAAGACTATCTTGGAGAGAGCTTGGACAATATTGTAATGAGCCTTGGCTTCTACACTACGCAGAGCTAGTATACCTCTTTGGAGGAGCATGCAGTTGTGGTTGTAACGTTCCGCTGTCAAAACTAGTGGTCAAACATGGATGTATTGTATGACTAGAACTTACACTTATTAATATAACAGAGCCAACATGTTTTATGCATATGTTGTATTGTATTCTATGATATCTAGTTTACTCTAAATGATATATGTATTTGTTTGCTTACGCATACATGTATGGACTTTTTTGTATATGTATGTATGAATCTTTCTGAAACGTGTTGTTGGTTTAACCATCACTTTGGATTGCTAGCTAACTTTCCTTCTATGTTGTGATGAATATTTGCTCGTGTGTTCCCTTCTTAACTCTGTGCTATCACAAGTTTCCAATTCCCGCACTCATCTCAACCCCTGTGTGTTTGAACCTCTCATGCACCTTCCTTGGCTTGTTATAGTTGTCACACCCTTGCTACCAATATAGACATCTTACTTGCCTCTGTGTGAAATCGCGGTCAAGGCATTACCGTACGACCCACTGCTGGGACACCTACACCAAACGGTCTGAGGTCTAATTAAGACTTCTTACTGGGGAGATCCCCTTACATGTTGTCGGGTCCAACACCGTCAACACCTCCATTTGGAGCACTCTTCAACTTCAAATTCATCTTTGTGAATAACACTTTATGCATGTGGTTTTCAAGCATCTCGGTCTGGTTATGCAGTAAATGTATCTTCTTCTTCTTCTCATTCTCATGAGTGGGTCATTGATTCTGGAGCGTCTTATCACATGGCCAAAAACAAAGCAATGCTTTCTTCTTTAAATGATTGTAACGTCAAAAATATTATGCTGGTTATGATAGATCTCTTAACGTTGTAGGGACTCGAACTATTCATCTAGACAATGGTCAATTTAATGATGTATTATGTGTTCCTACCTTATCCTGCAACCTTCTATCTGTATATCAGATAACTCATTCAGGTGAAGGTAAAACCATTGAATTTTCACCTCATGATGTTGTAATTAAGGACATAAGAGATCTTAGATAGATTTTAGCTACTAGCATTGTTGATGATTCTACAAGGTTTGTGTTGAAAATAGCAACAAGAAATGCTAAAATTAGAAGTGCTAAAAATAGCACTGCTATAAATAGCAGTTTGGGCACCAGTGCTGGATTAAGCAACAGGGAATGAAAAATGGAAGTGCTGAAAATAGCATTCTATTTTTAGCAATTCAGGATGGATTCCTATTTTAGTTAGTCCCTGGACTAAAAATAGGAAGTAAAATTCGAATTTGAACTTAACAGCTGTTTGAAAATAAATTAATTAATTCTCCATGAGTTAATTAGTTGTGAAAAATCAAACATGAATTCTATGTAAGGACATGCAACAGTTTCTCTATTAATTGAGGAATTTATCCATCAGTTAAAGAGATAAGGATGAGTTCTAATTTGAGTTGTAATTAGTTGGCTCAGTTAACAGAGTCAAGTCTAGTTAGATTGATTTAAACAGTTTGTTTAAATTGATGTGAGTTCAGTTAGTTAATGCATGCTTGCATATGACTGCTGCACTTCAGATAATTGAAGATTCTCTCATGAATAACTCATGCATGTCAGTTCAGACAGAGACCCTGTTGAGATCAAACAAGGGATAGTGTACTATCAGTTGGATGAAATTTTTCCTATAAAGGAAGCTCATCCATGGATGAGGATTTATCTCCTTCAGGATTGCGTAGTTGGATCAGAGGTTAGTGAGTGTGTGAAGAGGCTAATTCACATAAGTGGCTGCACTGGACCCCAATCAAAATTGTGCAAAGAAATAGGAGGCTTGGAGGGCAGACCAAAGGTTAGATAGAGGCCTTTGACTGTTTATGAGAAGCAGAGGTATTGCAGAGAGAGAAGGATAGATTTTGATCTGATTCCTTTTGTAATAATTGCTATATTTCCACTTGTATGATAATACAGAGTTGGGGTTTTAGGCTGAGGCTTCCCCGGGTTATATCTTCTATGTTATGTGTGATTGATTTCTCCATATTAGTTATATGTGTTCTTCCGTTAAATTGGTTGTAGAAGTAGATCAAGTATTTTTCTTTAGTCTATTGCATTATCAGGTGATCTACAGGTGGGAATTTCTACATGGTATTAGAGGGCAGGTGATCAAGGAAGAACAATATACAAGAAGGGAGAAGTTGAAGTTTGTGATTCCTGAATATAGAAATTGAGTTCTTATCACATCTCTATTTCACATATGGTGTTCAATGGTTTGAGACTAGAATATGCCCTTGATGGCAGTTCGAATTATATAGTCTGGAAGGATCGCATGGAAGCAGTACTAGAGGATAACGGTCTAAAGGACTTCTTTGATCAAGATGTCCCCAAGCCGACTGGAGTTGCTGAATTGGCTAAATGGAAGAAATGTGTGGCTAGAGCAAGGATAATCCCTCTGGAGGGAGTTCGAGATCACATAGTCTCGAGTATCCATGGGAAGGAGACACCGTTTTCAATGTGGAAAACATTGAAGGATCTATATCAGAATAGCAGCGATCAGAGGAAGTTGGCGCTGAAATACAAGCTTTGGAAGATCAAGTGTGAAAAGGGTGACACGATCTCTACATATCTGAACAAGCTCACCACATGTAGGGATAAGCTTGGAAGTGTAGGGATCGCGACAGCTGATGATGACATGGTGAGTCTTGCACTCCTCGGTCTTCCTAAGAGCTGGCATAGCTACTAGGACTCGGTTAATGGAAGAGAGAAACTGCCAGATTGGGAACGACTTTGGTCGGATTTGATGTAGGAGATAAGAAGAAGCACCAGAGATGGTTCTTCATCCATGGAGGATGAATAAAACTGTGCCTTAGCGAGTAAGGCAAAGAAGGGGAAGGAGAAGGTTTCTCATTCCGAATCTAGTTCTTCCCATGGTGAAAAGAAATTTGACAAATCGAAAGTGCGAAGCTTTCGTTGTCATGAGGTGGGCCATTTTGCTACAAATTGTCCACTAAGGAAATCCAAGAAGGCATCCGTGGAAGGATCAGAAGATGAGGCACTGTCCTCACAGTTCGAGTTGGATTTCACACTGTTCGCATGCATGGTTTCATCCATGGTGGGAAGTGGTTGGTTTCTTGACAGTGGAGCATCTTTCCACACGACCGGCGACAAGATTTTGTTCAGTACTTTGGAGGAGAAAGATCTCCAGATACTCATAGCGATGGGTAATGATGAAAAGTATAGTGTCTCAGGTGTAGGCACGGTTGTTTTTAAGAGGGAGAATGAAGCTCGCCTTACCTTGACCGATGTCAAGTATGTACCAAGACTGAAGAGAAACTTCGTGTCGATCGCGATGCTGGAAGACAGAGGCTATGATGTAGTCTTCAGTAAGGGAAAGGTTTTCCTTAGACACATCATCACTAGACAGGTGAAGCAGATCGGTTCACGGGTCAAGAACCTGTATGCTCTTGAGGTTCAAGATGCATGCAAATCCTTGAGGAGCAAGGCTACTGATGGAGACTTGATGGTTGAGAGGGAGAGTACATTACCTCTCAACATGCAGTGCCAGAAGAAGTCTCAAACGATTGTGGAGGAGCCACGATTGGTGAAGCAGCTTCAGGAGGTTGTGGAGCAACCACAACTAGAGACGCTGAGAGGAGATTGAGTAGAGACATCTACTCATGCATAGACCTCCAGTAGGGGGAAACTTCAAGCCAGGTGGGCAGAGGGATCACATGCAGCCATACCTTGAGGTAGGAGGTGGGGCGATGTGGAGTGATTGTCCCAAGGAGGAGGGGCAGGATCCTTGAGGTACCCAACCTCTTTGATTCGACTTTGCTACAGGAGCCCCGACGAGGAGTAGCAGCACTGGCTGAGTGGGTAGAGACAGATGCGGATGGAGCGGCAGAGAGAGCTACAATGCAGGAGTCCCAGGACTGTGTAGAGCTAGCAATTTGCAACAATGTGAGAGGCACAGGAATGTTGCACCAGTGCAAGATGGCACAGAGAGATGTGCAACAGTGCGAGATGCATGGAGTATTGCAGTAGCTCAAAGGTCAGAGAGGGAGCACTTGTCAATAGCAGGTAGAGCTTCAGCATCAGAGTATGTTTCTAGCCCAACAAAGAGGTCAATGGGGAGTTTTTTTGTTCCGAGAGTTGCTGGAGCAACCACACATGGTAGAAGTGTTGCATGCAGAACATTCCAAAGGTACAAGATCAGGTTCGAGTTGAATGCCTTTCTTGTTGAGAGGGAATTTTGAACATAGTAACAAGAAATGCTAAAAATAGCACTACTATAAATAGCAGTTTGGGCACCAGTGCTGGATTGAGCAACAGGGAATGAAAAATGGAAGTGCTAAAAATAGCATTCTATTTTTAGTAGTTCAGGATGGATTCCTATTTTAGTCAATCCCTGGACTAAAAATAGGAAGTAAAATTCGAATTTGAACTTAACAGTGGTTTGAAAATAAATTAATTAATTCTCCATGAGTTAATTAGTTGTGAAAAATCAAACATGAAGTCTATGTGGGGACATGCAACAGTTTCTCTTTTAATTGAGGAATTTATCCATTAGTTAAAGAGATAAGGATGAGTTCTAATTTGAGTTGTAATTAGTTGGCTCAGTTAATAGAGTCAAGTCCAGTTAGATTAATTTAAACAGCTTGTTTAAATTAATGTGAGTTCAGTTAGTTAATGCATGCTTGCATATAACTGTTGCACTTCAGATAACTGAAGATTCTCTAATGAATAACTCATGCATGTCAGTTCAGACAGAGACCCAGTTGAGATCAAACAAGGGATAGTGTACTATCAATTGCATGAAATTTTTCCTATAAAGGAAGCTCATCCATGGATGAGGATTTATCTCCTTCAGGACTGTGTAGTTGGATCAGAGGTTAGTGAGTGTGTGAAGAGGCCAATTCACACAAGTGGCTACACTGGACCCAAATCAAACTTGTGCAAAGAAATAGGAGGCTTGGAGGGCAGACTAGAGGTTAGATACAGGCCTTTTATTGTCTATGAGCAGCAAAGGTATTGTAGAGAGAGTAGGATAGCTTTTGAGCTGATTCTTTTTGTAATACTGGCTATATTTCCACTTGTATGATAATACAGAGTTGGGGTTTTAGGCTGAGGCTTTCCCCGGGTTATATCTTTTGTGTTATGTGTGATTGATTTCTCCATATCAATTATATGTGTTCTTATTGATGTTGCTCATGTTCAATTAAGCTTCCACTAAATTGGTTGTAGAAGTAGATCAAGTATTTTTCTTTAGTCTATCGCATTATCAGGTGATCTACAGGTGGGAATTTCTACAGTTTGTATAAGTTTAAAAACTTTGGGTCATCAACTCCTCCCTCGGTATTTGTTGCTCATAATGATGAAGTGAGAAAACTTTGGCATGAGCGATTTGGTCACTTAAACTATCACTCCCTTCAAAATATATGTAAATAAAATATGGTGACAGGTCTTCTGGCTATGGTATCTTCCACAGATGGTGTTTGTTCCAGATTTGTACTCAGAAAAAAATCATCGATATAGTTTTGAAAAACGTGCCTCTTGGCATGCCTCAGCCCCTTTATAGCTTGTGCATAGTGAATTATGTGGTCCACTTCCAGTTGTTTCATTCTCTAGCTACAAGTATTTCTTAACTTTCATTGTTGATTTCTCCAGAAACACTTGGGTATACTTCTTAAAGCTCAAGAGTGAAGTCTTTAATATGTTCTTGACCTTTAAGGCGTTTGTTGAAAAACAATCTGAACATCAAATTCTTAAGCTAAGATTTGATAATGGCAGAGAATATGTCAACAACAAATTCATCAACTTTTTCACTTAGCAAGGAATTCAATTGCAACATATTGTTCCATATACTCCATAGAAAAATGGTGTAGCTGAAAGGAAGAATCACACCTTAAAGGAAAAGGCTAATTGTATGCTTCAATCTAAAGGAATTAGTCTTAATTTTTGGACATAAGCAATTAACTGTGAAAATTACATAGTAAATCGCACTCCTACTAAGGTTTTAAAGAATATCACTCCAGAAGAAACATGGAGCTCAATTAAACTATAGTATCGTGGCACCATTGAAGCTAGTAAGCAAGCCCTGTGGCTTCATCAAATCTTGTTAGAGTTTGGTTTTCAGTAGCAACATCCAACTACACTTTGGTGTGATAATAAAAGTGTCATTCAACTATGCAAAGATCCAGTCCAACATCAGCGCAGCAAACACATTGAACTACACATGAACTTCATTAGAAATCTCATTCATGACCATCTTCTTGAAGTGCATTATTGTTCAACTGATGATCAAGTTGCAGACATCTTTACAAAGGCTCTCACAGAGGCGAAGTTTACTAAACTTCGATTTATGGTTGGAGTTCAGGAAGTTGTCACTAAGGGGGATAGGCTCTAATGCCTCCTTCCTTCTCCTATTGTGTCATCTTTGTACATCCTTCAATCCTATCCCAAGTTGCTCTTAAGGGGGGATGCTATTATATTTTGACACATAGGAAATAATTAAGTATAACTTAGTCTAGTGTATAGTTAGGTAAAGTGTGTTTCTTTAGTATGTACTTTTTGTAACTTACAATCTGATGGTCATGATCTTTTCTAGACATGAAGTGATCCAATGGTTCATTCTCTCCTTGGTATTACTGACACTTGATCCATGGCTTAACACCCAATTGGTCCATGATCTCTATTTAAAGAGAATGGAGGGTCATTTGTTAAGTGATTGTTCATGAGAGAAGCTTGTGCAAATTTTTTTTTTTTACATTAATAAATTGCCTGAAGTCGCAGCGTTGGCTCAGGCCATGGATTGTTTTCCTCTTTGAGGGTTTTAACCACGTTAAGAATATTGGTGTATTGATCTGTGATATGCTTGTGAGTGGTGTCGTATGGTGTTCTATCTAAGGAAATTACCCTATAAAACTCCTACAACCACGACCTCAGAGTACCACACCACCCACTCAAACTCATATTCCATCATTTGTAGGAAAACATAAACTTCCTAAGGTACGCAGATCTGAAATCCAACCTAGAGATCCACCAACCTCATCAACTGAAGAAATAATAGAAGAAGAGGATCCTACATCCCCAACAAAAGGAGTAATTTTCTTGTCTTCAACTAGAGAGAAAATTCTAGGACAAGAACTAGAAATCCCTAGTGAAGAAGAGGAGGAAGAAACTTATTTTAACTTATCATTGATAGAAGAACCATAAGAACTAGAAGAGGAATTAGAAAACCCAATTTTGGAATCCTATATTAGTTCTGGAGAATCTATAATGGCTGGAGAAGGGGAAGGATCTATAATGGTGAACAACCTAGGATCGGAGGAGGAAGAGGAGGAAATATGGGAGGTGGAAGAGGTGGAGGAAGAGGGAGAGCAGGAGGTAGAGGAGATCTAGAACCTTTTGGATTTCCTATCCTTGATGAAGATACAACAGCTACAATGAAAAACATCTCACCCTCCATCCTTCCAAATTTTCATGTATTAAGAAGTGAAGATCCTGAAACATTTCTCTTTGAATTTTAATTCTTGTGTAGATCTTATGATTACTTGCTTGACACTCAAAAGTTGAAATTGTTTCCAGCAACTCTTAAGGATGCATCATTAAAATGGTTCATGGTCTTAGGAGTAAATTCTATAAGAACATGGGAACAAATGAAAACTACATTCTTAGAGAAATATAAGGACTAATGTATGCCTCGTAATCTTAAGGATGAATTCTTTAAAGTTATGCAAAACGAAGATGAAAATCTTGAAGATTTCATTGAAATATTATTTTATAATGTTAAAAGGGATAAAATGCATGGATTAGATGAAGAAAATTTGAAATCTCTCTTATTAAAATCCATCAGAGATGAGTGGATCGATCTTCTCAATTTGATGGGTAAGGGAGATATTTCTTAGTTATCATTTGGAGAAATTTGTGAGTTATTCATACACATTTCAAGAGGTAAGTCAAGAACTTGAAAAAATCCAAGAGATGCTCTCAATGTGTCTAGGATTAATAAATCTGCAGTTGGCACAGTAAATAGGGCTGAATTAGGAAATTTGCTTGACAACTTTAAAACGGACATTTTGGGGAGTCTTAGTGAACAAATTATATACCCTTAAAGTACAAAATAATCAAAAGGTTGAAAATGTTGCATTATCAATCTTTTGTCCCAAATGTAGCAAAAAACTTGCTTTGAGAGAATGCCCTCTTGACTTAAAAATTGTAGAAGCCTGTGTTATATGTGTAGAAAATCATGATACAAAGGAATTTCCTTCAATACTGGGTCTTAAAGTTTTTTATGAAGAGGAAGTAATACCAAATCAAGTAGATCCCCTTTGTTTTATTGCTAATATATCGTGGAAAATTCACAACCAAATATGACCCAAGGTTTTAACACTCAAGCATTTGCACAACCATCACAAAACAATTGGACTCCACCCATGCCTTGGCACAAGGATGGAAAAATCCTTATGGAAAATATCCTCAATATCAACAACCTTACCCTATTTTTCCACAACAATATTTTCCTCAACATATTCATCCAACTCAACCTCAGAATCCAAATCCAAAATTTTCATTACCATTTCCTCGAAGACAAAATCAATTGTCTGCCCAACCACTTCCAAATCCAAATAATAATAAAAATTCGCAACATGTATACAATATGGAAGGACAAAATTTCCAAACCTACATCATAACTCCATTAGATCTAAACAATGTCCAATTTAGATCTGGTAGAGTATTGGAAAATAAGTCCCCATCAGTTGTTATTCAAGAATCTCAAAAGGAGAATCTCTCTAAAAAAGAGAAATCCCTTAATCAAGAAGAAAAATTTCAAAAACAAATCACCCTTGCACATTTTGATGATATTCCAATAAACTCAACTTCCATCATAGAACAACCTTCAATATATGTTCAAACACCACATTTTCCTGAGAGATTGAAAATTGATAAAGGGTAGAAAAACAGATTTTATTGCTTGATTATGATATGATAGATGAACTGAAGAATGTTTGCATAAAAATTACTTTGTTACAAGCTATCAACGAATACCAATATTGGCAAAGAAAATCAGGGAGTTAAGTATTAAAAGACCAGGAAGAAAGAGAAAATAAGTCAAAATAATTCAATTAGTCGGAAAAAATGCAGATATCATGATGGGAAAAACAACAATTCAAAAATATCTTGATCCAAGAAGCCTCATTATGAAAACACATATCAATGGTATCAAAATTCCAAACACAATAATTGATTTAGGAGAAGCTATAAACATCATGAGTAAACAAACTATGAATCAATTGAAACTTCCTAATCTTCAATATACACCTACATTGTTGCAATTAATAGACATATTTGTTCTTAAACCTAATAGTCTATTAGAATGCATATTTGTATCCTTAGATTCTTGGGAGTATTCTATTGATTTTATGATTCTAACACCCAAGAGTAATTTAGGAGGACATCCATTGATTCTAGGAAGACCGTGGTTAGCCACAACTGATGCTTTTATAAGTTGTAGATATGGTGATATTTTTATTTCTGATGGAAGTTCAACAAAGAAATTCACATTATATCCTCCTGTAAAAACAACAATAGAGGTAGAAAGTGAAAAATGGATAGATGATGATATATACGACTAGTCTTTGTTACTTCACAAATAGATGAAGAAGATCAGATTTTGAATTTAATGGAAAATAATGAGTCTTCCTCATATTGTGAATTTAATCAAATTTTTCAAGAGCAATGTAATATTGAATATTTATCATCTCGTCAATTATCTTTACATTCTATGGAAAATCTTGGCAATTCTTCAATAGAAATATTTCCATAAAAAACCTTGAATATCAATAATAATATCGAAGAATTTCAAATGAAAGATTTAATAAAAATGTTACAAGAAAATTATTCTTCTTGTGCATGGGAATACACTAACATGAAATGAATTTACCCCAATACTTGTATACATCATATTTACATTGAAGAAAATTCTGAACCAATTCAACAACCTCATAGGAGAATGAATCCAAATTTAAGGAAAACTATTAAAGAGGAACTACAAAAATTGTTGAATGTGAATTTCATTTATCCAATACCAGATAGCGATTGGGTTTCACCATTGGTAATTGTTCCTAAAAAGAATGGAAAATGGAGAGTATGCATTGACTATAGGGAATTGAATTAAGCTACTTTAAAAGATCACTTTCCACATCATTTTATAGATCAAGTTTTAGATACATTGGCAAGAAAGAAATATTTCTCATTCTTGGATGGTTTTAGTGGATATAACCAGATCCAAGTAGCTCCAGAAGACCAAGATAAAACCGCTTTTACTTTTCCATGGGGAACCTATTCTTACCGAGTACTTCCTTTCAGATTATGTAATGCGCTTGCAACATTCCAAAGGGCAGTTTTAGGAATTTTCTCTGATCTAATCCATGATTGTGTGGAAGTTTATATGGATGATTTTACTATCTATGGAAATTCCTTTGGAGAAGCTCTTAAAAATTTGGAAAAAAAACTCATTAGATGTAAGGAATAAAATATCTCATTAAGCCATGAAAAATGTTTTATGATGTTTACTGAGGGAATAGTTTTAGGAAACCATATTCCAGGGAATGGAATTAGAGTGGATACATACAAAGTAGAATTTATTTCTAAATTATTAATTCCAACTTGTCAAAGAGATGTTATAAATTTTCTTGGCTTTACTGATTACTATAGAAGATTCATAAAAAACTTTAGAAAAATTGCTTCTCTGCTTTTCAAATTGCTCACAAAAGATTGTGAATTCATTTGGAATTTTGATTGCCAAAATCTTTTGAAACATTGAAAGAAAATATTTTTGAAGCACCCATTCTAAGATGACCAAATTGAAAACTACATTTTTACATTTCAACTGATGATTCAGATACAGATTTAGGAGTTGTATTAGGACAAAATGATTTAACTCCTTATGCCATTTACTACACCAGTAAAAATTTGACTCCTACAGAGTTAAATTATATTGTAACAAAAAAGGAGTTTTTAGTTGTTGTCCATGCCATTAATAAATTTAGACATTACATCATTGGTTATGAAACCTTTGTACATACAAATCATTTTTCAATTAGGTATTTAATGAATAAGCCAATCACTAATGGCATAATTACAAGATGGTTATTGTTGTTACAAGAATTCAATATTAATATTTTGGATCGACGTGGAAAACAAAATATAGTTGCTGACTTTCTATCGAGGATCCAAAATGATAATAATGATGTACTTGTAGAAGATAATTTTCCTAATGAATATCTTTCTGCAGTATCTATTAAATCCCCTTGGTTTGCAGATATTGCTATTTATTTGGTTGCAGGGAAGTTACCACTATATTTGTCTCCTCGAGAGAAAAGAAAGGTAATTCAAATTAGCGCATCTTACTCATGAATAAATAGATAATTATACAAAAAAGGGCCATATTTGATCATTCGGAGATGTGTCAAAGAAGATGAAGTACCAGAGATATTAAAGGCTTGTCATGATGAACCATGTGGAGGACACTTCGCTAATAAAAGAACTTCTTACAAAGTCCTCTTAGGATATTATTGGCCTTCCCTTTTTAAGGATGCCAAAGAATATGTTAAGAGATGTGATAGTTTTCAAAGAATGGGGAAACTTGTTCCTTCAGATGAAATGCCTCTACAACCTTAGGTACTCATTGAACCTTTTGAGAAATGGGCTCTAGATTTTGTTGGTCCAATTAATCCACCATCAAGACAAAAAAGGTACATTCTTGTTTGCACTGATTATGTTACAAAATGGGTAGAAGCTAAAGCACTTCCTTCTGCTACTGAAAATGTTGTAGTTTCATTTCTTTTTTAGGATATATTTACCTGTTTTGGTGTCCCAAGGAAAATTGTGACAAATCAAGGTACTAAATTTACATCCAAGTTGGTACAAAAGATAATGGAGGAACACAAAATCAAACATTGAAATTCCACTCCATATCATCCATGGGCAAATGGATAGGTGGAATCCACCAATAAAGTAATTGAAGCAATTCTTACTAAGATTGTGCATTTGCATAGAAGAGACTGAGCAAAAAAGCTTCCAAAATTTTTATGGGCATACAGTACCACATGGAGAAATACCATAGGACATGCTCCCTATGAACTTTTTTTTGGGAAGCAAGTCTTATTTCCTACTGAGTTCCAGGTAAAAACCTTCAAGACAACAGTCAAATTGGGTCTTGATCTATCTGAATCACAAAAACAAATATTCAAGCAACTGAATGAAGTAGATGAGATGAGATAGGATTTTATTCAAAGAACCAACATAGTTAAACAACAAAGATCTAGGTGGCATAACAAATTTATAAAAGAAAGGAAATTTTAGCCAAGAGATTGGGCATTACTTTTTGACTCAAAATTTAAAGATTTTCAAAGAAAATTTCAAACTCATTGGCTTGGGCCTTATGAGATTGAAATTGCCTTTGATAATGGTGCAGTCATGATTAGAACAATTGATGAAGAAAAAATGACCTTCCTTGTAAATGGTCATCAATTGAGAATTTATCATAAACCATTGACAAGGGAAGAATTTGTTAAAAATCTGAAAGACAATATTGATTTGAAGGTGGTTAGGAAGGATTTCCCTTCCTCTCCAACTTGACTCACAAAGCCTTTTGTTCTCTAAATATATATATATATATATATATATATATATATATATATATATATATATATATATATATAATAAAATCATAAAATAAAATAAAAATAAAAATTGGTGTAAACGTGAAAATCAACATTGTTGGCATGTTTATACAGAAAATTTAGGATGAAAACCAAGTACTCTTGGCACCCTAGATTTTATTTTTAAACCCTGTTCTAATCCCATTTTCTTTGTAACCCTATTTTTCTTTTCAAAATAAGCAGCTACAGAATTGTTGAGAATCTGCAGCTTTAATAAAATTTTGCAACTGATACTGACATGGATCAACTGGGACAATTGAAGATCTTGGCATAAGAAAATGACCAAGCTTGCAATTGAAGTCATCCAAGGTCAATCTACAAAGGTCAATCAAAGAATTAGAACCATAAATCCAAAGGTATGTAAATATTAAATTAAATAATAAAGATAAGAAGCATTACATTATGATATAAAATAGACATTGCTACCGCCATTTGAAGTAATCATTACTATTCCAACTTCAGACTTAACTATAAATACTATGTCCTATCAACGAAGTTGGTTGTAACCTCATTCATCACTCATCATTGCGCAGATACTCCACTCCATAAACATTGTTTCATTGATAATTCCACCCTCATTCATACTATTTTTTCCCAAAATTCTTTTCACTCATTTCCATTGACGATTTCACTCTCATCCATACTTAGTTTTCCAAAGCTATTTTTGCTCCATAACCTTGTCAAAAGTAATTCCAGGTTGAAACTTCGCCAACATGGGGGTTATTGTGAGGAAAAAGCCAGATGGGAAGAAATTCATGGAGGGTTATCCACAAGTTAGACAGATGTTAAAACAAGTACAATGGTTGCAATTTGTAGCAAAAATTAACGGCCATGACAAAGAAGTAATAAAGTCCTTTTCCTGAGCATTTGATGGAGTTGAGGCAAAAATTGGAGATGTGAAAATAGTAGTGACAGAATATTTCATGGCAGATTCTCAAAAACCTAGGTATGGACACTTCAATCTTTAAGAAAGGCATCCCAAGTATGGCTCTTAAAATCAAATGGAGAAATTTACTGTTGATTATTCAAAAAATTATTTCTTGTGAAGGTAGATTCGGCAGTATGTTTTTCTATCATATATGTTTGATGATGCATTTCATTTAGGGTACATTAGGGGAATTTTGAGGTCTAAAATGGACCTCCTAAGGTAATTATAAAATAATAGTGGAAATAATAAAACAGGATTAGATTACATGATCAAATTTTATAGGGAAAAAGAAAAAACTATTTTTTTCAACTCGTATTTTCAGCTTATCTCCCTATGGGTTTACTCAAATTCTAAGCCAAAACACTCGTTGGATGTAGAATTTGATTCCTCATCCAACAATTACCCATGTTGCATACTTTAGATGGACCCTATTATACGAAAAGTGAGAAATACATGAAAAATGTGATTGCAATCATGTTTTTTCATGTATTTCTCATTTTTCATGTAATGGGGTCCATCGAAAGTATGCAATATGGGTACTCCTTGGATGACGAATTACATTTTTCATTCTATGAGTACTCCCACTCAAAATTTGATTAAAACCTTAGGGAGATGAGTTGAAAAAGTAGTTTTATTATTTTATTATTTTTAATCTTTTTACTTTTTTACTCCAAAAATGGTGAACCATCTCCCATGGTTGACACCATCATCTTGAATCCTATTGGTTCTTATAAATTTTATTTTGGTTGTAGATTTTTCTTAGGAGGCCCATTTTAGACCTCAAAATTCCCCTAATGATGAAATTAATTTGCCTTATTTCTTACTCATTAGTCTGAAGAAAGTGACCGGTAATACTCAGAGAAAAATATAGTTTGTTGAAAATATCATGTATCATCACGGCATAATAAAAATGTTGATTGAATTCTACCTCAAAAGTATAAGAGATAATTGGGAAAGTTTTCTAGTCAGAAACCACTTTAAAGAGGTAGAACAGGAAGAACCCAACAACAAAATAAAGAGAAGTAGAAGAAAGTTAGCTCTAAACCCTAAAGATGGCCTACCTCTACAACAAGAGCAACCTTCCGAAGATGAAAATCCCCTCGCTGATGTATTAGAAAATCTTAAAAATAAGAATGTTAGAAAAATAAAAACCAGTGATAAGGAAGAAAGCATATCTAGAAGAAAAACAAAGGAAATAGAGCAAGAAAAGACATAACAAAGAAAAGTTCAAAAGAAAATTCCTCTCACTAAAACCTCATCCACTGTTAGGAGGAGTGCAAGACTCAACAAAACAACGAAGGAATCATCTCAAAAATCGATAGAGTTTGTCAATTTGGAGGAAGAAGAAGGGCTAAAGGATCCATCACCAATTATTTTGTCACCAATTCTATCACCAATTCCATCACCAATTGCTAATACAGTAAGAAGAACACCTGAAATTCACCCAGTCCAATAGGAGATATATGATTATATAAAATATTTGGAGAAAAGAGCTACAGAAAAGGCCACTGCATCCTCTTCAAATTAAGAAAAATAAATTCATTCTAATATTCC
The DNA here is from genome assembly GCA_031772625.1 of Pinus tabuliformis. Taxonomy (NCBI): domain Eukaryota; kingdom Viridiplantae; phylum Streptophyta; class Pinopsida; order Pinales; family Pinaceae; genus Pinus; species Pinus tabuliformis. Next base: position 1,206,662,671 of record CM062809.1, on the reverse strand, counting down.
ACAAGAACCTCCAATTATAAATACTCTCAAATGGGAAATTTATGAATTGGAGACACTAAACAAGCACTTAAAACAAGAACATAAAACATTGAAAGTGCAGAATGAAATACAGAGGACCAAGAATGACAATATTCTCTTACATCTTTCTCTATGGTATGATAAGAATAAGAAGTTAAAAGAAAAGAACAAATCCCTTAAGAGAAAATTCATAAGTCTGAAGTATAAGATTCTGATGAAGAAACCAAGGATGGCAGTCACTAAGAAGAAGGCAAAGAAGACAAATCTAGATGTTTTAGCTCAAGTATATGAAGGAGTTCAATAACAGGAAGGGTTCATCAGTTTTTAAATTTTTGCATGAGGACATGCAATGACCTCTGTGTGGGGGAATGTTGAGCCTCACAATTGCTTCTTTTTTACACCCCTTTTCACCCTATCTATTTCTTTTTTACCTTCATAATCACACATTGGGCATCAAATCACAAGAATTATGACATGGCAGGTATACAATTGCCTTGTATTTCATAAATTGATAATGTTCTTTATTATGTAGTTTGATGTTTACTTCAGCTACCAAATTGCAATGATTCTGCAGCTAATACACGATTCTGCAGCCAAGTTCATGGTTTCACAGGTTCCAAGGTGCCAGTTGGAAAGCGAAATATATGGGTAGGTGGAAATTGATGCACTCAATAATTTCCTCCTACTCTCATTAACCAGATCATTGAAAGAAAGTTCCAGTGATGCGGTCAAAGATGAATTCAACCTCTGTACTCGGAAATAGACGAGAGAGAACAATATTTATGCCTCATGATTTGCCTTGATAATAGAAAATCATGAGAGAATTATGTTACAATATATTTTCAAGTTAATTATAGGTTTTGTTGATAGAGATTACGTGTATAGCTCTAAAAAATGTATTTTTATGAGCTCTATAAATATTCCTCTTGGCAAAAATGAAAAAATTGTTCAGTAAGGACGTGAAAGTGATACTTAAAAATTGTTTTTAATACTCTGTTTATAAAAGAATCATTTTGTTTTCTCATGTGTGGTTAAGTGTTTGATCAATAGTGTGAATTCCTACTTCTCGTGGAGAGGCCCCTCGAGAAGTAAGGATTTTTGTTTCATTTTAGGTAGATAGAAATTGTCTTTATATTCTCATAGCTTCCTGTTTGTTCAATTAAGTAATTGCATCCTAATTTCTTTTAGATTTGAATTAAGTTCATTCTACTAGTCATTTATTTGTTCATAGATTCTAGATGCACATGGATAGAGCTTAGCAGCAATGAAATAGAGTTATACCTTAATCCATTAGACATAATTTTATCTTTCGTATAGACAGAGGGTTTATTTGCAGAATTGGATGTTAAATTTCAAGCATGTGTGATCTATAGGTCAAGCAAGCGTGAATGTATTCTAAGCAAGAGTTTGTTTCATTATTGTTTTCAGACAAGTATGATTGTTGTTTATATAGACGTGTGATGAGATTAAATAGTAGCTTTTTCTTCTGCAATTGAGTGTGTGTATATAATTCTTATTTATGCAAAGTGTGGAATTAATTTTCATTTACATCAAGTGTGAGATTGATTTACATATATGCAAAAGTGTGAGATTTTCTTTATTTCAAAGCAGAGTGTGAGATTTCTATAAGCAAAAGTAGTTTTAAGCAAGAGAGTGTGATCATCATTATAGATTTAATCTTATTTGCTAGTAATAACTAGTTTACTCATAGAAGACATGTGCATCTCAATAACTCAATTTAATTTAGAATAAAAGGATTATATCACATACAATGCACTAACACTTCATCGTCTTAATAGCCCTAGTACTATGATGGGATTCAACCTCCTTTGTGTCCTTAATTAAGTGGAATCGACAAAACATCACACATAGTCATCCAACACCATCAGCAGACCCCTCACAAGACAAGTCAGCCACTCAAACAGACTATCCCTGAGTCCCATTGTTGATTGAGCAACTTAGGGCAGAGTAACGCACCCTAGCAACAACTCAAGTGACTTATAATGCTTCCCAACCTTCAGCCAACAATGTTAGTCCCTAAGGTAACGCTCTATGGGCCAAGAATCTTGGAAATTGAGACATTTTTCTAGCCCAGACTTCTCAGTCTTTGCCCAGAACTTGTTGGAACCTTCAGGAGTCATTAAAAACATGATAATAATACTAATGAATCAAACTCAACCTCAAGATTAGGCCTAAGAATCCCCAACCGGGACTGACATTTTGTCAAACACTTGGCATCAATACAACCTACAGGTCTAGGATACAAGATAGAGCATAAATGAATGGAAAAACTTATGAAACATAACAACAAGGATCACCTCCTTCTCCAATGAACTATTATATCATCAATGAGGTCTTGCATCCATTCATTTAATAGTTACAAGTAAATACATAAAATAACCATGACATGAACCAGTCATTTAACCATGCTTATAACCAACATAAAACCATGTGAATATCTGAGATCAGACAACCATTTAATACACATATACACAAGTTCAAAAGTAAGAGAACTTAGCCTTTATTAATCATAGGCAAATCCGACTAGGTTCGGGACTTCCATGTACCACCCAACCATAGACATGGTTGAACCAAATCTCTCTTTCAACCAATCACTCCTGTGCCATATTCCAAGCATTAATGTGGGATTTCATAGAACAACCAATCCAAGAACAACCAAGGGAATCCATAGGCTAAACCACCTCAACCCTCATCAAATCGTGATCACACCCAAACAGATGTTCTAATCACAACCGAACCAAACTTGGAATGCCATAGGGAATCCATCACTATCCTTGAGGAATTGTCCATCTCCTTGTCTCTCAATCTTTATCGCAATCCAAACCGGATCACTAGGCCCTAAACTGAGACCAATCTCTCAGGATTTACCATAATCCAAACCCGGATCACTATGCCCTCAACCGAGACTTCTCCCATAGGCTTTACCATGTATCCCACCAAAACGGGTCAAGGGATTCCTAGGCCTTTGGGAATGGAACTTGAGACCACCTCTACCCCGGATTCTAACATCCATCCAGCAAACCAAAGCTCAAAAACTGAAATAAGCATCCCAACACCATGGCATCCATAAAAAGGCAAGGCTAGGCTGAAATCCACTGTCATAACCTGGAAAAACCATGCAACGGAGAGCAAGAGAACCATACACCAACATGCAAATCCATGCATGTCCAAACCAGCTAGGAAATCACACACGCAAAAGGTTAAGTGCAAGTATTCCTTCCCGAGCTGCTTGATCCTACTTTCCTTCCATGATCCTTGCTTTCTTTTCCTTTCCCTTGCTTGCTTTTCCTTTCCTTGCTTCAAACTAGAGTGCTCCAAGAAAAACTCTTAAGTGACAAAGAGTGAGAAAGAGAGAGAGAATAAACAAAGAGCTCTAAAGCTAAACTGAAGAAAAGGTTACCAACTAATCCTCAGAAGCCTTTTTATGAATGAGGCCTCTATTTTCTTCATTTTCCATTATTTTCCTTCAATTCCCTCCTCACATCCAACCTGTGACCTTTCACCTTACTTTTCTACTAATTTCCTTTATTTTCATAAATAAATGTGCCAAAAATGCCTTTTTTCCTTTAAATGCCTTTGCCTTAGCATTTTTCAATTTTCCTTAGCCAAAACACACATCCAGTGATGCCCACCAGGATATCTTTGCCCAACATTCAATTTGGAATAAGTGTCCCTTAATTGTGGTCATATTTTTCCTTTATTAACCTTTATTACATTAACTTTTCACCAGGGTTGTTACAGATACCATTTTTTATGCAATGAGATGACAAAACAGAAGAAAAGATAGATCAACGACTTCAGAATTATCCTCTTAGAGGGGGAAACCTCCTTTACATCACTTAAATGAACAATTTTTGGATGATACAAATGACAAAACCTCCTTGGTATATATAGGAGTCTAAGGGGTCACAATATAATCAGAGCCTACATAACAATAATAATTTAAGGGCACAATAATAACAATAGTGGGCTTCTATGGGGCACAACAATAACAATATGGGGTACATGGGCATAACAATAATAACAGGGGGCTACACTAACAATAACAATAAGGGGGATACACTAATAATAACAATAAGGGGGGTACACTAGTATTATAGGGACCTAACATCAATAGAACAGAGTGTGAGCAATGCAAGAATTGGATGGACAAAGGAGTGAAAGTTTATATAGTGCAGGAATATTTTAGCTTGTATGAATTCTTTTATACACTCTTTTTTATTCCTTCGATTGAGACCTGAGTTCCTTTTCTTTATATTTTTATTGTTTACTTAGTTTGTGAGTGAAGTAGCTGGCATCTAGATTGATCGGGGTGTTTTTAAAATTTGCCATCACAATAGCACAGAAACTAAGGCTATAGTTTTTATTCATTTTTTTCAGAACTGAGTATATTAACCAATTGGTTTGGAGGAAATGATTTATATAGGGTGTTTAGAATCTCTTAGCATTGACTGTGATACATCTAAAAGTGTATGACCCCCGATTTGACAAGTAATTGTTGATTTAATTGTTCAGACAGAATCAATACCCAACATTTTGGTGTCATTGCTAGGGATGCGTTTGGAGATATTCTAGTAAATTCTGGTCGAATTTCTTTTCAACATTAGAGGTGAGTTCTATATTATTTTTGTTAGCAGGTGTGTGCTTCTAATTTTGACTACTTAAGGAAGGGTAATTTCTTTTGATTGAAAGAGTTGTTGTAGTTACATTTTTTGAGATAGTCGCACCATTGAAATTGAGTTAGATTTTGGCTAGAAAGTTTTTTTTATAGTTTTGAAACTTATTTCTAATTGAATTTATTTTTTCTTGAACATGAATGAGATGTAAAGGAAAGAAACATAGGAAAGGTAGGCCTAAAACTAATAATTTAGAAAATTCTAATTCTCGAAATGGGTCTGTTGCAAGACAATGCAACAAATTCGCTCAAACCAATCAAGTTAGTATAGTACAGTTGGATTATGGAAACAGCAACTCTGGTGTTTCACAGTCAGTAGCAGGAAAGAAGGTAAATTTTACATACGAAATTCAAATTATTAAGCCTTCATCTAGCGCAGGGTTTAGTATATTTGAAGTAGGAAGCATGGATCACTATGAGAATGGCATTGGTGAGACTAATCCATGAAAAGGAGATGGAGGAGCTAGAAGGAATGATCAAGGGGAACTCACTTTTGAATTCCTAGTTGTAAATCCTAACGCTTTGTGCAAATGAAAAACATTCAATCTTCAGTTATGTTATGGTAATCCGACACATAGTAAATAATTAAGTACAACTTGGTCTAGTGTATAGTTAGGTAAAATGTGTTTCTTTAATATGTACTTTTTGTAACTTACAATCCGATGATCACGATATGTTCTAGACATGAAGTGATCCAACAATTTATTCTGTCCTCCATATTACCGACACTTGATCTGTGGCTTAACACCCGATGTACCATGGTCTCTATTTAAAGAGCATGGAGGGTCATTTGTTAGGTGACCGTTCATGAGAGAAGCTTATGTAAATTTTCTTTCTTTTACATTAATAAATTGTCTGAAGTGGCCGCATTGGCTCAAGTTGTGCACTGTTTCCCTCTTTGAGGGTTTTAACCACGTCAATAATAATGGTGTACTGATCTGCGATATGTTTGTGAGGGGTGTCCTTTGGTGTTCTATCTAAGGAACTTAACCTGTAAATTCCTACATGGTATCAGAGTTATTTGGGGGCCACATCTGTTGGTGATCCAAATCCGAAGCTCGTACAACTGCATATGATTGTCGTTTCCTAGATCTATTGTTTCTGACTGCTTGTAGGCCAAGAGGACTACTTTATTGTGTTAGGAACATCTATTCCAGTGAGGAACCCCTTTCGTTTCATGCGAAAAGGTTTCCAGTAAGCCTAGCTACGTCATTTTTAAGATCTGGAGGTATACAATCTTTATTTACAGTTATAGTTATTTATCTCTCTATTTATTTCTATATTTATTTATAAAAAAAAATATTACCAGATATATACCTTTCATTTCTGCGTATGGTCTTCTCCCTACAACTCTATGCGATCTAGGCAAACCAGAAACAGAAAGAAAGGATTTTTCTCATGCGTATGCTCTTTTATGATGTGCCTTAGTGTGATCTCGGAAAATTAGAAACATTGAGGAAAATATTTAGTTTCCGACCAAATCGAACTTTAAGTTGTAAGGCTTAGATTATTTTTTCTTGTTCGTGTTGGGTTGTGTGGTTGTTTTTTTGTTTTGTAGGAAAAAAAAGGGTTTTTCAAGTAAGCACGCACTCTGAAGCTTCAGAGAGCTAAAAAAAAAACCCTTCCTTCTTTGCAAAAATTCTTCTTTCCAAAAATAACTAACCTTTTAAACTAGCTCACGTTGTTCAAAGTTACTTTATGAGGATAGAGGTCTTGGGTTCAAGCTTTTCTTTTTGTTGAGATACTTTTTTAAAAATCACATGTAACTTATGTTTTGAAGTTACTTTATGTAAGTGTTCTCACCCATTGTAAAAAGTGAGTCACTTATAATTCTAAAGTCACTTTACCTTTTATTTAAGTTACAGTTTAGTGGATAGTTCATAAAATACCATTGTAAAAGTGACTTTCACTTATTTATAAAAGTGGGTCACATAAAATAATTTTTTTTTTAAGTGAGCTAATTATATTAAGTTTGGAAAGGGGGGGATTTTTTTTATATAACATTATCATTCACTTCCCAACATTCAGGTGGTGTTATCACTCAGGTTGTTCCCTTTGACTACCAAGGGAATACGGCCGAGGTAACCACTAACCAATCTTTTAGATGCAGGTCCTAGCCTACCTACAACCAGAGAGGGCTCTCTCTTTATAGTTTAGCTTTGTTTTGGGTGATATTTAGGCTAGTTACGATGTACATGTTTTTGTTTTAAGTTTGGTGGGATGGATGTTGTTTTCAAACAGAGGTGGCATGCAGAATGTGAGAAGTTCAGACCATTGGGCAATGGAGTCAATGATGTGAACTGTTGGGTGTGATTTCTTTAGTAAAGAGGGGATTACAGAGCAAGATAGCTAAACATGGAACAATCTTCAAGCTGGAATTAAGATGAAGTGAGGTCGGGGAATGAAAGGCAATTAAGAATCTTTCATTGTGCTAACAGAGGGAAAATGAGTGAATATTATCTAGGAGCAATTAAGGATTCCTAAACAGCATTCAGAGTGCTAGAACCAAGGAGACAAGAGCAATAAAGGATTCTTGCCTATGCTAGTGCTGAAGAAAACATATAAAAATCACAGAAATTGAGCACATAGTACAGCGAAGTAAAATCTGGGCTATTCTTATTTTCTGCAATTTAGACTATGATACTTGGATGATATAAAACACAGAAATAATAACACAAGAGTTGGAAACACTTATTGATCCATGAGGTAACACAAGAATTCTGTAATATGTTCTTCTGCCATCAAATCCACAACCAGCCAGTTCATAAGCAAAGCATTCCAGCAATCTTTGTTCAGAAAAGTTCTCAAAATTTACAGTGCAAGTCCAGAATGATATTCACAACCAACCAACCAACCCTTAATACATCTTTCGGGAGGTATTTATAAGATAGAATATGTACAAACAAGATCTGATAAAGATCTGAGAAAATATCTAAGATTAACCTAACATAAATTGCAAGCAAAGTGAAAATATCTAGTTTATGCTGCGCTGGAGGCAGATCCTTCAAAGTTGAGCTTATAGGCGTCCTTCATAGCTTTGTGCCGACTGTCTGCAATAATTGTGCTTTGAATTCTCATCTATTCCTCTTAGTCGGCTCGGATTTTCATTAATTCTGATCTGATTTAGCTTTTAATAGCTTTAACGCTGTACTGATACTCTTTGACTTGTTGGGATCCTCTTTAATGTTCTTCTACTTTGGCTTTAACTCTTCCACTGATATTCTTTTAATTCTTCACTGATACACTTTTCCGTTGAACTGATACTCTTTTTCCCCACTGATACTCTTTAATTCTACTAAATCGCCCTTGCTTTATCATTGTTTGGCAGAAATAGAACTGCTATTATGTCCTGTTGTTGCTTTTCTGTGTGCTGGGAAGTCTTTCAGTGCTGGCATCAAAATATTACCCAAAAAGGAGGAGGACTGCATAATGGCGGAGGACTGTACAATGGTAACTTGTGCTGAGGCCGCAAGCTCGCTGTCTGGAGCTATTCTGCTTAGAGGCGGTTGAAAGTGGCTGAAAATGTTATATAGTCCCTTTGCACCTGGAGCGCGCAGAAGCGATGAACAAAAGCATAAGAAAAAGCCTTTTTACCCCAAAAATGGGCCAAAACGACCTAAAGCGGGAAATTCATGATTTTTAGAGGGCGGGAGCGATTACTGTAGATAAAGGAGAAATGGATGAATGCGGTTCGTTGGATCAAGTGAGGGCAGATCCAACGGCTAAGAAGAAATCGCAATATCGCATCGGGGTGGCAAGGGGTCATGAATATATGGGATAGGCAATGTAGCGATGAGCGATAGCGATATCGCATCGGCGATCGCATCGGGGATGAAATGGGAGGAAGGCTTTGCGATAAGCGACGACTTGCGATAGCGATATCGCATCGATTGCGATAGCGATATCACATCGGGGGAATGGATTGGAGACATGCATCGGTAAAAAGAAATGGGGGCATATGAACATTGCGATAGCGATTGCGATATCGCGTCAGAGGGTTGCCGTCGGGGAAACCACAGAGGGGGCCAACACTTGTGACTGCGATATCGCGTCGGAGGGGGTCAGGATGGATCGGAGGAGGGTTTATAAGGTCGAAGAAGGGTTTCAAGCATCAGAGGAGGGTTCTTACTAAGTTTCAAGTAAACTTAGTAATTCCCGAAGAACAATACTTATGGTTATATTTCAACCAAAGGCGGGGATATGTATATATTGGGGCTTTTTATCATATTTTTAATAAGGGGAGGGAAATAACATGGGATTTATATAATAAAGTCAAAAGTTAATATGAATTTTGAGAAGAAAGCGCTAAGTATAGAAAACTTAGGCTTTAAAGGGGAAAAGGATTTATACAAAAGATATCAAATGTTTATGGAATACGATGAGTAATTTAGTGATATTAAGCAGATCTTAATATCTCTGGGGGAAATTAGTAAATGATTTGGGAAAGTGTGAAGGGGAAGTTAGTCATGCCTCGCTTGAGCTGCTCCAAGGGAAACTGCTTTGCACTTGTGATTGAAGTAAATTCAACACTTTGAGACACAAAATTTATCACAAGTCTTCATTCTGCAACATCAAAACTGCCTACCCAGCCTACTTTGCCTAGCATTTTCTCTTCTTTTTTGGATGGGTGCACTTAGACTAGCAAACCCTGATTTTCTTCTTTTCTTTTGGCTATCCTCCTATCTAAATCTATCCTTATTTCTTCCAGGGGCTCAGATTAAGCAGTTGAGCACCCTTGTTTCTCTACCTATCTAGTAATCTGCCAAGATTAAACAGTTTGGACAGATCTTTATTCTCTATCTCTAAAACAAGAAATTTAAACCTAGAGAGGCCAAGATTAAGCTGTTTGGCCTTCCCTTAACTGTGAAATTCTTCAAAAATGGAATAGTAGTGGCATTTGAGCTAGCACACTTTCCTGGCCTCTTGATTGGGGTTCATTTTCTTTTATTTTTCTCTTGGCCAATTCATTCTTCTTCTTGCCCTTTGATTTTCCTTTTAGGGCATACCCTCTTTACATTTTTTAAATTTTTTTGGTTTTCTTGGAAATATGGAACCTTTGCAGCATGAAAAGATGACATATTTGGCATTTCTACAGTCAATCATGAAATATGACACCTATTGGTATAGGAACCTAACAGTGGCTCCACTTGGGGATGGCTTTTCCTTGTGAAAAGTCAAGAACAACAGGTCAGACTGCCTTATTTTCAACTGTTGTTGTATTCTGAAATCTTCCCTTCGCTGGCTGCTTTATTGCATGTATGACAGCACACTTGTGGAGCTTAGGGCCTTCTCTTCGGGCTTCAACTGCAACAAGTTACTGTCCACGCCACACTAAACTACATTTTTTCATTTTTTCTTCCTCCTTGAATCCTTCTTGAGCACCCTGTCTTTTGGGCAGGAGCTTTTGGCCTTTTATCAAAGTCTTCTTAATATTTTCCTGCACAACTATGAGATCTGGCCTGAAACAAAAAGGTGTTGCACTCTTCAAAGCAGATTAGTAAATCATCAAGATCTTGGATTCAAACATTTAAGGATTTATTTTGTAATCTATTGAAAACTGAACTAAATTAAACTAAAATCCTACCTACTCTATTCTTATTGAAAACCAGGTCGAATTAAACAACACAAAAGTGCCAATGAAGCCAATCAAGCAATTGCAGAAACAAATGAACTGCTTGACTGATAGTCAGTGAAATCAGAAGCATAATTCGATCATGTGCTCCCATAATCAAAATTGTGACACAGAAAGGCCGCTGCTGATGTATTTGGTCCTCATAGAGAAAACATGTTAAAGATTTCGAGTTGAGAAGAACCTCCATATAATCTGCTATAGGATCAACAAAAGCATAATGTGTGATAGCTTCTTCTGGGCCTTCTTGGTCTAATTGAATAGTTGTATCCTCAGTACTAAACCCTGCAACTAATTTTTCAGTCTTTCTCTTGAAAGCATGATTATCCTCAATCTGCAAATCAGAAGGTAGTACAATTTCCTCATGACTTGGAGAAGGAAGATTTTGCAAGAATTCTTTAGGATCGTGAAAATCATATGACTGAATTTGAGAATGAAAAAGTTCAATTTCATTTTCATATTTTTCAACAACTAAATCAAGACAACACATATTGATTTTATGCGGGCATTCTGCTGTTTTGACCGCTAAAAACACCAATCCTAAAAATTCTTCATCAGGCTGAAATTTCGATAACACCTCCCTGAATTCATCTAAAGCTTGTTCAAATGAAAGATCTTCCACAAACCCGGTCATCCTGTCTCACTATCAATGCTTTGGAATATGGATTATTTGGCTGTAGAATTGCTTTGAAACTTGAAGCTCTGGATCCTTGAACAAAAATGTTTTGATATTTCTCTTTCAGGTTCGTTCCTCCAGTGGAGTCTTGATTGTGAAAATGATGTGGAGTCGCCAGGTGGATGATTTTAACCTTTGTGTGTCTGATCCTTTTCCACCATCATAGATCAAATCTAAACCTGTAAAATAATTCTAAAGAAAAGGTTCACTTTATCCAAAAAACAAAATTTTGAGATTTTTATGATTATTTTGATTTTTTTTGTGATTTTTCAAAACAACTTTTACGATTTCTTTAAGAGGCTTTTGATATGAGATTTCAACTTTCTTAAAGATTTTATTTGAGACAAGGAACTGATCAAGTCTTTGGATTTGCAATAATAAACAAATTATTCAGGTCCCCAGTGGAGTCGCCAATGATGTTATCACTCAGGTTGTTCCCTTTGACTCCCAAGGGAATACGACCGAGGTAACCACTAACCAATCTTTTAGATGCAGGTCCTAGCCTACCTGCAGCCAAAGAGGACTCTCTCTTTATATTTTAGCTTTGTTTTGGTTGAGATTTTAGGCTAGTTACGATGTACATGTTTTTTTTTAAGTTTGGTGGGATGGATGATGTTTTCAAACAGAGGTGGCATGCAGAATGTGAGAAGTTCAGACCATTGGGCAATGGAGTTAATGATGTGAACTGCTGGGTGTGATTTCTTTGGTAAAGAGGGGATTATAGAGCAAGATAGCTAAACATGGAACAATCTTCAAGCTGGAATTAAGATGAAGTGAGGTCAGGGAATGAAAGGAAATTAAGAATCTTTCATTGTGCTAACAGAGGGAAAATGAGTGAATATTATCTAGGAGCAATTAAGGATTCCTAAACAGCATTCAGAGTGCTAGAACCAGGGAGACAAAAGCAATAAAGGATTCTTGCCTATGCTAGTGCTGAAGAAAACATATAAAAATCACAAAAATTGAGCACAGAGTACAGCGAAGTAAAATCTGGGCTATTCTTCTTTTCTGCAATTTAGACTATGATACTTGGATGATATAAAACACAGAAATAATAACACAAGAGTTGGAAACACTTATTGATCCATGAGGTAACATGAGAATTCTGTAATATGTTCTTCTGCCATCAAATCCACAACCAGCCAGTTCATAAGCAAAGCATTCCAGCAATCTTTGTTCAGAAAAGTTCTCAAAATTTACAGCGCAAGTCCAGAATGATATTCACAACCAACCAACCAACCCTTAATACATCTTTCGAGAGGTATTTATAAGATAGAATATGTACAAACAAGATCTGATAAAGATCTGAGAAAATATCTGAGATTAACCTAACGTAAATTGCAAGCAAAGTGAAAATATCTAGTTTATGCTGCGCTGGAGGCAGATCCTTCAAAGTTGAGCTTATAGGCGTCCTTCATAGCTTTGTGCCGACTGTCTGCAATAACTGTGCCTTGAATTCTCATCTGCTCCTCTTAGTCGGCTCGAATTTTCATTAATTTTGATCTGATTTAGCTTTTAATAGCTTTAACTCTGTACTGATACTCTTTGACTTGTTGGGATCCTCTTTAATGTTCTTCTGCTTTGGCTTTAACTCTTCCACTGATATTCTTTTAATTCTTCACTGATACACTTTTCCGCTGAACTAATACTCTTTTTCCCCATTGATACTCTTTAATTCTACTAAATCGCCCTTGCTTTATCATTGTTTGGCAGAAATAGAACTGTTATTATGTCCTGTTGTTGCTTTTCTGTGTGTTGGGAAGTCTTTCGGCGCTGGCATCAAAATATTACCCAAAAAGGAGGAGGACTGCATAATGGCGGAGGACTATACAATGGTAACTTGTGCTGAGGCCGAAAGCTCGCTGTCCGGAGCTATTCTGCTTAGAGGCGGTTGAAAGTGGCTGAAAATTTTATCTGGTCCCTTTGCACCTGGAGCGCGCAGAAGCGATGAACAAAAGCATAAGAAAAAGCCTTTTTACCCCAAAAATGGGCCAAAACGACCTGAAGTGGGAAATTCATGATTTTTAGAGGGCGGGAGCAATTACTGTAGATAAAGGAGAAATGGATGAATGCGGGCCGTTGGATCAGGCGAGGGCAGATCCAAAGGCTAAGAAGAAATCGCAATATCGCATCGGGGGTGACAATGTAGCGATGAGCGATAGCGATATCGCATCGAGGATGAAATGGGAGGAAGGCTTTGCGATAAGCGACGAATTGCGATAGCGATATCGCATCGATTGCGATAGTGATATCACATCAGGGGAATGGATTGGAGACATGCATCGGTAAAAAGAAATGGGGGCATATGAACATTGCGATAGCGATTTCGATATCACGTCAGAGGGTTGCCGTCGGGGAAACCACAGAGGGGGCCAACACTTGTGACTGCGATCTTCGACTGCGATATCGCGTCGGAGGGGGTCAGGATGGATCGGAGGAGGGTTTATAAGGTCGGAGAAGGGTTTCAAGCATCAGAGGAGGGTTCTTACTAAGTTTCAAGTAAACTTAGTAATTCCCGAAGAACAATACTTATGGTTATATTTCAACCAAAGGCGGGGATATGTATATATTGGGGCTTTTTATCATATTTTTAATAAGGGGAGGGAAATAACATGGGATTTATATAATAAAGTCAAAAGTTAATATGAATTTTGAGAGGAAAGCGCTCAGTATAGAAAACTTTAGGCTTTAAAGGGGAAAAGGATTTATACAAAAGATATCAAATGTTTATGGAATACGATGAATAATTTAGTGATATTAAGCAGATCTTAATATCTCTGGGGGAAATTAGTAAATGATTTTGGAAAGTGTGAAGGGGAAGTTAGTCATGCCTCGCTTGAGCTGCTCCAAGGGAAACTGCTTTGCACTTGTGATTTAAGTAAATTCAACACTTTGAGACACAAAATTTATCACAAGTCTTCATTCTGCAACATCAAAACTTCCTACCCAGCCTACTTGCCTAGCATTTTCTCTTCTTTTTTGGATGGGTGCACTTAGACTAGCAAACCTTGATTTTCTTCTTTTCTTTTGGCTATCCTCCTATCTAAATCTATCCTTATTTCTTCCAGGGGCTCAGATTAAGCAGTTGAGCACCCTTGTTTCTCTACCTATCTAGTAATCTGCCAAGATTAAACAGTTTGGACAGATCTTTATTCTCTATCTCTAAAACAAGAAATTTAAACCTAGAGAGGCCAAGATTAAGCTGTTTGGCCTTCCCTTAACTGTGAAATTCCTCAAAAATGGAATAGTAGTGGCATTTGAGCTAGCACACTTTCCTGGCCTCTTGATTGGGGTTCATTTTCTTTTATTTTTCTCTTGGCCAATTCATTCTTCTTCTTGCCCTTTGATTTTCCTTTTAGGGCATACCCTCTTTACATTTTTTAAATTTTTTTGGTTTTCTTGGAAATATGGAACCTTTGCAGCATGAAAAGATGACATATTTGGCATTTCTATAGTCAATCATGAAATATGACACCTATTGGTATAGGAACCTAACAAGTGGTTTGTCCGCATTTTCAACAACTTTTCTTCAAAAAGTCATAACTTCTTTATCCGGAAGCCGTTTTCAAAGACGTTTTTTTAATCGGCCTAACTTTTTCGAGATATTTTCATTGGAACACTTAGTTTCAGCATCTATAGCTTCAGTTTCTTTTAAAATGGAAAGTTCATGCCTAGTTATTCTTGATAGCACCAACTACTTCTAATGGCTATCCTACATTGTGGATTTACTTAGAAGTAAAGGTCTTTATAGAATAGCCGCAGGCCAAGAGTCTAAACCTAAAGATGAAGTAAGCAATCCAAATGGGAAAATAAGCAAGATCAAGCACGTGGGTTGATAGGAATGTCTATTTCTCCAGACCTTAGATTCCATATCATAGAAATTGATAACCCCGATGAAGCAATGAAACAATTCAATAAATTTTTTGGAATTAAAAATGAAATTAGAGCCCATCAACTCGAAAATGATTTGTTTACGTTGGACCCCAATAAATTTTCTTCCATTGAAGATATTTTGTCCAAGTTCAAGACCCTTAGACTTCACTTGGAAGGTGTTAAGGTTAAGAAAGAAGATGGTAGCCTTATCAATTACATTCTTACTAAGTTAGGACCAGCCTACTCTGTGTTTTTTTCCACCTTCCATTCTACTAGAGAAGACTTTATTTCTCAAGGAAAATACTACAAGTCCCCCTCTTTTGATGCCTTTTGTGACTCTTTAATAAGAGAACAATAAAAACTCTTACATCTTGGTCTTCTTAATACTGGAAACTCTTCTAAGAAAGCCTTAGCAGCCCAACAGCAACCAAGTTCAAAGAATCCCAAGAAGAAACATCCTAAAAAGAATGGTCCTAAGCCAAACAAGGGTCCAAAGCCATTTCAGTCTCAAAATAAAAAATCAACTCAACAAAATGATAAGGCAACTAAAAACAAAGGGAAAAAGATTGATAGACATTGCAACTTTTGTAATCATGATGGCCACTTCAAATCCAAAAGCTTTAAGAATATGGAAGCCTTGGAAGTAGCAATAAAGAAGTATAACATCCATTTGGAGCACTCTTCAACTTCAACTTCATCTTCAGGAATAAAACTTTCTGCATGTGGTTTCCAAGCATCTCCTTCTGGTTATGCACTAAATGTATCTTCTTCTTCTCATTCTCATGAGTGGCTCATTGATTATGGAGCTTCTTATCACATGACCAAAAACAAAGCCATGTTTTCTTCTTTAAATGATTGTAACACCAAAAATATATATGTTGGTGATGATAGATCTCTTAGTGTTGTAGGCACTGGAACTATTCATCTATAAAATGGTCAATTTAATGATGTATTATGTGTTCCTACCTTATCCTGCAACCCTCTATCTGTATATTAGATAACTCATTCAAGTGAAGGTAAAACCGTTGAATTTTCACCTCATGATGTTGTAATTAAGGACCTAAATATCCTAGATATATTTTAGCTACTGGCATTGCTGATGATTCTACAATGTTGTATAAGTTTAACAACTTTGCGTCATCAACTCTTCCCTCAGTATTTTTTGCTCATAATGATAAATTGAGCAAACTTTGGCATGAGCGATTTGGTCACTTAAACTATCACTCCCTTCAAAATCTATGTAAATAAAATATGGTAACAGGTCTTTCTATGGTATCTTGCAGGGATGGTGTTTGTTCCGGATTGTTGGAAATAATACTGAGAGGGGGGTGAATCAGTATTATCAAATCAATTATTTTTCATTTCACAATCAGATTTGTATACACAACTTTAGTTATGGGAAACTGCGTATATACGCAACTGTGTCTAAGGCAACCAGCGTATATCAGTAAACTTATGATTCATTAAATGTTGATCTTTAATCAGTGCATCAGAACTTCATTAACCATAAGAACAGTAAACAGGTGCAGTAAAACAGAATAGATCATCACACACATGGACACAAGATATAAGGTGGAAACCCAATGTGGGTGAAAACCACCTGCTGCAATTCGTCTCTATCTTCTTTTAATAAGAAACTTCTTTTTACAATGTTTCTGTACTGGTGCAGTCTTATACCAGTACACAGGCTTCTACCTGCAGAAGGCTACAACCTTCTCTCGTTCTCCAGCTTCTCCTGGAAGGGAGCTACAACCCCCTTAGCTCTTGTAGTAGCTGATGTAGGTGCTAACCTACAGAAGGCTACAACCTTCTCTTTTCTTCCAGGGACCACATTTCATAAATTTTCAAACTGGATCCGTCGATAACATCAATAAAACATCAATCTATCAGCATCAACCAATCTCCTTGCACCAACTAAAACTGAATCAAACAATCACTTCTCTAAATGTTGTAACCAGAATACAATAACAGTAACCAGACACCAATCCTGAACCCAGAATACTGCAGCAATAAATAGAAGTAGCTAAAGCATATTTTATGAGACGTACGCTACTTCAAGATGAAGAACCTGCGTGCATACGCTTCTGTATTAAGGCAAACCAGCATATACGCTATTTTGAATTACTGAACCAACGCATATACGCGCCTCTGCTATGCCGAACTTGTGTACAGATCTATAAAAGATAATTTTTCCTTTTCAAATATTCAAACATCAGTTATACCTAGATTATCAGATTTATAGATCAAATCATGAGCCAAATATAATAGATCAAAATCACACAAAGATACTACTATTCAAGCCTTAAGATCTTGACCCATCAATAAAACTTATCCTTCTTCTAGCACTCAGGTTCCTCCTTGGTTTAGATCCAGCTATGCACCATAACCCAATCACTAGTATTCTAGATCTTGCTTCTTCATTAGATATTCAATGCTTGAGTCAATGCCTTTGCCTAATGATCTCCTTCCCCTTTTATAGTCTTAGGCCTTACTTAATACCATGGTCCAAAACCACTTAGAACCAATACCTGGGTCCAAATACCTGGGTTCAACACTTTGGATGAGATACCATCGTTCAAAACCATAGGTCCAAATACCATGGACTAAAAAAAAGAGTTTTCCCACATGTACGCACTTTTCCGTGCATGAAAGTGCATGCATACGCATACGCAACTTTTGATCGGCTAACCGGCGTGTATACGCGACTTGGTTAAGAAGAAACTGCGTATATCTCTTTTTCTTTTGTTCTGAGAGCCTGAAATGTGATCTGTCATCTGAGTCAGTTGCCATCAAGGAAAATACCTGTGTCATAGTGCCAAACCTGAGTCATAATGCCAACAATCTCCCCCTTTGGACTTGATGGCAACCCCAAGTTACTCAAAGTCATTCTCCCCCTTTGTCATCAAGGGCAAAGGGTTATGCTTCCCCTGAGTACATGCTGAATTCTCTGCTTTGCTTTGCTATCCATGCTCCCCCTGACTGTAGGCAAGGTCTGCAAAAAGATGTTCTACAAGAAAGAACTTGACTCTATACATCATGAATGACCTTCCTATCACCAAAGACTCATACATACATCCATCTCCCTACCAAGTGGGGATATACCAATATTGACTCATCCACCCAACCGAGTGGGGATACACCAAAAGTTTACACATGATAAAACAAGAACATTACATCATCCATCCCAGGCTTAGTGGGGAAACCAAAGTAGGTCGTTACATGACCTTGATAAGAAAAGAAATAGAGACGAAATATCTACAACAAGACTATGATAGTCATCAGCAACTATCATCAGCAGCATCTGTCAATCATCATTCAGACCAGCAACCATGTTTTCCCTCAACACCTGTTCAACCTGAAACCAAAAACAACTATGAAATTGAACCAAGATCTTCTAAGATAATGCCAACAATGCATTATTAGAAGTATATGATCCCCCTGAACTTGTGCCAGATGGTCTCTGTCAAACCCATATTAGACTCTTTTCATCCTGAGTCTGGCCCATTGATTTCCTTCAAACCAACATATACGCAACTGTATCCATAAGAATCTGCATATGTACGTGGATGATCCTCATGAAACTCGCGTACAACCACTTTTCTCTGAAACAGATAAGTTTCAACAGCAAGATGATGCATCAACTACTCCTAGCTTCTGTCTGAGGTATTCAAATGTCTCCCTGGGCAGTGGTTTGGTGAGTATATCAGCAACCTATTCCTTAGAGGGAACATATTCCAATTTGACCTTTCGTTCAAGCACTTGTTCCCGGAGAAAATGATATTTGATAGGTATGTGCTTGGTCTTCGAATGCATGACTTGATTCTTTGAAATATTGATTGCACTTGTATTATCACATAAAATGGAGATAGGTGGAGTACAAGTGATTTGAAAATCTTGCGAAGTTTGCAATCCATAGGAGTTGTGTGCAGCAAGATGCAGCAGCCACATATTCTGCTTCAGCTGTAGATAAAGCAATAGAACTTTGTTTCTTGCTGAACCAAGATACTAATCTGGAACCCATAAAGAATGCACCACCACTAGTGCTTTTTCTGTCATCCACGCTTCCTGCCCAATCTGCATCTGTATATGCATAAAGTGTGAGATTTGTATCTCTAGGATACCATAAGCCATAGTTTTGTGTTCCTTGAAGATATTTGAAAATCCTTTTAACCGCCTAAAGGTGTGCTTCTTCTGCATTTGCCTAGAATCTTCCAACTATTCCTACTCCATGCATGATGTCTGGTCGGGTACCTATCAAATAGAGCAGACTGCCAATCATGGATCTATATGTTGGTTGATGTACTACTGCTGAATCATCATTTGCGCCGAGGCTGCACCCTGTTACCATAGGGGTACATACTGGTTTCGACTCTTCCATGCCATATTTCTTCAAGGTCTATTTGAGGTACTTGGTTTGTGATAGAAAAATACCGTCTTTATTTTGTTGGACTTGTAAACCAAGAAAATATGTTAGCTCACCAAGCAGGGACATTTCAAATTCTTTCTGCATCACTAAAGCAAAGTTTTGACTCATGGCTTCTTCATTGCTACCAAAGATGACATCATCCACATACACAACAAGTATTAGCAATTTATCATTATCAATTTTTATATATAGATTGCTATTTGCTGATCCTTTTGAAAAACCTAGTTGATGGAGGTATTTGTCCAAACAATAATACCAAGCCCTTGGAGCCTGTTTAAGACCATAGAGTGCATTCTTAAGTCTACATACAAGTTTTGGATCATTTTCAAGAATGAATCCCTCTGGTTGCTCAATATACACTTCTTCTTCTAAGTCTCCATTTAAAAAGGCAGATTTCACATCCATTTGATATACTTTGAAATTTTGAAAGCTAGAAAGAGCAATGAACATTCTTATGGCTTCAAGTCTGGCAACCGGTGCAAAAGTTTCTTCAAAGTCTATACCTTCTTGTTGAGCATACCCTTTACAAACAAGTCTGGCCTTGTTTCTAATAACCTCTCCATTTTCATTCAGCTTGTTTTTGAATATCCATTTTGTCCCTATGACATTCTTATAATTTGGTCTAGGAACCAACTCCCAAGTGTTATTCTTTTCAATTTGCTCAAGTTCTTCATTCATGGCCTTGACCCAGCATTCATCTTTGCATGCTTCATTTACATTTCGTGGTTCAGTGGAGGAGAGCAATGCTAGATAGCTTGAAGCTTCTAAAATAGTTCTTCTTGTTTGTACACCTGCCTCTTTCTACCCCAAAATTTGAGTTTCTGGATGATTCTTCTGAACGTACCTAGAAGGAGTCTTTTCTTCCACCCTTATCTATTCTTCTAGTGCCTCATAAGTTTCTTCTTCATCATAATTCTGATTTGATGTTGAAGGATAGTCCTCATCATCTTCGAAATCTTCGGATTTTACCTGCCTTGGATTGTTTCCTTCTTCATCAACCACTACATGAATAATTTCAACAATTTTTCCAAGTCCTTTATTGTAACCCTTATATCCTTTACTTCGGGAAGAGTAACCAAGGAGAATGCCTTCATCTGCTCTAGGTTCAAACTTGCCAAGGTTGTCATCAGCCCTTTTGATGTAACATTTTCTTCCAAAAACTTTGAAGTATTTTACCGTAGGAGTCTTACCATACCAAAGTTCATGAGGAGTTTGAGTGTTGTTTCCCCGGACATTTGTTTTGTTGAGAATAGTTAACGGCAGCAAATGCAGCTTCACCCCAGAAGGTTGCAAGAGTTCCAGATTCATCAAGTATAGCACGAGCCATTTGTTGAACAGTTCGGTTCATCCTTTCCACTACTCCATTTTGCTGAGGAGTCCTTGCAGTAGAGAATTCCCTTCTTATTCCATGCTCTTCACAAAAGTCGAAAAATTCATCCGAGGTAAATTCCCCTCCTCGATTAGACCTGAGACATTTGATTCTGCGATCTGATTTGTTTTCAACCAAGGCTTTGAATGCTTTGAACTTTTCGAAAGCTTCATCTTTATGCTTCAGAAGTCCTATCCAACACATCCTGGAAAAGTTGTCAATGAACAATATGAAGTATTCTTCTCCTCGAGGTGACCTTTTCCTGGATGGACCACATACATCAGTATGGACAAGTTCAAGTGGCTTACTAGCTGATGCTTCCTTCTCAGGGAAAGTAGTTATGGTTTGCTTGTGAAATTGACATGATTTGCATATTGTATTGTCTAGAATTTTGATGTCAGGGAGGTCACGAACCGCCTGATATTTGCATTCTTTCCTTATCTGAGAGAAGCTTAGATGCCCCAATCTTCTGTGCCATAGCTAGTGTTCATCATTCTTGCTTAGATAGCATTTTTATTGTCCTCCCTTGAGTATGTATAAATTATTTGGAGTTCTTATGCCTTTGATCACTGTTTCTCCTGTATCAAGCTCACGAACAATACATCCATTTGATCGAAATATTACCTCATTTCCTTGATCACACATTTGACTAACACTCAATAGATTATGCTTTAAGCCATCAACATACATAACATTTCTAGCTTTGAGCTTTTCTTTCAAAAGAACAAAACCTTTACCTTTTATGAGTGTTGGGGTGTCATTTCCAAATGAGATCTTCCTTTCCTTTTCTAAGGCACTATATGACTGAAGTTTTTCTTTATCACCTGTCATATGTTTCGAGCATCCATTGTCGATGTACCATTGATTTTCCTGTCCTTCTGCATATAAGGCCATACCACATCTTTCTGGTTGCGGTTCTTTCTTTCTCCATGTTTTGGGACTCAATGAAGCTTGCTCCTTCTGAGTTGTTTGCTGAAACCTACTCCTGCATTCAGAATCTTCATGACCGAAGTTGTTACAAATAGAAAATTCTATTTCATTCTCAAGAGAAAAAAAAGTTATTGTAGGTCCTTTTCATGATCCCAGTCACTCTCCTTTGATTTCATGTTTCTCTAGTCATGATGGTCTTGTAGGCAACACATTGAGCAGCTTTGTGTCCAAAGTTATGACAAGAGAAACATTGGCCATTGAAGAAATTCCTACAATTATCAAACCTACCGTCCAGGTGATTGTAGTTTCCATAGGCAGATTGAGAATGATTTACCTGCGGTTGGTTGTAACTTCTATTTATCCTTGAATTAGATTGCCCCCAATTTACTTGGTGATCTCTGTTCATCCTTGAAGTAGATTGACCCTGATTTACTTGGTGATCTAATTTATGTCTTTGTTGTCGATTGTCTACCTGTTCACTTCTCCTTGCTGCATCTAGATAACTTTTGGAGGTGGATGGTTTCTGTGCTTGAGATGCTTCTTCAGAATATCCAAGACCTATCTTGATTAGAGGAGAATGTTGCACTTTGATAATATCATCTAAATTTTCAGATCCTTTAGCAAATCTAAGATTAAGAGCTTTTGTTTTCTCAATATCTTTTCTAAGTCCCACAATTTCACATTCTAACTTTTCATTGTGTTTTTCCCTTTCAACAAGTTGGAATGTCAGAGTATCTATGATCATACTCTTTTCTTCTAAACAGATTTTAAGTTTAGAAATTTCTTCATAGAGATCATCTTCATCTATAGCATCCAAGAAATCATCATCTTCAAAAGCCATCAAAAGTCTATAATCATTACATTGTTCATCTTCATCACTAATTGAAAATCCATCACTATCTTCATGTGTATAATAGCTCTTCTTACTTACATTCTGTTTTCTGTTCCATCTAACTGGTACCTTACCTTTGTCAAGCTTACCTTTATGAGGACACTTGGCAGCATAGTGACCGACTCTTCCACAAGCAAAACATTTGAAAGGTAGCTTACCTCTGAATCTTCCAGAACCTCGTTGAAGGTTCTTGACAAAGTTTGATTCTTCCTCTCCTTCTGACATATGTCCTGACTCATTGTAATCTCCTTTTTCTGAAGCTTTGAATGCGACTTCTCTCCTATCTGATGGTCCCCCTTTTCTCATTTTGAAAGCAGTTAGGATTCCGTGCAACTGTGACATCGTAATGCTCTGTAGATTCTGTTTTTCTTCTATGGCAGAAACTTTTAATTCAAACTTAGAAGACAAAGATCTTAGAACCTTTTCAACCAAAGTAACTTCTTTTATCTCTTCACCCAAGTTTTTCATACGATTAACAATCTCATCTATACATAAGAAATAATTAGCCACACTTTCATCATTGTGCATTCTAAGATTTTCATATTGAATTCTGAGAGATTGTAGTTTTGCACGTTTTACCTGATCGTCTCCTTCATAGCTTAGAACGATCTTGTCCCATATTTCTTTTGCAGTTTTGAGCTGCATAACCTTGACAAATTCTTATTGAGATAAGCTCCCTAATAGAGTATTGACAGCCTTTGCATTTGTTTCATACTGCTTCTTACTAGCCATATCTGTAGGAGTTGTTGATGGAAATGTGTATCCTGCTTCCATGATATCCCAAACTTCTGTACCAAGAGATTGAAGATAGGCTATGATTCTTACCTTCCAATAGACGAAGTTGCTCCCATCAAAGATTGGTGGCCTGATAGATGCCTCTTTTTCATAGTTTCTCATGATGATAAATCTTCCTTCAAGTCATCAAGCTTCTTCTAAAGGACCTGCTCTGATACCAATTGTTGGAAATAATACTGAGAGGGGGGGTGAATCAGTATTATCAAATCAATTATTTTTCATTTCACAATCAGATTTGTATACGCTACTTTAGTTATGGGAAACTGCGTATATACGCAACTGTGTCTAAGGCAACCAGCGTATATCAGTAAACTTATGATTCATTAAATGTTGATCTTTAATCAGTGCATCAGAACTTCATTAACCATAAGAATAGTAAACAAGTGCAGTAAAACAGAACAGATCATCACACACATGGACACAAGATATAAGGTGGAAACCTAATGTGGGTGAAAACCACCTGCTGCAATTCGTCTCTATCTTCTTTTAATAAGAAACTTCTTTTTACAATGTTTCTGTACTGGTGCAGTCTTATACTAGTACGCAAGCTTCTACCTGCAGAAGGCTACAACCTTCTCTTGTTCTCCAGCTTCTCCTGGAAGGGAGCTACAACCCCCTTAGCTCTTGTAGTAGCTGATGTAGGTGCTAACCTACAGAAGGCTACAACCTTCTCTTTTCTTCCGAGGACCACTTTTCATAAATTTTCAGACTGGATCTGTCAATAACATCAATCAAACATCAAATCTATCTGCATCAACCAATCTCCTTGCACCAACTAAAACTGAATCAAACAATCACTTCTCTGAATGTTGTAACCAGAATACAATAACAGTAACCAGACACAAATCTTGAACCCAGAAGACTGCAGCAATAAATAGAAGTAGCTAAAGCATATTTTATGAGACGTACGCTACTTCAAGATGAAGAACCTGCATGTATACACTTTTGTATTAAGGAAAACCAGCGTATACGTTGTTTTGAATTATTGAACCAGCGCATATACACGCCTCTGCTATGCTGAAACTGTGTACAGATCTATAAAAGATAATTTTCCCTTTTCAAATATTCAGACATCAGTTATACCCAGATTATCAGATTTATAAATCAAGTCATGCGCCAAATATAATAGATCAAAATCACACAAAGATACTACTATTCAAGCCTTAAGATATTGACCCATCAATAAAACTTATCCTTCTTCTAGCGCTCAGGTTCCTCCTTGGTTCAGATCTAGCTATGCACCATAACCCAATCACCAGTATTCTAGATCTTGCTTCTTCATTAGATATTCATTGCTTGAGTGAATGTCTTTGCCTAATGATCTCCTTCCCCTTTTATAATCTTAGGCCTTACTCAATACCATGGTCCAAAACCACTTAGAACCAATACCTGGTTTCAACACTTTGGACGAGATACCATGGTTCAAAACCATAGGTCCAAATACCAAGGACCAAATACCATGGACAAAAAAAAGGAGTTTTCCCACATGTACGCGCTTTTCCGTGCATGAAAGTGCGTGCATACACATACGTGACTTTTGATCGGCTAACCCGCATGTATACACGACTTGGTTAAGAAGAAACTGTGTATATCTCTTTTTCTTTTGTTCTGAGAGCCTGAACTGTGATCTGTCATCCGAGTCAGTTGCCATCAAGGACAATACCTGTGTCATAGTGCCAAACCTGAGTCATAATGCCAACACAGATGTGTACTCGGAAAACATCATCAGGATAGTTTTGAGAAACGTGCCGCTTGGCACGCCTCAGCCCCTTTACAAATTGTGCATAGTGATTTATGTGGTCCACTTCCAGTTGTTTCATTCTCTAGCTACAAGTATTTCTTAACTTTCATTGGTGATTTCTTTAGACGCACTTGGGTATACTTCTTAAAACTCAAGAGTGAATTATTTAACATGTTCTTGGCCTTTAATGTAGTTTTCAACCCCATATAGAAATTACCTACATACGAATTCTAAAACACAGAAAATAAACAATGTGAGAGCATAACACATATACACAGAGATTTTCCCCTGGATCCCAAAACCGAGACTACCAGCTTGATTTTTCATTATTATGTTCCTTTCAATGTTACAATACGTATTTATACATGCTGAAGCATCCAATACCATGGACCGAAAACCATCACATCCAAAACCATGGACCGAAAACCATCGCGTCCAAAACCATGTGCAAAAATCATGCACAAAACCATAGGTAGGTCTGCCCAACCTAATCTAGGGTCCAAAACCATGTGCGAAAATCATGCACAAAACCATAGGTAGGTCTGCCCAACCTAATATAGGGTCCAAAACCATGTGTGAAAATCATGCACAAAACCATAGGTAGGTCCGCCCAATGGATAACTTTATTTTAGATACTAGATTTTCTAGGTGTCATTCTAACAATATTGTCTACAACAAAAAAGTGGGTAAGTCTCTTATCATTCTTTTTATTTATGTTGATTATCTTATCCTTACTGGTAGTTGGTAGATGGAATTACTCCCCTAGGGCTTTTTTGGGTGAAACCCTAGCAGACTGAAAGTTGTCTATTCAAAGAAACATGCATTCATACAACCATTATGCTATTATAAGCAAATTCTATGATAAGGGTACGTACCTTCGGTCCTACGTTTGAGAAGGCCTTTAGGGTCCAAACCCTTCTTGGAGTTCCCTTCTTCACTTTTGTCCTGCAAAACAAACAACTCAAAGAACACAGCAGTACATGGACAAAAACTTATAAAGAAACCATCTTTATGTTATAAAGAAAGGTAGTTAGTTATGAAATCCAAACAACCATTTACACATGAATTCAAAACATGAATATCATTAACATAAAGAAGATTCATTTCGGGAACCAAGACATGTGTTTCTTTTATTATAGACAAATACAGTACATAAAAAGGAATATGTTCACCTGAGTCACCTTCAGCAGGCTCCAAGCAAAGCTTCCTTCCGGATCCGTTCCAGCCTCAAGCCTCTAACAAAACTCCTTCCATGACTCTCTCCATGATGTCATAAATGGTGGATGAACATCAACACACAAGGAAACAAAGGTTTCCTGTACAAAATGGGGGAAGTGCAGAAGGCACAAGGGACTTCAGACCTGGTCAAGGGAAAAATCTCAGCATAATAACCTTTCTCTCTATTCTCTCCCCCTTTAGGCCTTCCCTTTGAGGTCTTTTTATACCATCTCCAAAGTAGTTTTTTAGTTAGGAGTTGGTTGGGAACAGTTGGGCCACGGGCACTAACAGGTGATCAGCAGGTAAAACCCACAATCTCCGCCCAAAAAGAAGGAATTTTATATTTTTTTTAAGTGTTTTAATACATACACACGGGTTGGATATACACAGACCCGCGTATACACGCGTTTAACTCAGGGCAATGTCGCGTATAAGGGATAAAACACTGTTTTTTAAATTTTAGGACCAGGTCTAGAAGGAGGGGTTGCCCTAGGCCATGAGTACAGCATCACAAACCATAAGAGTGATGCCCCCTAATATATGAGGTCAGAAGGGGTACATGATGGCCGAAATATATTATGCGAGTACATGGAAAGGAAGTCTGTCAAAAACCGAGGAGGACTTCACCAGAATTCAGCCTGCCAAGCCACCAAAGGAGATCAGAAAGAAACACTGTCTGAGGCGGGCATACCCATGCTCAGAAAAAGTAAAGCATGTCTGCATATCAAGTACAAGCGGATCCACTAAGTATATAAGTATAAATGACTGAAAGATACATAATGGATCATCTGATCATAATGAACAAGTACATGTCTGAATATCACATATAAGACTGTCAATGATGCTGAAAGATGCAACGGATCACTGATATCAAAGACTGATCCCAAAAGGTACCAACTGAACATGATGGAATAGGATGGTACTACACTGCAAACTCAGGTGCCAGCATATAGAATGTCGCCATGACTGACTGCAACATATAAAGTGGAGTGGTATCAACTAGCAGCGACAGGAGCAACTGTCAAGTGAACCAATGAATGCTGATACAACCTGAGGTCTTCACCGACCGCCGTGGTACATTTCTACACCATGGGAATAAATGATCTGAAGTCGACCATGTGAGAAATTGTTTGATTACCGGTCATTGATGTATACCGTTAACAAACGTGAGACTACTCACCGATAATGATAATGAGCGTCAAGGTACCCAGTACAATCTAACAAGTGTGAATAGATGAGCTGGAGTCGAACACCTGTAAGAATCTATCGATCAGGAGACAATGATGGTTTCCCACTGTCGATAGCGAAGGATCTGCCACTAATGACTGCAAACCCCAAGGTACTGCCAAATGGACTCTAGATCTTTGCCCCAGAGCAATGAGTCGGAGTCGATAGGGAAAGATCCGCTAGAAGGAAGGCATTAAGGCATCCTTCATCAATCTAGCGCGAGTGTAACCCATAGGCCAATAATGTGGAAGGAATCGGACGAAAAAGATGTAGTAACCCAACCGAAGTACGTTTCCGGCGTACACAAGATGTGGCTAGCGCACGGCAGAAACCCTCTGAACCAACCAGTAATGAAAGCTAACACAGAGGCGAGGTATCCACCAATAGGGTCAAATGGAAACCAAGGTACTGCACGAATACCAATGTGTGATAATGTAAGCTGATGTCGAACACAAGGGAAACCACTCAGTCAAAGACCCATGATACTGATCGATGCTGAGCACAAGGTGACCTATCAATAATGAAAATAGGGCCAGGGTGCGGCTCTAGGCCTGTCCTCAGAGCAAGGTGTCGTCGTCGATAAGGACAAGACCCGCCAGTAAGAAGTCAATGGGGACCTTCTCAAACCGGCACGAGTAAAGGACCAATATAACTGATGTGATGATAGACATGACACTGACAACCAAGGATGGCCGACTGAAAAATGAGTCAAGAGACACCGCAGAGAGGCCGACTCAGGCTAACTTCCCTTGAACAAAAGCACGACTCAATGTGACTATGTGGCAGCATATGATGACCCTGTATAAGTTCGCCATGCGGGAGGCACGAACGAACCCTCCATATGATTGGAAGAGATAACCAATCGGGGGAGAACTGACTCAATAACAAGGTTATGGCGTACCTAAGTCAAACTAAATCCCACCCATACGGAGGAGACTTTGTTTTGAGTGCTTTGTTCAAGGGCGACACGACTGACTCTAGCTGCCAACAATAAATGGAAATAATGTCCAGTTCCCGCTCTTTTTTAGAATATTTAATTTTTTTTGTCTTTTTCTGTTAAGCCAGAAAAAGAATAAAAGAATGCTATGGTACAGTGGAAAGAATGAGTGTCGGTGAAACAGATGATCTAGTTCCTGGGAAAGGAACGTTCCTATGCTGAATGCAGGGAGGTGAAAACTGGTCAGTGACACTCAAAGGTATGTTCCTTCCACGGGTCAAGGTGTGTCAAGCTGCAGAAGTCAAAGGTATGCAAGGTTGATTTTGCAGACGTCATGGTCAAAATTTGGCTTAAACACGAGTCCAAGTGAAGCCGGCTCCAGACCAAAAGGTGCAAGTGGTCAACATGCAATGCAGTAGTACAACTCAACACAAAGGAGCCTCTAGGGTATAAGGCCAGAACAAAGCGGAGAAGCTAAGAGGAATGAGTCTTCAACGCATAAGTCATGGCGGGACTACAGAGGACTCCCGAGCCTAGGGATGAAAAATCAGCATGAGTGCCAAGCGACAACAAGGTACTAACTAGGGCACCCATGATAAGGTGGGCTCTACCACACAAGTCATGATACTTCTAAGCAATGAGAAGGTTCCGCACCATAACTTGGTGGGGTCAATCCTAAGGCAAAATGGTAAAGGAAACTGATAAGTGCACAATGCAGGTGGAAAAACCTAACCTATATGCCAGTTTCGAGAACCAATACCTATCAGAACGGACCAACCATAAACTTCCAAAGGAGACATCTTCCAAGTTCTGTAAACATAAATAGGAACACTAGACACGAAGTTAATACATCCCACATATAAACTTCATGTAAAATCTTGTGTTATAGAATACAAAACTTGAAAATGCATACCTCATATATACAATATGGTACAGGGAACCACGCAACCTTGTGGCTTACGTATAATAGCTCTTCTGAACAAACCCCTTGCGGGGCTCGGGCCAAGGACTCCTTTGGTAGTCAAAACTCATGGCTTCAAAGATTTCCTGCTGTGAAGGCAAAACAAGATCATGAGAACTACAAGGATCAAAAGAGGGAATGAAGGGGTCCCATGTCCCTATAGGAAGAATCTCTCGATCAACTGCCGGGACCAAGTCCCAAGAAGGAGAATAATAAGTCAAAGGATCCTTCTCAGAAGAGATTAAACATTGAGGATTCAATGCCACATAATTCACCTATGGCGGGGTAGAGTCTACTTGAACACTTGGAACAAACCAAGGGGTATTCTGCAGTAAAGTCGAATTAGGGTGGTGATTATCAGATGCAAGCTGATCAATAGTGACAATATTCCCGTTATGAGGAAAGCACATTACTCGAAAGAGTGAAGACACCACAGCATTCATAGCATAGACATAATCACGCCCAAGTAGCATATTAAAGTCTAAAGGGCTATCAACCACCATCATATCGATTAAAACAGTCTTCCCACCTAAAGTGATAGGCAATTGAGGAAGAACACCCATAGATTGACCAGGCCTTCTGTCATAAGCCAACAACTGACTCTGAGCTGTCAACAACTTTGGGGAACCCAAAGCTTTCCAAGTCAAAGAGGATATAATACTTGCAGAGGATCCTTCATCCACCATACATCGATAGACATTTGTGGAATTCACTCTGACCTTTATTTGGAAAGGTGCAGCGAAAGGAAGACGAGGCTCAACAAGACTATCCCAATCAAAGGAAACACTCTTAGAACTTGGAGGGGGAACATTCGAAGAAGCCGGAATGCCCCCTATACTAGAAGACTCAGTACTAGAGATCAAACAGACTCTTTTGTTGGGCACTTCACCCCCCAAAAGAGGAGTGTAATCGGCCAGCGATTGCACTGGCTCTACCACATTTTCAACCGATGGTTGATGGGATTGATGAGAAACCAGATCAGATCTAGGAGTAGAAGTACTTTCAGACTCGGACCATATCCTTTGAACCTCTGGAATACCAGGGCATAAATGAGTAAGATGGTCTCCCTTGCATATCTTACAAGGGAACTTAGGTTTAAAACTTCTACGTCCAGGTTTCTTATCAACCTCCATTCCACCAACATGACTAGCAGTGGTTTGCGAAGAGTCCTGAGCATGACTTGCAGAGGTCGGTGACTCTTTGCTAGTATGAATCATAGTGACTAGACTCATGCCCCCAGCATGACTTGCAGCGGCTGAAGACTCATCTCCAACATGACTGGCAGAGGTTGAGGATGAAGTGCTAGTGTGACTTGTAGTGACTAGACTTGTGCCCCCAGCATGACTAGCAGTGGCTGAAGGCTCATCTCTAACATGACTTGCAGAGGTTGAAGATGAAAGGATAGAATTATTCTTCTTCTTTGACTTCCTCTTTCTCCTCTTTTTAGATTTCTTGTGACAAGAAGGAGGAGAAGAAGGAACCTCGGATTTTTCTTTAAGAGAAGATGAACAATTAGCACCCATGTGATGCCCTTGAAATAAAGCATTCAACTGAGAAGCTTCAAGAGCATTTGGAATATTCAGAGTGGACCACAGCCAAACGGGTAGTCCAACATTCAATCCAGGAATATTCAAAGTGGCCATCAAGGGAGTACCAACGTTTCCAAAGAAAGGAAAAGCACAAGGATCTCCTTTTGGGAGGGTACCTTGGTTGGTTTCCATAGGAATATTGGCCATATCTAACTGATCCAAAGACCCTTCCCTTACGGGAATGTAGAAATAACTTTTCAAGGAATATAGATAAGCAATCAAAACCTTTGCCCTTGAGGAGGCAACTCCACAACTTCTGAAAGAATGACCAAAAGCCTTTCAAGATTGGTAGAGTGGTAAGCCAGTCACTCAGAACACAAAGTCCAAACGCGACTAGACAAAAATACCTAAAGCCAACTATATACAAGGAACAAAGAGCACACACTATAAAGTCCCTAAAGATACAGCCAGTCAAACAACTTCCAAGTATTTCCGCTCCGGGTGATGAGGACCGGACACCAAAATACAAGAAAGTGGAGTCAGGGGCCTTCCGAAGATAGTCTGGGATAATGACGGCCCAGTCCTATCAGCGAAGGTAACGGAGGAAGTTACGCTGACCTCCTAACAACAGCCTGCGCCGGTGCAAGCCCCCAAGATTCGCAAGGGTGCCCTCCAGTAGTACTGTCGAGAGTGATGCAACGTCAACCTCAGGTGCCACGGGATTCCCCTCCGCAGCCACGTGTGTAGTTCCCTAGGAGTAGCAACTATGGATACCAACTCGTCGCAGAAGCCAGGCGGAACAGTCGTGAGGTAAGTTTGGACAAGTAGGAGAGGGGGTATCTCTCTTCCCTATCTTTACAGACCCTCATGCTTAACTCCCAGATCCGGAGCTTTCCTGGTCTTCCTAACGCTACTGGATTTTCTCTCGTTATTCAGACTCCTACGTTTGACATTTATATGGCCTTGGAGAGTTAACTCTCCACTCGCCTAATCCAAGGCCCTAAAATCCTAATCTTGTTGGTGTAACTGACTAAAACAAAAAGTTCTAGTGAATTTTAGTTAGCGCTTGATTTTATTAGGCTGTTCTTTAAGCCACAAGGTAACGGAAGTGAAACTAGTGGTGTTTTTTGACACAAAAGAAATTAATAAAAACTTAACTACATGCACATGCACTTTTTCGTTTTTCGATGAAGAGAAATTTCTATAGGGTTCAGAGGTACTTCTAATAAAACAATTTTTTCTTTTTCTTTTCAAACTCCACAGTCACAAAAGTTAACAAAACTATGGATGCCTAAAAAGGGGATGCAAATCTATCCTAATGCAACAACTATATGCTGATGCAACAAAAAATGAAAGTTGCTTGCTTATCAATCTTTATCTTGCCACTTACACTGCCTAGATGGAATATGAGATGTTACCATTCATTTCGTCTAAACACTAAAAACAAGTTCTAAGATAAACATAAAGCACTTTCACTTTACTAAAAGGAAACCAAATGAAAAGCAAGTTCAAGAAAGCAAAACTAAGATTTTCAAAAGATTTTCTTCAAAACAACAAACAAACAAAAAAAAGTCTTTTCAAAAATGCTCTCAACAACACTGAAACTTGTGATCGAAGAATAGGCAATTAAACACTTTTGCGAATCAACACCACTCAATGGATGAAAATTCAACAAAAATAAATGTGCTTGAAATCGCTCTTAACAATCAAAAGCAGCAATGAAAGCTTTGGCAATGAAAACCAAAAGATCAAAAAGACAAATTCCAAGAAAGTGTTAAACAACAAATTTCATGAAACAAAGAAGTAGATGGTCACAAAAAGCGATTTTGTCAAGAAAACAAAAAGTCACCAAAAGCAAGATTAACACAAAGATTGAATTCAATCTTCCTACCCTGATGAAACAGAGCAGCCAAGATTCCTAGCCAGAAATCTTGCGTGCTTTAGCAAAAAACGATGACGCTTGCAATCAACAAAACAAGACCAATACTCCTTATAATCAGAGAGAATTCGGAACGAGATGCTCGCTGTAAAACAAATAACTGATACTGGAAAATGACTGTTTCAGACTGACTCAAACCACCAGACAAACCTTCAGAGGCCAAAAATATTTACAAATCTTGAAAATTGGAATATATACGCGACTGTAGTGTAGTACAAATTGCGTGTATACGCGACTGTGTTTGAGGAAACCTACGTATACGCGGGTTTACTCAAAAAAACAAGCATATATACGCCTCTGTATCTAAGAAAAACAGCATATATGAAAAGCTTCAAGAAAAATAAAAAAGACAAACTGAAGAAACTGGCAAAGCTTAAAGTTCAAGAACAGACCAGACAGTAACAGCAAGCAGACAAGGTAGCTGAGCCCTGATTGGCTTGAAAAACACCCAAACTAGGAACAACAAGAGTGTTGTCCCCAGTGGAGTCGCCAATTCTGGTAGAGGGAATTACTCCCCTAGGGCTTTTTGGGTGAAACCCTAGCAGACTGAAAGTTGTCTATTCAAAGAAACATGCATTCATACAGCCATTATGCTATTATAAGAAAATTATATGATAAGGGTACGTACCTTCGGTCCTACGTTTGAGAAGGCCTTTAGGGTCCAAACCCTTCTTGGAGTTCCCTTCTTCACTTTTGTCCTGCAAAACAAACAACTCAAAGAACACAGCAGTACATGGACAAAAACTTATAAAGAAACCATCTTTATGTTATAAAGAAAGGTAGTTAGTTATGAAATCCAAACAACCATTTACACATGAATTCAAAACATGAATATCATTAACATAAAGAATATTCATTTCGGGAACCAAGACATGTGTTTCTTTTATTATAGACAAATAAAGTACATAAAAAGGAATATGTTCACCTGAGTCACCTTCAGCAGGCTCCAAGCAAAGCTTCCTTCCGGATCCGTTCCAGCCTCAAGCCTCTAACAAAACTCCTTCCATGACTCTCTCCATGATGTCATAAATGGTGGATGAACATCAACACACAAGGAAACAAAGGTTTCCTGTACAAAATGGGGGAAGTGCAGAAGGCACAAGGGACTTCAGACCTGGTCAAGGGAAAAATCTCAGCATAATAACCTTTCTCTCTATTCTCTCCCCCTTTAGGCCTTCCCTTTGAGGTCTTTTTATACCATCTCCAAAGTAGTTTTTTAGTTAGGAGTTGGTTGGGAACAGTTGGGCCACGGGCACTAACAGGTGATCAGCAGGTAAAACCCGCGATCTCCGCCCGAAAAGAAGGAATTTTATATTTTTTTTAAGTGTTTTAATACATACACGCGGGTTGGATATACACAGACCCGCGTATACACGCGTTTAACTCAGGGAAATGTCGCGTATAAGGGATAAAACACTGTTTTTTAAATTTTAGGACCAGGTCTAGAAGGAGGGGTTGCCCTAGGCCATGAGTACAGCATCACAAACCATAAGAGTGAGATTTGGAGCTATAACAGTAGTGATCCCAACCTTATAAACCATGTGATGTCCAACATTAAAAAGCAGTTTGAAATGACAGACTTAGGACACTTGCATTATTTTCTTGGTCTTCAATTCTTGCAATCCAAAGAAGGTATTTCCCTTTCCCAGTCCAAGTATGTCTGTGATATTCTACACCAATTTCACATGGAAGACTATAAACCAGCCCCTTCTCCCTTTTAGTCTGGAGCCAAACTTTCAGTCACTTGTACTTCCCCTAAAGTTGATGCTACCTTATACTTTCAGCTTGTTGAAAAAAAATTGTATTTGACCCATACTCGTCCTGACCTTTCCTTTGTTGTTGGCCTTGTTTCTCGGTTTATGAAAAATGCACATGAAAGTCATTGGAAAGCAGCTAAAAGAATACTTCATTATGTTCAAGGTACAGTTCAGTTTGGGATTCAATCCAATGCAGAAGCATCTCCTCTATTGGTTGGTTTCACTAATTCTGATTGGGTTGGTGACCCTGATGATCAAAATTCTATTGCATGCCTTCACTCTTGGTTCTGGACCTATTACATGGGCTTGCAAGAAACAAAGTGCCAATTCTATTTCTTCAGCAGAAGCAGAGTATGGTGGCACCGTTGAAGCTAGTAAGGAATCCTTGTGTCTTCGTCATATCTTGTCAAGAGTTTGGTTTTCAGTAGCAGCATCCAACTACACTTTGTGTGATAATCAAAGTGTCATTCAACTATGCAAAGATCCAGTCCAACATCAGCGCAGAAAACACATTGAAATACACATGCACTTCATCAAAAATCTCATTCATGACCATGTTCTTGAAGTGCAATATTGTTCAACCGATGATCAAGTTGCAGACATCTTTACAAAGGCTCTCACAGAGGTGAAGTTTACTAAACTTCGATTTATGGTTGGAGTTCAGGAAGTTGTCACTAAAGGGGGATAGGCTCTAATGCCTCCTTCCTTCTCCTATTGTGTCATCTTTGTACATTCTTCAATCATATCCCAAGTTGTTCTTAAGGGGGGATGTTAGGATATTCTGACACATAGGAAAAAATTAAGTACAACTTGGTCTAGTGTATAGTGAGGTAAATTGTGTTTCTTTAGTATGTACTTTTTGTAACTACAATCCGACGGTCGCGATATGTTATAGACATGAAGTGATCCAATGGTTCATTTTCTCCTTGGTATTACCGACACTTGATCCATGGCTTAACACTCGATTGTTCCATGATCTCTATTTAAAGTGCATGGAGGGTCATTTGTTCGGTGACCGTTCATGAGAGAAACTTATGTAAATTCTCTTTCTTTTACATTAATAAATTTCCTAAAGTGGTCACATTGGCTCGGGTCATTGAATATTTCCCTCTTGGAGGGTTTTAACCACGTCAAGACTACTGGTGTACTAATCTATGATTTGTTTATGAGCGGTGTCCTTTGGTGTTCTATCTAAGGAACTTACCCTATAAATTCCTACAAGTTCTTCCCCACTTCCATGGTAAGGTGCACGAAGAGCCTGATGCCCTTTTGTTTGATTTTGAAATTTTGTGTAGAAGTTATGATTACTCTACAGATTCCCATAAATTAAAACTCTTTCCTACAACCCTTAAGGATTCTGCTTTGCATTGGTTTATGGGGTTGGGGGGAAGCACTATACGTACTTGGGATCAAATGAGGAAATATTTTCTAGGGAAATATCAAGAGTATTGTAAAACACATGAGATGCAGGATGATATTTTCACAATTGCACAATGTGAAGAGGAAAGCTTAGAGGATTATCTTGAGATATTTTTATATATTCTCCAAAGGTCCAAGCATAAATTAGATCCTAGTACTACTAGGACTTTGTTTTTGAGAGGATTGTTGGATGAATTTATGAATATTTTAAATCTGTTAGCATAGGGAGATATTTCTCAGTTAACATTTGATGACATTTGTGATCTTTGCAGAAAATATTCACGAAATCATTCTAGAACTGGTAGGGGATTAAGAAGTGGTTTGAAGAATGTTTAGTATGGAACACTTGATGTTGTTAGAATGCAACTTGAACATAAAATGGATGAAATATTAATGAATACTTTTAGTAGGCAGATTGATTCTGTAAAATTTCAAAGAAAATTATAAGATGAACAAGCTACCTTGTCCATTTTTTGTCCAAAATGTAGGAAAAGCATCCTTTACGTGAATTTCTTGTAGATGTCCATGCTATTAAAATCTTTGTTGTGTGTGTAGGTAAACATTGTATAGAAGAATACCCCTCTATACCAGGATTGAAAGTAATATTTGAAGGGGAGAATTTGGTACTTGAACCATTGCATGCCATGGGAATGAAGAATAATTGGCAACAGGTAGGTACAGGTATGCATTATGAACCTACACCTTATTTTCCTAATTTTCACAGTCAGTTATAACACCCATATCAAAATTGGAACTATTCTCCTCAATGGAAACTAGGGTACTCACAACAATTTGGTCAATCTCCCCCTTGGAAACAAGGGTGGAGAGGGCTTTTACAGCCTCAATTTTTGTACCCAATTCCATCGCAGCCATCTTATTCTACACCATATTCATCTTTTTCATAGCCTCAGCCTTCATTGCTAGCTTCCATGCTATAGAAAACGCAACCTATGCCACATATTCCACCTCCATTTCTATTACCACCACCTTTTAGGCCTCCCCATCTTCCTGCAAAATTGGTAATCCAAATAATAAGGTGTGTAGCATATTCATTTTTTCGAGCCACACCTTTCCCCACTTATCAGATTATGCCATTTGGATTATGTGACCTTCAACTAAGATCGGGAAAGGTGATTGAACCACAAAAGAAAAAACCCCATCTATTGTCATCGAGGAGAAACATGAGGAGGAGGAAACTATTGACCATAAAAATGTTGACACTAGGGTATAGCCTATTCCCATAAAATCAGAGTCCCTATCGTCTTCTTCAAGCCCACCTCCCTATATGGAGAGGTTAGTTATGGATAAAGTCATTCCTCCCCCTGAGTTTGACCTGGATGTTGAGCTGAGGAATATATGTATTAATATTCCTTTGATTCGGGGTTTAAAAGAGATCCCCATTTATGCCAAAACTGTTAAGGATATTTGTATCAAAAATCTAGGAAGGAAGAGAGAAGAGCCCCATACTATCTAGTTTGTTGGTAAGGAAGTTGAATTAATGATAGGACGTACTTTTGTAGATAAATATATCGATCTTGGAAATCTGTTTGTCTTTGTACAAATCGGTGGTCGCCTAGTTCCCAACATTTTGATTGACCATGGAGCGGCCATCAATGTGATGACTAGGTAGACTATGGAGCAGCTTGGGTTGACTCACATACGTCCAACTCCCACTATGTTAGAATTAGTTGACTGATCTAAAATTAAACCAAAGAGGGTATTGGACAATGTGATCATCTCAATAGATTCATGGGAATACCCTACAGACTTTATTGTCCTACAACCCAAAACTTCTAGCGGGGGGTATCCCTTGATTTTAGGAAAGTCGTGGCTTGCCACAGCTGATGATTACATTGGTTTTCACTCTGGCGACATGTTTATTACACATGGGGACTCTAGGAAGAAGGTCACCTTGTATCCTCCTACCAGATCT
Organism: Pinus tabuliformis; assembly: GCA_031772625.1. Lineage (NCBI taxonomy): Eukaryota > Viridiplantae > Streptophyta > Pinopsida > Pinales > Pinaceae > Pinus > Pinus tabuliformis. The sequence continues at coordinate 1,206,624,706 of CM062809.1, read as the reverse complement.
ATTCAGGAGCTCTGTGATACTTTGTGGTTAGATGATGATAGTAGTGATGAGGAGACTCAGTCCCTCTCCATGATAGACTAGATTCATCAGTATGTTGAGTGCACTGAGGAGAGTCAAACCCGTGACTTTCTTGGTAACTTGGACACTATGCAGGATTTTGAGCTACTTTGTTAGATATTTAGTCCAATATTCCAAGAAATTTGTGGTCCACAATCCTCATCACCACTACATAATTTGATAGTAACCACAGATATTCACAAGCCATATATTGCACATGTTGGGATGAGTCTAGGAAAATCCTTACATATTAGTTCATAGCTTCACTTATCTTAGCAAGAGAAGCTTGTGAAATTGTTGCAAGATCACCTTGATGCCTTCACATGGAGCTATGAGGACATGAAGGGAATTCCTCCTAAAACCTACACTCATCACATTTATATTCAAGAAGATACCTTACTTGTTTGGCAACCCCAAAGGTGAATGAACCCCCCACTCCAAGATATTGTTAAAGAAGATTTTCAAAAACTCTTGGACATTGGCTTCATCTATCCTATATATGATAGCCAATGGGTCTCCCCATTGGTAGTGATCCTGGAAAAGGATGGGAGGTGGTAGATTTGCATTGATTATAGGTAATTAAACAAAGCCACCCTCAAAGACTACTTCCCACTTCCCTTCATTGACCAGGTATTAGATACCCTCGCAGGTAAAAAGTACTTCTCTTTTTTGGATGGTTTCAATGGTTACAACAAAATACAAATCGCACTAGAAGAACAAGACAAGACCATTTTCACTTGTCCTTGGGGGGCATTCACTTACCAAGTGCTTTCTTTTCGACAATGTAATGCCCCTGCTACTTTCCATCAGGCGGTCTTAGCAATTTTTGTTGACCTTGAGTGTGTGGAGGTTTATATGGATGATTTTTCAGTATTTGGTGATTCATTTCAGGAAGCCCTCCAAAATTTAGAGAAAGTGTTGACTAGGTGCCAAGAGGCCCATCTTGCTTTGAGTGATAAAAAATGTAGATTAATGTGCAAAGTAGGAGTGGTCCTTGGTCATCTTATTTCCAGCAAGGGTATACAGGTAGATCTAGCTAAAATAGAAGTTATCACACACCTACCAGCACTTAAAACAAAACTGGAAGCAAGGAGTTTTCTGGATCATGAGGGATACTACCGGAGGTTCATTGAGAAATTCTCTAGGATAGCCTCTCCTCTTTTTTGGTTGTTGGCTAAGGATAGTGATTTCTCCTGGACTGAAGCTTGCTAACAAGCCTTTAAGGACTTGAAGGGAAATTAGTAAGGGCACTAGTCCTAAGGGGACCTAATTGGTCCCTTCCCTTCCATATCTCCTTTGATGCTTCAGATACTTTTGTTGGTGCAGCTTTGGGCCAAGAAGAAAATCACGCATCCTATGCCATTTATTTTTCCAACAAAATCGCATCCCTTGTTGAGTTGAATTACATGGTAATGGAAAAATAATTTCTAGTTGTAGTATTCGCCATTAACAAATTCAGACATTACATTACCAGATATGAAGTTTTTGTTCACATGGATCATTCTGCAATTAAATACTTAATGAATAAACCTTTGACTAGTGGACGAATTACTAGGTGGTTACTATTGTTGTGGGAATTTAATATTACCATAATTGATAGACATGGTAAATTGAATGTTATAACTGAGTTTTAATCTAGGCTTAATAATCCAAGTAAATTTTGGCATTTCATGTTGTGATGTGGCATTGATGTTTTGTTGAGGGTTGGAATTGATGTCAACCTGATGGCATGAGTTATTGATATCATATGATGCAGAGGTACTTGGTTTGTATATTGGTTGCAGACATTAGATCAGTTGTTGCAGATGTCAGTGTAGGTGTTTGGCTTATGTGTGAAATCCTTGGAAGGATGTGGAATTGCTTCACCCAGTTGACAGTGATAGATATTGTCAAGTCATGTTTATGGTACCTGGTGTGTGTGGGGATGATCTTGGCTAGTATGACCCGTTGCAGAGTCTTGCAAGGCCTATCATTGGTGATTTGACGGCTTAAGTGTTAGTGCAGTTGATGGATTGAATTCAAGTCAACTTAGTTTGACTTGTGATGATGTTGATGATGTGGAAGTGGTTTCTTGATGTGTTGCAAAGGTTACATTAGATTCCCGGGGACTTACTAATGATGATTCAGCTATGGAATAATATTGGGAAGACTCTGAGTAAAGGAAAGTTTATTTTAGTCATCCTATGCCCTAGTCACTTGCATGGCAGTGTTGTGGGACAGACTTAAAGTCCCAGTCGTTGGTTGGAAGTGTTATGAGAGTTACTGCAGTCGAGTTTGTGTAGGATTGTGGGTAGGACTGATACTTAAAGCTAAAATTTCTCTGCATTCCTTGTGCTCATCATATGTTTATTTATTTTTCGGCTTGTCTTGTTCGGGATTCATAATGTAAAGATCAAAAAAAGTTATTGAACTTCTAGAATACGGTTAAAAGAGAATATTCATTAGTAAATGAATTTAGTGGCTAGATTGAGTCAAGAATCAATGAACCAAACCACTTCCATCATATGAACTGAGCTCCACTACAGAATTGGAATTAATTTATTTACTCATTTTCAAAAATTACAAATAGGTGGAGAAATGTTGCTCATTTGGTTGGTTCTCTTGGGTGAAAAAAAAATTATAGTGTTTTGGAGAGTCGTTAGTGAGGAGTGTGAATTTTTTGAAGCAGTGTGTGCATGGAGGTATAGTTGTACTATAAACAGAAGTATGCATGGCTGAATACTATTCTTATGCAGAAGAAAAGTGACAGCGTTACAAAGGATTTTACTAATGCATTTGTGATTGCAAGGGAAATTTTTTTATTTGAGCTTATATATGTTTTTGATATGATTGTGATAGATTTGTTGCAGTAGTGTCTCATGTTTTATATGACATTTATATATTGCATTAGTTTCTACATCTAGTTTATTTGCAGAAAATGTATTGAGGTTGTGTGAGTTTAGAATGATGTATCAATGTGAGAGAGGGCTATGATTTGAGTTTGATTCAGTGATTGATGTTTTGTATTGAAAGTATTGATAATGTGTTATGATGATATTACTATTGTAATTTTCATGTTGAGCAGCTCTGGGGTTCCAGTTTGTGAACCACATAAAGAAGTGGGGTGGGTGCTCCAACAAGATAAGTATTGAAAAAAAAAAAAAAAACTTCATAAGTCCAATGGGTGTTGGGAAAGGTTTGTTGATCAGATGGGTGTATGTAGAGTCATGAGATGGAAATCGTAGTTTTCTATAGGATTTAATGCTTGGTTGGACAAACAAAAAACCCTCTTAAGTTCTCTCGAAAACCTAAGGAAGACAAAATAAGGGAAAGATTGTTCTAAGGTTTAAGATTTCCAGTAAAGTGAGATGTAGAGTAGAGAATGAGAAGATGGGAAGGAGTGTTTGTGAGTCCTTGTATGCAGGTCCATTGGCATTTTCAGTGTATCTAGGAAATGCTCCTATCTAGATCCAATGCTTGGTCTTGCACATAAGAAAGAGAACAAAGCAACCTTCACAACATAAAATTTCGATAATATAAACTATAAGAAACATTTAAACATTACTGAGAAAATAAATATAAAACAAACTTCCAAACATTCATTAGTTAGATACAAGAAGTAAATAATCAATAGCAGTATATGGAATCAATAACAAACAATCTATATTAATTAAGAAGTAGGAGGAAAGTTAAAACCATCAGATGTAATTGAAGTAGCACCTCCCCTAGCTCCAAGCTCCAAAACTCTCCCTCTCAAGTGAGATCTCAGTAGCCTGAAAATACAAGAATTCACGTCCCTTTCTCAATGGCCAAGCCTCCAATATATAGGCAAGTGAAGGCTATGAAGATTTCCCAAATACCTCATTAGTTCAATTTAGGAAACAATATTTTGGGTGGATAATGTTTCCTGATATAAAAATGTTTTTATCTGTTTTTTAGATGCTTTTATGCTTAGGAAAAATCTTCCCCGTGATTTATGGCTCTTTCCTGCTTTTGTGTACTTTTCTTTTTTAGGAAAAATCTAAAGATGGGCATAAAGAGATCGCATTCCACCATATGAGTTTCCGAAAGTGAACAAGAGTGTCACAGCTTAGTTAACTCAAGATTTTTGCCTCATGATTGAGTGAGAAGTTTGGTAACACAAGTTATATGAAGGAAAAAACTTGTTATAGACTAAGATAACATGGTCCTCATGGTACATAACTTATATTATAATCTTATATAGGCTAGGAAAAAGGGGTATCTCAACCAATAACATAGTATTATCTTCTAAGATGATGAGGAGGTATTTCCATGTATAACAGACTTCCTTTCAGATAGTTGGCACATTGTACTCTCTATGTAATGATTTGCTTGACAGATAATAAAATATATTGAGCAGTGTAGTAGCAGCAAGGATGGTTTTTGACCTAGAGGGGGTTTTCCACCAAATATCTTGTGTTCTTACGTGATGTGATGATTTGTGTCTCATTGTGCATGCTTATTTCATATGTTATGGCTCTCATGCATTGACTATAGTTGAATTTTCATGTTCAGATCTAATGATTATTTATTAAGTAATGAATTGATTAATATATTAGAGAAAAAATTTGATGTTATGAAATTTTTATTACTACTAATTCAACCCCCTCTCAGAAGTGATCCTGGTTCCAACTATTGGTATCATAGCTAGTGCCTTTGTTGCAACTTCACTGTTGGAAGGTAGATCATGGGAAATCAAGGATATTTTGTTGTGGATAGAGTTCCTATTATTCATGGATCAAATTATGCACTATGGAAGGTGAGATTGGAAGAATACTTCATTAATCTTGATGAGGATGTTTTGATCTCATTAGAATATAATATGTATGATGAATCGAATGAGAAATCCAAGAAGATAATTTTGAAGACCATATTATATATTGATGTTGCTATAGTGAGACACTGCAAGACTGCAAAAGAGATTATGGACAATCTACATAGTATGTATTGAAGAGAAGGACTTCAAGATTCAAAAATTGTTGAAGAACCTCATTACATTCTTCAAGAGAAAGAGAATGATAAAGAAGAATCCACACTCATAGTAGTAGCAGATCCAATTTTATCTCAAGAAGATAATGAGAGTAGCCATGAGAGTAATGACATGCAAATCATTGATCTGAAAATCCAACATGAGAAAGTCATCAAGGAAAATGAGAATTTGTCAAACCACACGTTAGGTCCTTATAATACTAGTGTATTCCCCTTATTTTTATTGTTAGTGTAGCCCCTATTTTTATGGTTGTGGCCATGTATCCCCCATGTTGTTATTTTTTTGCCCCATAGAAGTCCACTATTGTTATTGTTGTGCCCTTACATTATTATTGTTATGTAGGCTATGATTATATTATGACCCCTTAGACTATTATATATACCAAGGAGGTATTATCATTTGTATCATTCAAGAATTTTTCATTTATGTGATGTAAAGGAGGTTTCCCCTTGAAGAGGATAATTTTGAAGTCCTTGATCTATCTCTTTTGTGATCTAGTTACATAACATTTGGAATTAGAGCTTTGGATTCAAGGGTTTCATTTTTGCAAATAGATCATCTTGGAATTTTCGTTGTAAATTTGTTTCTACGAAGTTTAAGAAGTTGAAATTTTGAACACATGAATTCAAAATCGTGATGAAATTCATAAAAATTTCAAATCTTGGTTCGCTAGATTTTCAAATATATGGTCCCAATTATTTAGGGTTTTTGCATGCTCTAGAATTCAGTCTCAAATAGGTGACCTTAGGAAAATTGTCATAACTTCCTCTATGAACATTGAATTTGAATTTCGTAAAAAGTTACCAAAATTTTATGGACTTTAGTATTTCTTATACCATTTTCAGGGTCGAAGGTCAAAACAATGACATGTGGAACTCCGTACAAGCTCACTCTATTGAACTAGTCCATAACTAGGCCAGCATGGGATATTGGGCATAACGTTATCTTGAAGTATCCAAATTTGGTCTGACTTGTGGCATTTGAGAGAAAACTCAGAGGAATATCACATAACTGAATTTCAGACCTTGGAGATCCGAAATTATAGAGATACAATAGTTCCAATATCTAGCTCCAAAAAACAAGCAAAAAAGGTGTGTATATTTTTTTTTATTTGCATAAATTTTGTTTGAAAATAAGTTTGAAGTGATTCAAGGGGCATAGTGAAGCATAGATATCATTGTTTTATTCCAAAATATCTTTAAAAAAAAATGGACACACCTAGTAAGCAACCAGAAATCTCTTGCATGACACATGAAGAAGAGGAAGAAATGCAACATGATATATCAAATTTACGAAACCAAGTGCAACAAATTTTGCTCTTGCAAAAACTAACAAAAAATGAATTGGAAATCATGATGAATGTTACGATAGATGGTATAAAAAGGGACATGGGATTTTTGAATGATTGTTTAAAAGAATACATGAAAGCAATGATGAATGTCAAGATAGAGGGGTTGAAGGAAGGTTTGCAAAGTTGCTAGAAGAAAGGCTTCCCAGTGGTGACAAGGTAATCCATGAAAATCATGATGAGGACAAAAGGAATATGAATTATGATTTTAGATACTCCAATGTTTGGTTTAAGAACCACCACATTCTAAATATCGATATGAGGAAGTTTGATGGAAAGGATCTAGTAGCATGGATACTATAGATGGAGAAATATTTTGATCTCCATGATGTGCAATACACACAAAAGGTACGCATTGCAACTTTATATTTAGAACCCAATAAGTTTTTATAGTATTGATTGCTTTGTTCTCATAAGCCAATTGTCACTTATTCAATTTTTACGGAGGAGATGATAGCATATTATGAGGATACAAAGTGCAACATGTTCTTTATCAGCGTAACTGATATTCCAGAGGACCATAGGATTTATGTCTTCATAGGTACTTTTAAGGATAACATCCAAAATGAAGTTCACCTTTGGGAACCTGATTCATTGGAGAAGGCATTCATGGTGGCAAGAAAAGTTGAAAGCAAAATTATGGCAACAAGGAAGTCTACCACTCACAACTATAAAGATCAAAGTGTTGTTGCTCCTATCCTTCCACAACCTACAAGGTTTACGCCACAACAATTGGAGGAAAAAAGACTAGAAGGGCTTTGTTACATTTGTGATAGAAAATACAAGAAAGGTCATAAGTTTGCTGAGAATAAATTATTGTCTGTTAAGAGGAGGAAGAAAAGGAACAAGAAATGTCAAAAGAGGATATACACCAAGAACCAACACCTAAGAAAGAAGAAATGAATCCAACCATATCTTACAATGCATTGGCATGAATTACCACTCCTCAAATGCTCAAGGTAGAAGGATGTATCAAGAAGAAAAAGGTAATAGTGATGATTGATTCAAGTAGTACTCATAATTTTTTTCATTGTAAGATAGACAAGGAATTGAAATGCTTCCTATGTCCAGCACCAGAGTTTCAAGTGATGGTTGCAAATGGAGGAACTATAAAATTATTTGGAAAGTGCCATAATATCAAGTTAACTAACGGGGAATATGTTTTGAATAGTCCAATGTTTTCCATTCCAATGGGTGGTGTTGATGGTGTACTAGGATTCCAATGGTTACAATATTTGGGGATGATAGCTTTTAATTTTCAAGAAATTTTCTTGAATTTTTATTGGGAAGGAAAGGAAGTTGAATTAAGGGGTATCGCAAGAAAACCAGGAAATATAATTAGCTCTAATGGCATGAAAAAACTTCTGAAGAAAGAGCAACAGGTCATAATTGCACAATTATGCTCATAAGAGGTTCAAACATCAAAATCATCTATTTCTGCAAATCTCCAAAAAGTATTAGACAATCATTCCAAGGTATTTGAGACTCCCAAAGGCCTCCCACCTATTTGTGATCATGATCGTGCTATTCATTTGATTCCAGAAAGTGTTCCTCCAAACATTAGACCTTACAGATATCCCTATGGCCAAAAGAGTGAAATTGAACGTATGGTTATAGAAATACTAGAGGCTGGTAAAATTCACCCTAGTCAAAGTTATTTCTCTACTTCGGTAGTATTGGTGCACAATAAGTATGGATCATGACGTATGTTTCCAGATTATAGGGAGCTCAAAAATCTCACCATTAAATATAAATTTCCCATTCCTGTCGTTGATGAATTTTTCAATGAATTACATGGAGAAATTTACTTCACCAAGTTGGATCTTAGTTCATGATATCATCAAATTAGAATGAATACTAAAGACATTCCAAAAAAACATTCATAACTCATGAGGGTCTTTATGAATTTTTTTTCAGGCTTTTTGGCCTTACTAATGCACGTTTGACATTTCAAGGTTTGATGAATTCCATTTCCAAACCTTTCCTTAGAAAATTTGTGTTAGTATTTTTTGATGATGTACTAATCTACAGCAAGTCTTGGAAGGATCATGTCCAACATGTTGACAAGGTGCTCAAACTATTGGAGGAGAAATAATTATATGGAATATTTGGATGATATTATATCGCATGACGGTGTTAAGGTAGACCCTAACAAAATTAAATCCATTAAGGAATGGAAAAATCCCACAACCATAAAGCATCTTCGAGGATTTCTCAGGTTGACAGGGTATTATTACAAGTTTGTTAATAATTATGGGAGAATAGAAACACCTCTAACAACATTACTGAAGAAAGATGCATTTTCTTGGACTCTAGAACCAACTAAGGAATTTGAACATCTTAAAGAGGAATTGTGTCAAGCATTGATCTTAGCTACACCTGACTTCAGAAAAACCTTTATTGTGGAATGTGATGCCTTAGGAAATGGAATTGGTGTTTTTTTAATGCAAGAAGGAACACCCATTGCTTTTAAGAGTCGTCCAATCAAAGGAAACTACTTACAAAAACCTATTTATGAGAAGGAAATGTTCGCAATACTACATGCACTAAAGCAATGGCGACCTTACCTGATGGGAAGAACTTTCAAGGTAAAAAATATCATGATAGCCTTAAATAATTTTTGGAAGAAATATTAGCTTCATAAGAGTAGAAAAAATGGGTCACAAAGATGTTGGGTTGTGACTTTGAAATCATCTACAAAAAATGGAATCAAAATGTTGTTGCAGATGCACTCTCAAGAAAGGGTGAAGATGTGGAAGCATTGCTTTGTTCCATTTCTATTATCTAGACTAATTGGATAACCGAAGCAAGGGATGAATGGAAAAATGACGAAGAGGTGTGGACACTCATTCCAATTTGTAGCAAGACCCAGTACATATGATACATTTAGCTAGAAAAATGATTCATTGTGGTACGAAGATTGCTTATATCTTTGTAAGAATTCCCAACTCAAACAAAACATTATTTTGGAATTGTACACCTTCCCCTTAGGAGGGCACTCAGGATGTTTAAAAACTTACCACAAGGTCAAGAAGGATTTTTTTGGGATGGCCTTAAATTTGATATTCATACATTTGTGGCAGAATGTTTGGTTTGCCAATAAAATAAATTTGAGACAATTATGACCTCGGGTTTGTTACAACTTTTAGTCATTCCACGTTAGCGTTGAGAGGAGGTCTCAATGGATTTTATCACAATTTTACCCAAGTATGAAGGAAAGAGTGTCATCATGGTGTTAATTGATAGACTTACCAAGTATGCACACTTTTGTGCATTATCTCATCCTTTTAAAGTCAGTACAATTGCTACTGCATTTATGGAAACAATTCAAAAGCTACATGGAAAACCAAATATTATTGTAAGTGACGTAGATCCCATTTTCACTGGAATTTTTTGGACGAGATCATTTTCTTGTCTTGGTACTCAATTAACTTATAGCTCATCTTATCATCCTCAATTTGACGAAAAAACTGAGATAGTGAACAAATGTTTGTAAGGATATCTTCATTTCTTTGTATCTTATAAACAAACACAATGGGTAAAGTGGTTACCTCTATTTGAATGGTGATATAACAATTCCTTCCATACTGCAGCAAAAATGACCCCATTTATGGCACTTTATATGTATCATCCACCATCCATCACATCATCTTTAAGAGAAAATTCTAAGTTTCAATCAGTGGAAGATTACATTGAGCATCAACAACAAGTTCTCGAACTCTTAAAGGATAACCTCACTCAGGCGCAGAATCGAATGAAGAAACGGGAAGATCAACAACGCAGTGAAAGAAGTTTTGATGTAGGTGATTGGGTAATTTTATGGAAAAAACCATACAAACAAATGTCCCTCAAGCAATCTAAGAAGGATAATAAATTATCGCCCAAACACGATGGTCCTTACAAGGTGTTAAAAAAGATTGGAATTGTAGTAGTATTTTTGTAGCAATGGTGTACCAAAAGACACCTCCTTAATAGTTGGTTTTTCCCTGCAAAGGAATACATATAGAGTTGGTGTCGTTAGTGAAAAAACTGAGATAAACAAAGCACTGCAAATGGTGAAAAAAATGAACATACAAACTTAAACTAAACAAAGAGATAAATACACAAATAATGCTTAATGAAGCAAACAAGTCAAAAAAATAATGGAAAAAGGCTCCTTTTATTGATTGTTGGTGGTAGAAAATGAATAGAATAGATGAATATTAAACACTTGTAGAGAAATATTTGAGCTATGGTGCTCAAAATCCTCAGCAAGGAGGTTCCTTTCTTCAATCTCTTTGCAAGCTTCTCCTACCTCTAAAACAAGTATGAAGACTCTCTAATGGTGGACTCTACATTCACTAGGATGATGGATTTCTTAGAAGCAATATGGCCAACATACTAATGCTTTTAATTCTTCTGGTTCAACAATGAAATGTACTAGGGTCTCTGATAGAAATTTGGCCAGCACAACATTGTCTCATTTTTTGGTTCTTCCATGGCCTATTTATATAGAATTTTTGAATCCATCCTCCCTCTCTTGGTTCATGAATGATAATGACTTATGAGTAGAGAAAGATGATTCCCTTGAGGGTTTTATATCTTTAGGGTGAATCAAATTCGATTGTCCTTGACTGAGATCTTGTCAGGGAATTGTCTTCTAAGTGTGGGAAGTGGTCTTGAATTGTTGAGTCAGCCATTTTCTCAACCGCGTGGCCTACCAAGGACATACCGCGTGTCGTGCAACTATTAAAGAAAAATTCAAACAGACTTCAATTTTTTAATTCTATATACTTTGGACCTTATGAGAAATTATTTTTTTTGAACTTCATAATGTCTTCAGCTAGAAAATATTCACTTTTGCATTCTGCTGGAAGAATTAAGGCATCTTCTGGATTGTACAAATACATGTACAATTTTCTGGTGTTAACAGTTGACCCCTGATGTCTAAAGTTAGGAGCAAACATATAGCTGAAATACACCACATTTTTCTGTTTTGACTGAGAATCTGATTAACTTCTTGAGAGAGAGAATAACTTGTTACGGAGATGATTAGGGAAACCCCTTGACTGAGCATAAAGGATAACCACGCTCTGAAGAAATCATAAAAGGTAAAACGTGTATATACAAGGTGGGCATGTCACATGCTCATTATGATGACTAGTGATGAATTATTACAATAAAAAAGGAAATAGTTTTGTCCAGTCAACACTATGGTGGTTTGCATGCTGATGGTTGATGATGATAATTGTTGATGCCCTCAAGAGCATTTCTTGACAAATAGACTGAATTTGGTGCCCCCATGCATAAGAAAGGTGAAGCACTGCTTGAGTGAGGTGTTGAGGTATGCATGGGTCTTCAACATTGGGTAACTCCCCCGCATCATGATGTAAGCATTGTTGAATGGGGTGCTTAGTGATACATGGGTCTTCGACTAAATGAAGGAACTACAACGATCATTAAGTACGATACCACCTTGACATGAAATCTTGTCTTGGTGTTGAATGTCAGGGGGGATGATGCATTAGTGGGAAATAGTGATTCCCATTGTGCCAACCAAGGATATCCCTTAAAGGGGGGAGTATCCAAGGTACTGCCTCGATCCTAGAATATGAGTATTGAAGTCGACAGGAAAGAAGCGTCAACTGCCCAAAATGATGATTTGGGGAATGAATATAAGGTGAAAACTGACTATAATAGTGTGGGTCAGACAAGGCATGATAATGAAAGTTGACGATATGAATGGACAACTGGCCCGAGGTCGGAGCTATAATGCAAGTGGTGATAGTCAAAACACTTTTGCTGACATGGATGGCCTTGGAGTCGATAGGATTTCCAAGGTAGGTGTAAGTATGTTTTGACTGGCATGAAGAGGGTAAGTGAATGTGGATGATGTGAAAGCTTTGACCAAGGGTGACTAGAAACTACTGTTGGGTAAAAAGACAAGAAAATATGAGTGGGAACCTTTTTCCTAAAAAAAATATGTGTACATTTTCCAAAATAATGTAAAGGTGGCTTCGGATGTACATGCATGGAGATGGGTGCCCCGTGAAAACAGTTACCTACATGATGATGGAGGTAAATTGTTTTTGGAGGGGGGTCCATTGGTTGGTCTCGGTGTTGGGTTGATGAGGCGGACAAAGTGATGCAGATGATCTACTGTAATATGGGTGAATGGTAGGCCAAATGTAGAATGTGGTGGTGTGTCCATCTTGATCTGTTGCAATATACAATGGATGGCCTGGGAATGGGGTTGGTAAGCAATGAGTGAAGGAGAATGAGGTTGATCTTCAAGGCATGCAATCTGAAGTGGTTCCCTTGACTAGGTAGATGGTCATGGATCCCAATAGTATGTGGTGGTCTATAGCATGAGGTGATCTATGAGTGGGAAGGCTCTATCGACTAGTGTTGATGTTTACGATATGCAAGGGGAGGTGGTGGTAAACGTGGTCAAGATGATGGAACCTATGGTGCATTTCAAAGAAATGATGTCAGGATATGCAAAGATTTGTAGGAACCCTATCATGTTGGGTAGTGAATGATACCTGCTCTATCACTTTGGCCACTGGCGCATTGATCTTAGTAGGAAGTTGTTGATGTACCTACAATTTTAATAATCAATACCCCATGTGAAAACATCTTTTTTGATCATATAAATAATCTAAAATGAACTGAACAAGATGAATTAAAAAACAAGAGAAGGTGCACCTGAAGTGATATTCTGAGCATGTGGTGGGTCCAAAACTGAGTTTGAGGAACAAATGGAATAGAGGGTACCATGATGAAGATAATTTCATCCGGATCCTTGTGTCTCTTAAGGTTTTGAAAATGGAGGCCCTGAGCTCCTGTACTAGGCTCGAGAAGATGTCAAAAAGGGCGATATATAGGGAAAAGTGGGCCCAAAGCCACCTCATTTTCACTTACTATTTTGGGAGGCCATAGCTGATCTAGGAGTTGATTCTTGTCATTGTGGTCAGCTTGTGTATCGAGGAAGCATGCAGGGAGAGACGGGTGAGAGCTGGAAACCTAAGCTTTTTGAATTTGGTAGTCTTAGGTTAGGTAGGTCATACAAGGGTACCATGTACGACCTTTTTAGGGTGAAAATGGTCTGGACTTATGAAGGAATCTAACAGAATATAGATATAAAAATAAACACAGAGATGCAACAAAAATAAAACTTCATTTCATTAATATCAAGAGCTGAAATATGCTTACATACATAATGGAAATAAACTAGCTCGGGCAACGTTAGCTTATCTCTAAGAAGAGACATGGAGGCTACATGCCTCTGAACTATGTTACAATGAGGCTCAAAGGCATATTTATTATTGATAAATAATGGAAAGCCCTAAACATCCAAAAAGCTAACCCTAGGAGATGAAGTGTGAAAACTATGGACCTCGTTGAGGTAAATTGGTACATCAATTTCCCAGGGTCGTAACTTTTGCATACGATCTTTGTTTGATGCTCACAATACCTCATTAGAAATATCTATCCAAGAACTATAAATTTTGATTTAAAATATCAATATCAAACATATTTTTTCCTATTGTCGAAAAAAACTTTGTTTAGGGTCTCAAAATGGCTCTAGAAGTTCAAGACTGAATAGTAAATTGTGCTACAATCAAGGAAACTGAAAAACTGAAAGAAACAATGGTGGGGGTCTAAGTGGAATATGAGGGTGGCCACCAATATCCACCTGGATCATTCCTCCCCCCTTAGGAAGAAATGGTTCCCATTGCATTGAGTGTCTCCATGAGATGGGTAAACTTCTGCTGAACTAGGTCCCTGGTGAGCCAATTGCCTTGGTGCAGGAGTTGGTCAACTTTGACAAGCCAGTATAGTTGAATATTCTGCTGGCAAGTATTCTTGATTTGTGTGTCCATGATCCTATTAGTTAAGGCTTGTTCAATGCAACTTGGGTTGAGCTTTGTTGGTGTCAACTACTCAGCAATGTCTGATGTGTCCAGCAGTGGGGGAAAGTATGGTCACAGTCAGTCCACATTATTTACTATATGCAGGCCAAGGAATGGTGGAATGTTGAGCTAGAAATAATTTTCCCCTACAACCTTAGTGATGGTGTAAGGTACATATAGGAGCGGGCGAAGCTTGCGGCAAGCCCTAGCGAGGCACTCCTTCTGCAAATGTAACCAAACTTTGTTGCCCACCTAAAACTTGTTGCTGTTGGACATGAGCCGAATCTTCCTGAGTAGATGTAAGTGGTATGGAAACATCAATGGGACAAAGTGGTTAGGATCCCAGTCCCACCTGAAAGGGGTTGTGGCCAGTTAATCTATGGAGATATATTTTATATTTGTGCTAGACATAGGGGAGGCTTTCATCCCATGTGCATGGATGCTTTGAGTTGTACATGCGCAGGATATGCACAATCATCTTATTGACGACATTTGTCTAGCCATCAGTTTGGGAGTGGAAGGTCGTGGACTTAGTGAGATTGGTATCTAACAATGACTAGAGGCTTGACCAAAATGTACTTAGAAACCTATTTTTGCAATCTGAGTTAATGGATTGTGGGATCCCAAAGTGTACCCACATGTTTTCAAAGAAGAGTTTGACATTGGCTTCTATTTTGATACTCTTCTTGCAAACCGTTAGAATGGCCATCTGATGAGCCTCATCATTGGGTAATTATATGGGCCTTAATTCACCTCCTAGCTTAGTCAAACCAACTATTCTCATAATTTATTGCATACTTTTGATTATATTTTGTTTATGAGATGAGTTAGAGTTGGATATTTTGCTTTGTGGTCTAATGTGCATTTAATGCAAGATTAAAGGATAAAAGCAAGGAATTTTGGCAAAGACCAAGGTCAAAACTCGAATGGGACAAGGGAGAGGAATTATAGGAGGTAAATCATCCTCATTTACTACCCCTCCATTCGAATATTCCTCCATCAACTCGGAGTGCAAACAGCCAAATCATGAGGACTAGAAGGCAGCTGAGCAAGTGAAAGACAAAGCACCAGTTTATCTTGAGTTTGGGAGCCGAGCCTCCCTAATTTTAAGGAAGTCATTGGAGACTTCAGATGTATAAGTAGAGAGGCCTAGGACCTTAGTAGGATTCATATTTTTTATTGTAAAACTCTACTCTATTTTCGAGCTGCAAGACTTGTGACAGTTTTTTATGTAATCCATTGTTTTGGTAATAAGAATGAGTTTTTCTTTGAGCCAGCACTGATTTAACTCATAGGGCTGAATCTATTGGGTTAGGGCCCAACCCTAGCAACTAAGGATCCTATTTATTGTACATGTATGCTAATATAGATTCATAGCTTAATTGTTCATTTGCTTAGTAGATGCATTTCCATTACAACAGTATAGATTAGATTGGTTGTGTGATAGTTTTCTTCCATTTGTGCCTTCTTTCAAGTAGCAGGTTAGCAAGGAGAAAAAGGATCACCATAAGGTTGTAAACAGGTGTCTCGGCCTCACTTCCTCCCTCTGGGACCATGACTTGAGGAAGGGACCCTTCAACAACCCCAAAAACACAGATTTCTAGTTCTTGTATGAGCTTTGGAGTTTTTTGTCTTTGATTCAATATTTGGTTCATGTTGTAAGGCAGATTTCATTGTCATTTTTTTTCCAACTCCATTTCTACAATAATATCTCACTCATGCTTTCATTCCCTTCAGCAACTTTCTTCATGCATAATATAGGCAATTGATTCATGCTTTTCTAGTTTATGAAAATGTATCTGGTTGCATAGTTCTTGGAATACACACATATTTTATGCAGAGCAGGTACTTCAGGAGGAGACCTAGACTTCATCACTAGTAGCCACCTTCCACTTCATCCACCTTATCCGTCTCTTTTTTCACCATCACCCTCACTAGTTTTCATCATTTTTCATTGAAATTCCCCTAGATACATTGAGCGAATCTAGCCATATCTTATCTTGGATATTGACTCCTGAGTGCTCCTAGACCTTCTAACACCCCATCCCACTCATCACACACCTTTCCCAAGCTTCCCAACACCTCACAATTAGCTCTCGGTTGTATCCTATAGGTTTCCTGTAATTCCTACAGGATCATCCTGTAGGTTTCTAGTACATCCTGTAGGTTTTCCTGAAATGGCCTGTTTTGGGGCCGAATTGATGGGAAACCTCTAGGAAGTCATAAAAATACTCCTAGGACCCCTCCACACCATCCAACCACTTCATAAACCTTCAAGTCATCCTCAAACACCTTCCACCCACCTGTCACATCCACAAGAACAATTAGGTTGCATACTTGATTTTGCCTAAAAAAACCAAAAAAGTGAAAACAAACTTGGAGGTGATAGTGTTGTATGCACAAGTAAAAGTGATGGTTCTGTCTGTTGTCACTGTTCAACTGGCAAGAGACAACTGGGGTTTCAAGCCAGACTTCTATAGAGTCAGAAGAAGCTTGATTCCTTGATGGAAGAAGGGCAAATCTGCTCTAAGAGAGCTACTCTACAGCAATAATGAAAAAACAACATGTAATGCTAAATCACACCATACCCTAATTAACCATTTAAGAAGCTATGCTAAGCAGAATGGCTAAATCAACAATAAACAAATGCTACTATCTAAGTTGTAGAAGTAAAAAGCATAAAACCATACTACTGTGCAAGCAAAAAACTAATCTAAGTATGTTTTCACTTTTTTGGTTTTTCTAGGCAAAATCAAGTATGCAACCTAATTGTTCTTGTGGATGTGACAGGTGGATGGAAGGTGTTTTAGGATGGCTAGAAGGTTTATTAATTGGCTGGATGGTGTGGACGGGTCCTAGGAGGCTTTTTATGACTTCCTAGAGGTTTCCCATCAGTTGATCCTCAAAACAGGCTGTTTCAAGAAAACCTATAGGATGTACTAGAAACCTACAGGATGATCTTGTAGGAATTACAGGAAACCTACAGGATACAAGCGAGAGCTAATTGTGAGGTGTTGGGAAGCTTGGGAAAGGTGGTTGATGAGTGGAATGGGGTGTTATAAGGTCTAGAAGCACTCAGGAGTCAATATCCAAGATAAGAGATGGCTAGATTCGCTCAATGTATCTAGGGTAATTTCAATGAAAAATGATGAAAAACTAGTGAGGGTGATGGTGAAACAAGAGATGGCTAAGGTGGATGAAGTGGAAGGTGACTACTGGTGATGAAGTCTGGATCTCCTCCTGAAGTACCTACTCTACATAAAACATGTGTGTATTTCAAGAACTATGCAACAAGATACATTTTCATAAACTAGAAAAGCATGAATCAATTGCCTATATTATGCATGAAGAAAGTTGCTAAAGGGAATGAAAGCACGAGTGAGATCTTATTGCAGAAATGGAGTTAGAAAAAGATGACAATGAAATCTGCCTTGCAACATTAACCAAATACTAAATCAAAGACAAAAAACTCCAAAGCTCATACAAGAACTAGAAATCTGTGTTTTTGGGGTTGCTGAAGGGTCCCTTCCTCAAGTCATGGTCCTAGAGGGAGGAAGTGAGGCCGAGACACCTGCTGCCAACCTTGTGGTGATCATTTTTCTCCTTGCTAACCTACTACTTGAAAGAAGGCACAAATGGAAGCAAACTATCACACAACCAATCTAATCTATACTGTTGTAATGGAAATGCATCTACTAAGCAAATGAACAATTAAGCTATGAATCTATACTAGCATACATGTAAAATAAAGAGGAGCCTTGGATGCTAGGGTTGGGCCCTAACCCAAGAGCTTCAGTCCTCTGAGTTAACTCAGTGCTGGCTCAAAACAAAACTCATTCTTATTACCAAAACAATGGATTACATCAAAAACTGTCACAAGTCTTGCAGCTCGAAAATAGAGTATAGTTTTACAATCAAAAATATGAATCCTCCTAAGGTCCTAAGCCTCTCTACTTATACATCTGAAGTCTCCAAAGACTTCCTTAAAATTAGGGAAGCTTTGCTCCCAAGCTTGAGATAAACTGGTGCTTTGTCTTTCACTTGCTCGGCTGCCTTCTAGTCCTCATGATTTGGCTATTTGCACTCTGAGCTGATGGAGGAATATTCGAATGGAGGGGTAGTAAATGAGGAGGATTTACCTCCTATAATCCCTCTCCCTTGTCCCATTCGAGTTTTGACCTTGGTCTTTGCCAAAATTCCTTGCTTTTATCCTTTAATCCTGCATTAAATACACATTAGACCACAAAACAAAATATCCAACTCTAACTCATCTCATAAACAAAATATAATCAAAAGTATGCAATAAGTCATGAGAGTAATTGGTTTGACCAAGCTAGAAGGTGAATTAAGGTGCATATAATTACCCACTTAGAGACTCATCATCACCTCCTACTGAAAGTGTTGCTCATCCTCTGAGCAACTTAGTCAATATCCATATCCTTCATGGCTTTAGTAGCCTCTCTGACATCCCATGCCTCCTCTATCGTCTCCTTTTCTTGTTCATAGAAGCCTGCTTTCTTTTCTACTTCTTCCCACTGCCTCTTTTCTTGTTCTTCTTTTCTCCCTTCTAGCATCCCTAAGAGTAGTAGTAGACTGAGTTTTAGGCCTATCAAATTGACTTTCAACCTTTAAATAGATTGCTTATACATAGGTGTCATGTTGAGTGCCTCTCTCAACCTTTGAGGGAAGTGATATTCTCTTATCTTTAAGCTATATGGCAGTGTGTTCCATCTCCTTAGCCAAGCATGTATACTATCATCTCCTAGCAGCCTAAACATGTCCTAAAAATGTGAAATTTCTTGCTCTTGGGCAGCAATATATCTAGGTGCCAGCTGAGGATCATTTGTAATCAAATTAATGGTACTGATGAGGGCCATGGGATTTGATTGTTCAGCACTGATCAAAAGAGGTTCAGTCTGCTCTCTGGCCATTATCCTTTTCATCTCTGCAGCTCTTGACTCCTCATGGTTCATCCATGATGCCAAAGCCATTAATTGTAGATCTCCTAGCTTGGCATTAGGGTCCCAAACATTCATGTCTGTGAGGGCCATGTTGTGCAAATAAAACTCAACCATTTTGGCCCTATCCTCTAGTGTACTTTGATCACAAAGATCAATAAACTACCTGTAGTCCTGAAATGGCATGGTTCCCCTCTGTGCTAGTGTCTTAATCTAAAATTATAGCCATTGTTCTTTGAGGTAGAAAGCATAGGATTTAGCTGGCATCCTACACTAGATTGCCTCCAAGGAGAGGCTGGCCATACATGCTAGTTGGTTCTCTCTTTCCTGCAGTTGTCTCCTCAGCCATGCATTTTCTGTCTCAAGTTGATTTCTCATTATAACTTCTCTGTCCCTTAAGCCACTTAGCTCTCTACCCATTTCTTTGAGTTTTTCCTCCATGTGCCCAATGTCTTCCACCCCCTTTGATTTGGTGATCTACATCCATCAGTGGGTTCTGGCCCTCTCCTTCTCAAGCTCAAAGAATAGTGGGATGACAAATTTTTGAGGTATTACCCTGCCACCTTCAATAAACTAGTAATAGGAGTCTAGGTTAGGTTGGGGGCTGGGTTCCTTTGTCTCTGGGTCCTCCTCTTTAGCTTCTTGTTGCTCCCCTACCTTTCTTTCCAATTTATGTGCCTCCTGTAGATTCAATAGAGTATCTTGTAGGACTATTTTTGCTTCCTGTAGATTTTGTAGTGGATCCTGTAGGATGGCCTTACCCTTTGAGGAAGTTGATCTAGTAGTAGGCCTCCTTACATAGGTGATAGGGGACTTAGGGTAAGGAATTTTGTCTTTTTTGTAGGGGAATCTTCAATCTCAATAGGATTTTTTGTTGATGTTTGTGGCTTCCCCTGTCTTATTCTTGTGCTCTTTCTTGTTCTGAAATATAGTGGGGTTTGCCTCTACCTTTTTCCTTTTTGCTTGATTGGTGTGCTAAGAGCAATGAGGGAAGTTGTTTCCTCTCTCTCAGTGGCCTCTGGAGACACCCTAGGTGACTCCTCCTTGTGCTATTTCCCCTCTATTTTATTGTCTTCTTCGTCTCTATTTTTCTTGTCTTCTTCCCCTTGTAGATCTTCATCATCTCTATCAGTTTCCTCCTTAATTTCCTCCTATGTTTCTTCATCATCCTCCTTCTCTTCTTCCTCTTCTTCTTTAGCTTCATCATGTTCCTCTGTGTCGGCTCCTTATTCCTCCATCTCATCCTTATCTTGCTTCGTATCTTCCTCTTCCTGTTTTACCTCCTCTTCACTGACAGTAGGACTAACATCATAAGTGAGGGCTTTGATGTCATCCTCTGCTAGCAAGTCTTTGAAAACTGACCATGTTATAGGGGTTTTGAGGTTTTGGAGGGCATCTTCAATGAGGATCCTAATCAACCCATGGTGGGCCAATTGTTGGGAATTCCCCTCCTTCACTTTGATGCTTGAGTCTATGAGTGATTACAGCAAGAAATATGGTATGTTGTCTTTGGTGACGTGATGTTTCTACTCCAAATCTTAATTCCTCAAGGATCCTGAAATGATAGCCATAGAAAACACTATATCTACCCTCACATGAGATATATTTGATGAGTTGGTAGCCTACCTCACTCCATGGGTATGGAATACTTTCCATCCTTACTCCATTTTTGTCCTGAGTGGGTTCTTCACCTTCTAGAAATAATTTTCTTTTTGCCACCTGGTTGTCTCCTTTGTCTTCTTTTCTCCATGGGATTCCTAGGGGAAGTGTGGTGACCCTGCTGATGAGCTCTAGGGTGAGATCTATAGTGAGGCCCCTTACTACAACAGTGGCATGGATTCTGCTGTGTGGAGTGAGGTAGAGAGAAAATTCTTGAGCCACCTCATCATCATACTCTCTAAATTTTTCGAAAAATCCCATCCAGTTGTGTCTTGTAAAGATTTCAAGCACTTGGGGGTGTTGTTGGATTCTCACAGTCTTTGTGGGCTCTCTCCTATTAAACCCTCCTGTCATCTTGTTGGTGAAGCTTGAGGAGAAAATGAGAGGGTTGACACAATTTTTCAAATGCGGGAGAAAAATAGAGTTGACTGTGTATTTAATTCACTTCACACAGTTGCTAAATTCACTCAATTTTAGAGTATACCTGGTTCATTTACTTGCAAAAGAGGATGAAATTTTAGAGCCTACCTCTTTAGACTGGTTGTAGTGGCCAATTCCCATGATATCCCTTCTGAAATCTTCTCTGCCAATCCTGTAGACAGTCTTTGTGTTTCCTGTAGACAGTCTCTGTGTATCCTATAGACTGTATCCTGTAGGAATTCCTATGTAGAATGATGGATCTTTGCTTCCGGTGGGTGTCCTGGGTTATGAGAGTGACTTGAGTGAGGGAGTTTCAAGGAGGTGAAATGCATGAATGCATGGGAACGATGTTTTATATCCTCTTAGGTGATTCGGGGTGAGGTGGTGTGCTGGAAGGAAAGGTATGTTGCCATTTTTGGATGGTTGGTCCCCACTACCACCTCATCATTTGCCACTCCTCGTAATCAGCTCCCACCTCGTAGATCCATAGTTTAACCGCTTTTTGTCCTACTCCTCTGCCTTTGAGTTGACTGTAGCCACGTGTGAGAGGACACCCAGTTGTGCATGTGCTAATTGAATGAAGGTGGCCAAGTTAACTGGTCACCTTTCCACTTATAAACCAACTATCTTGTAAACCTTACAATTTTTTACTACATGATGCATATGAGTGGGCGAGCGAGATACTTACCTGTGGTTTCAATGCTATGCTGCAGTTGTCGAAGACAAGAGGTGTTGCACTGTATATTTGTTGCATGTCATTATTCTTCCTCATCTTGCTATCTGCTAATGGTTTCTTTGCTTTTGTAGGTATCTATGGCTGAAGATCTGATTTTGCTACTGTGGAGCTCCTGGATCATCCTAGTGAAGACCTGTTGCTGGTGTGATTGGTATTCTGTGGTATAGGCTACTACAAGATGTCCTGTAGTTGCTTCTCCCTCAGAATTATTTAATCATTTTTCTTGTTGGGGCTGTGAGGATGGTGACATGGATGGAAAGAAGGAATAGAATTGTGGAGAGCAAATGATACTCAGGTAATGCTCTTACTCCTCTTTGTTTCCCTTTTTTTCTAAGACTGGCGGAAATTGTTGAAACTGATTTTTTTTTTGTTTTGAATGGTGAGTGCAGGGATGATGATGGTGGACGAGGTGAGGTGCTAGATCATGCATAGGGTGAATTTTAGGGACCTAACAAGTCCATCTTATGCCTTCAAATTTCTTCCTATAGGATTTCTGGGTCACTGTAATTCCTACATGATCATATTGTAGGTTTTTAGGGGATCCTGTAGAAAACACAGTTTTTGCATAAATCGAAGCAATGGAGTGGAAAAATGACAAAAATGATGGAGGGATGCATGGTAAGGAGTGGAGAAGATGAATATGTGAGAGGCAGGGGTCTCCTTGGGATCCTCTTTTTCTCCTTGACTATCTTTCTTGCCCACCTGCAAATGGAAATTTCATGACAAATATATATATATATATATATATATATATATATATATATATATATATATATATATATATATATATTGAAAAACAACTAGGCTGCCTTAGAGAGGTTTTCACCCTAGCTGTTTTCCCTGGGCACCTCAAGGAAGGTTTTCATCCAGGGATCTTCTTATTCTCTTTTCTTTTTTTTCTTTTTCTCTCTTTTTTCTCATCACTGGGCCGCCTCAAGAGGTTTTCAACCCAAATATGGGACTCAGGCACCTCATGGAGGTTTTCACCTGAGTCCTTATTCTTTTTTCTTTTTTTTCTTAGTGATTTGATGAGGGAGGAGCTGGAACTTGCTCCACCATCATCATTGTTTTATTGATATTATCAATGAACTCTTGTTTTGATAAAGGTCTCTTGTACATTTTCAATCGGTGCCCATTAACAAGCAAAGGAATGGCTTCTTCATCTATAGTTCTATTTTGCACTGAACCATTATCATGGCATCTTTCCACAACATAGGTTCAAGCCATATTGTCCTTAACTTGCCCTTGAAGTCTTTATACCTAGAATCATATAACAATGCCCAATCGCCCTCCTGAAATTACTTCTCCTTAATATTTTTATCATGCCATATCTTCCTCTGAAGTTGAACTACCTCTGTATGTAGGAGGGTCTGCATCTTGAATTCATCCAAGCCATTCAATTGGAACAACATCTCTTTCTGTGCACTGTTGAGATCCAAGTATATTTGGGTTGCCATCCTTAATGTGTTATATTCAAATTCAATGGACAACAAGGCCTTTTTCCCATAGACCAACTCATAGGGTGTGAATCTAGTGGTGGTCTTCCATGTGGTATTATAGGCCCAGGTGGCCTCAACTAGTCTTTCTGCCCAATCCTTCTTGCTGCTGCTCACCACCTTGGTTAAGATGCCCTATAGTGCTCTGTTGGTTGCCTCCACTTTCCCATTAGCTTGTGGATGATAGGGAGTGGAGGTCCTATGCTTGATCTCGTGATGGTTGAACAGGTCTTCAATCATGTTGGAGGTAAACTGGCTGCCTTGGTCTGTGACCAGATCTCTAGGGTACCCAAATTTGTAGAATAGTTGAGGCCTTAGGAACTTAGCCACCTTCCCTTCTGTTGCTTCCTTAATTGCCTTGGTTTTTGCCCACTTAGTCAAATAATCAATGCACACAATGATGTACTGTTTTTTCTTTGAAGGAGGGTCAATAGGCCCAATGAAGTCCATGCCCCACTTGTCAAATGGCTCGAAATTCACTTGAGGTTGCAAAGGCATTTCATCTCTTGGAGTAGGCCTTCCCATCCTCTGGCACCGATCACACTGACTAGTGTACTTTTTCACATCCTGATGAAGAGTGGGCCAATAATAGCCTACTTGTAACACTTTGAATGTTGTCCTCTTTGCTGCAAAGTGACCTCCACAAGGCCCATCATGACAGGTCAGAAGGATGTCAAAGACTTCCTCTTCCCTGACACACCTTCTCAAGATTTGATATGGGCCAAGTTTGAAAAGATTGCCCCCAATCCAAGTGAAGGGGGTGCTTTTCCTGACTATCTTGCTCTTTTCTTTGGAGGGAAAGTTTGGTGGGAACTGTGTTGATACCAAATAGTTTGCTATATCAGCAAACCATGGAGAGAGAACTGAAATAGTAAACAAGTGCTCGTCTAATAACTGGTCATCCACCATTCCTTCTTCACCTGCAAGCATATTTACCCTAGATAAAAATTCTGCAACAACATTTTCCTTACCAGGCTTATCAACAATGCTTAGATCAAACTGCTGCAATAAAAGTAATCATCTTATAATTCAAGCATTCACATCTGGTTTGTTCATTAAATATTTGATTGCAGCATGGTCAGTATGCACAAATGTTTAATAGCCTGTAATGTAATTCGTGAATTCATTCAATGAATGCACAATAGCTAGGAGTTCCTTTTCTATCACTGTATAATTTAGCTCAGCCTTTGACAAGTTATTATTGATAAAATAGATGGCATAAGGCAGTTTTTCCTCTACCTGACCTAGGGTTGCTCCTATGGCTTTGTGTGAGGCATCAGCATGAATATGAAAGGGGAGGGCCCAGTTTGGGCCTTGGAGAATTGGTGCAGTGGTTAACTTACCCTTTAGAATGTCTAAGGCCTCTTGACAGCTTTTTGACCATATAAACTCAGAATCTTTGGCCAACAAACCAAATAAAGGAGAGGCCAACTTGTTGAAGTCCTTTATGAACCTTCGGTAGTATCCAGCTAACCCTAAGAAACTTCTGACATCTCTCTGCTTTTGAGGAGGTGGGACCCTTTGGATGATGGCTATTTTGTTTGGGTCCACCTACAGTCCTTGTTGAGATATTGAATGACCTAGCACAATCCCTACAATCACTAAGAATTCACATTTTTCAGGACTAAGAGATAGGTACATTTCAATGCATTTGTGTAGTACTTTGCCTAGGTTAGACAGGGCTTCTTGAAAATCATAGCGATAAGGTGTAAAATAATCCATATAAATTTCCATCGCATCATGGACTAATTCAACGAAAATACTCAAGACTGCTCTATAGAAAGTGGCAGGAGAATTGCATAGGCCAAAAGGAAGGACCCTATAGGAAAAATTACCCCAAGGACAGGTGGATGTGGTCTTATCCTAGTCTTAAGGGAAGATCTGGATTTGGTTGTACCCACTAAATCCATCTAGGAAAGAGAAAAAAATATCATGATAGCCTTAAATAATTTTTGGAAGAAATATTAGCTTCATAAGAGTAGAAAAAATGGGTCACAAAGATGTTGGGTTGTGACTTTGAAATCATCTACAAAAAATGGAATCAAAATGTTGTTGCAGATGCACTCTCAAGAAAGGGTGAAGATGTGGAAGCATTGCTTTGTTCCATTTCTATTATCTAGACTAATTGGATAACCAAAGCAAGGGATGAATGGAAAAATGATGAAGAGGTGTGGACACTCATTCAAAATTTGTAGCAAGACCCAGTACATATGATACATTTATCTAGAAAAATGATTCATTGTGGTACGAAGATTGCTTATATCTTTGTAAGAATTCCCAACTCAAACAAAACATTATTTTGGAATTGTACACCTTCCCCTTAGGAGGGCACTCAGGATGTTTAAAAACTTACCACAAGGTCAAGAAGGATTTTTTTGGGATGGCCTTAAATTTGATATTCATACATTTGTGGCAGAATGTTTGGTTTGCCAATAAAATAAATTTGAGACAATTATGACCTCGGGTTTGTTACAACTTTTAGTCATTCCAAGTTAGCGTTGAGAGGAGGTCTCAATGGATTTTATCACAATTTTACCCAAGTATGAAGGAAAGAGTGTCATCATGGTGTTAATTGATAGACTTACCAAGTATGCACACTTTTGTGCATTATCTCATCCTTTTAAAGTCAGTACAATTGCTACTGCATTTATGGAAACAATTCAAAAGCTACATGGAAAACCAAATATTATTGTAAGTGACGTAGATCCCATTTTCACTGGAATTTTTTGGACGAGATCATTTTCTTGTCTTGGTACTCAATTAACTTATAGCTCATCTTATCATCCTCAATTTGACGAAAAAACTGAGATAGTGAACAAATGTTTGTAAGGATATCTTCATTTCTTTGTATCTTATAAACAAACACAATGGGTAAAGTGGTTACCTCTATTTGAATGGTGATATAACAATTCCTTCCATACTGCAGCAAAAATGACCCCATTTATGGCACTTTATATGTATCATCCACCATCCATCACATCATCTTTAAGAGAAAATTCTAAGTTTCAATCAGTGGAAGATTACATTGAGCATCAACAACAAGTTCTCGAACTCTTAAAGGATAACCTCACTCAGGCGCAGAATCGAATGAAGAAACGGGAAGATCAACAACGCAGTGAAAGAAGTTTTGATGTAGGTGATTGGGTAATTTTATGGAAAAAACCATACAAACAAATGTCCCTCAAGCAATCTAAGAAGGATAATAAATTATCGCCCAAACACGATGGTCCTTACAAGGTGTTAAAAAAGATTGGAATTGTAGTAGTGTTTTTGTAGCAATGGTGTACCAAAAGACACCTCCTTAATAGTTGGTTTTTCCCTGCAAAGGAATACATATAGAGTTGGTGTCGTTAGTGAAAAAACTGAGATAAACAAAGCACTGCAAATGGTGAAAAAAATGAACATACAAACTTAAACTAAACAAAGAGATAAATACACAAATAATGCTTAATGAAGCAAACAAGTCAAAAAAATAATGGAAAAAGGCTCCTTTTATTGATTGTTGGTGGTAGAAAATGAATACAATAGATGAATACTAAACACTTGTAGAGAAATATTTGAGCTATGGTGCTCAAAATCCTCAGCAAGGAGGTTCCTTTCTTCAATCTCTTTGCAAGCTTCTCCTACCTCTAAAACAAGTATGAAGACTCTCTAATGGTGGACTCTACATTCACTAGGATGATGGATTTCTTAGAAGCAATATGGCCAACATACTAATGCTTTTAATTCTTCTGGTTCAACAATGAAATGTACTAGGGTCTCTGATAGAAATTTGGCCAGCACAACATTGTCTCATTTTTTGGTTCTTCCATGGCCTATTTATATAGAATTTTTGAATCCATCCTCCCTCTCTTGGTTCATGAATGATAATGACTTATGAGTAGAGAAAGATGATTCCCTTGAGGGTTTTATATCTTTAGGGTGAATCAAATTCGATTGTCCTTGACTGAGATCTTGTCAGGGAATTGTCTTCTAAGTGTGGGAAGTGGTCTTGAATTGTTGAGTCAGCCATTTTCTCAACCGCGTGGCCTACCAAGGACATACCGCGTGTCGTGCAACTATTAAAGAAAAATTCAAACAGACTTCAATTTTTTAATTCTATATACTTTGGACCTTATGAGAAATTATTTTTTTTGAACTTCATAATGTCTTCAGCTAGAAAATATTCACTTTTGCATTCTGCTGGAAGAATTAAGGCATCTTCTGGATTGTACAAATACATGTACAATTTTCTGGTGTTAACAGTTGACCCCTGATGTCTAAAGTTAGGAGCAAACATATAGCTGAAATACATCACATTTTTCTGTTTTGACTGAGAATCTGATCAACTTCTTGAGAGAGAGAATAACTTGTTACGGAGATGAGTAGGGAAACCCCTTGACTGAGCATAAAGGATAACCATGCTCTGAAGAAAACATAAAAGGTAAAAAGTGTATATACAAGGTGGGCATGTCACATGCTCATTATGATGACTAGTGATGAATTATTACAATAAAAAAGGAAATAGTTTTGTCCAGTCAACACTATGGTGGTTTGCATGCTGATGGTTGATGATGATAATTGTTGATGCCCTCAAGGGCATTTCTTGACAAATAGACTGAATTTGGTGCCCCCATGCATAAGAAAGGTGAAGCACTGCTTGAGTGAGGTGTTGAGGTATGCATGGGTCTTCAACTTTGGGTACCTCCCCCGCATCATGATGTAAGCATTGTTGAATGGGGTGCTTAGTGATACATGGGTCTTCGACTAAATGAAAGAACTACAACGGTCATTAAGTACGATACCACCTTGACATGAAATCTTGTCTTGGTGTTGAATGTCAGGGGGGATGATGCATTAGTGGGAAATAGTGATTCCCATTGTGCCACCCAAGGATATCCCTTAAAGGGGGGAGTATCCAAGGTACTGCCTCGATCCTAGAATATGAGTGTTGAAGTCGACAGGAAAGAAGCGTCAACTGCCCAAAATGATGATTTGGGGAATCAATATAAGGTGAAAACAGACTATAATAGTGTGGGTCAGACAAGGCATGATAATGAAAGATGACGATATGAATGGACAACTGGCCCGAGGTCGGAGCTATAATGCAAGTGGTGATAGTCAAAACACTTTTGCTGACATGGATGGCCTTGGAGTCGATAGGATTTCCAAGGTAGGTGTAAGTATGTTTTGACTGGCATGAAGAGGGTAAATGAATGTGGATGATGTGAGAGCTTTGACCAAGGGTGACTAGAAACTACTGTTGGGTAAAAAGACATGAAAATATGAGTGGGAACCTTTTTCCTAAAAAAAATATTTGTACATTTTCCAAAAGAATGTAAAGGTGGTTTGGGATGTACATGCATAGAGATGGGTGCCCAATGAAAATAGTTACCTACATGATGATGGAGGTAAATTGTTTTTGGAGGGGGGTCCATTGGTTGGTCTCTGTGTTGGGTTGATGAGGCGGACAAAGTGATGCAGATGGTCTACTGTAATATGGGTGAATGGTAGGCCAAATGTAGAATGTGGTGGTGTGTCCATCTTGATCCGTTGCAACATACAATGGGTGGCCTGGGAATGGGGTTGGTAAGCAATGAGTGAAGAAGAATGAGGTTGATCTTCAAGGCATGCAATCTGAAGTGGTTCCCTTGACTAGGTAGATGGTCATGGATCCCAATAGTATGTGGTGGTCTATAGCATGAGGTGATCTATGAGTGGGAAGGCTCTATCGACTAGTGTTGATGTTTACGATATGCAAGGGGAGGTGGTGGTAAACGTGGTCAAGATGATGGAACCTATGGTGCATTTCAAAGAAATGATGTCAGGATATGCAAAGATTTGTAGGAACCCTATCATGTTGGGTAGTGAATGATACCTGCTCTATCACTTTGGCCACTGGCGCATTGATCTTAGTAGGAAGTTGTTGATGTACCTACAATTTTAATAATCAATACCCCATGTGAAAACATCTTTTTTGATCATATAAATAATCTAAAATGAACTGAACAAGATGAATTAAAAAACAAGAGAAGGTGCACCTGAAGTGATATTCTGAGCATGTGGTGGGTCCAAAACTGAGTTTGAGGAACAAATGGAATAGAGGGTACCATGATGAAGATAATTTCATCCGGATCCTTGTGTCTCTTAAGGTTTTGAAAATGGAGGCCCTGAGCTCCTGTACTAGGCTCGAGAAGATGTCAAAAAGGGCGATATATAGGGAAAAGTGGGCCCAAAGCCACCTCATTTTCACTTACTATTTTGGGAGGCCATAGCTGATCTAGGAGTTGATTCTTGTCATTGTGGTCAGCTTGTGTATCGAGGAAGCATGCAGGGAGAGACGGGTGAGAGCTGGAAACCTAAGCTTTTTGAATTTGGTAGTCTTAGGTTAGGTAGGTCATACAAGGGTACCATGTACGACCTTTTTAGGGTGAAAATGGTCTGGACTTATGAAGGAATCTAACAGAATATAGATATAAAAATAAACACAGAGATGCAACAAAAATAAAACTTCATTTCATTAATATCAAGAGCTGAAATATGCTTACATACATAATGGAAATAAACTAGCTCGGGCAACGTTAGCTTATCTCTAAGAAGAGACATGGAGGCTACATGCCTCTGAACTATGTTACAATGAGGCTCAAAGGCATATTTATTATTGATAAATAATGGAAAGCCCTAAACATCCAAAAAGCTAACCCTAGGAGATGAAGTGTGAAAACTATGGACCTCGTTGAGGTAAATTGGTACATCAATTTCCCAGGGTCGTAACTTTTGCATACGATCTTTGTTTGATGCTCACAATACCTCATTAGAAATATCTATCCAAGAACTATAAATTTTGATTTAAAATATCAATATCAAACATATTTTTTCCTATTGTCGAAAAAAACTTTGTTTAGGGTCTCAAAATGGCTCTAGAAGTTCAAGACTGAATAGTAAATTGTGCTACAATCAAGGAAACTGAAAAACTGAAAGAAACAATGGTGGGGGTCTAAGTGGAATATGAGGGTGGCCACCAATATCCACCTGGATCATTCCTCCCCCCTTAGGAAGAAATGGTTCCCATTGCATTGAGTGTCTCCATGAGATGGGTAAACTTCTGCTGAACTAGGTCCCTGGTGAGCCAATTGCCTTGGTGCAGGAGTTGGTCAACTTTGACAAGCCAGTATAGTTGAATATTCTGCTGGCAAGTATTCTTGATTTGTGTGTCCATGATCCTATTAGTTAAGGCTTGTTCAATGCAACTTGGGTTGAGCTTTGTTGGTGTCAACTACTCAGCAATGTCTGATGTGTCCAGCAGTGGGGGAAAGTATGGTCACAGTCAGTCCACATTATTTACTATATGCAGGCCAAGGAATGGTGGAATGTTGAGCTAGAAATAATTTTCCCCTACAACCTTAGTGATGGTGTAAGGTACATATAGGAGCGGGCGAAGCTTGCGGCAAGCCCTAGCGAGGCACTCCTTCTGCAAATGTAACCAAACTTTGTTGCCCACCTAAAACTTGTTGCTGTTGGACATGAGCCGAATCTTCCTGAGTAGATGTAAGTGGTATGGAAACATCAATGGGACAAAGTGGTTAGGATCCCAGTCCCACCTGAAAGGGGTTGTGGCCAGTTAATCTATGGAGATATATTTTATATTTGTGCTAGACATAGGGGAGGCTTTCATCCCATGTGCATGGATGCTTTGAGTTGTACATGCGCAGGATATGCACAATCATCTTATTGACGACATTTGTCTAGCCATCAGTTTGGGAGTGGAAGGTCGTGGACTTAGTGAGATTGGTATCTAACAATGACTAGAGGCTTGACCAAAATGTACTTAGAAACCTATTTTTGCAATCTGAGTTAATGGATTGTGGGATCCCAAAGTGTACCCACATGTTTTCAAAGAAGAGTTTGACATTGGCTTCTATTTTGATACTCTTCTTGCAAACCGTTAGAATGGCCATCTGATGAGCCTCATCATTGGGTAATTATATGGGCCTTAATTCACCTCCTAGCTTAGTCAAACCAACTATTCTCATGATTTATTGCATACTTTTGATTATATTTTGTTTATGAGATGAGTTAGAGTTGGATATTTTGCTTTGTGGTCTAATGTGCATTTAATGCAAGATTAAAGGATAAAAGCAAGGAATTTTGGCAAAGACCAAGGTCAAAACTCGAATGGGACAAGGGAGAGGAATTATAGGAGGTAAATCATCCTCATTTAGTACCCATCCATTCGAATATTCCTCCATCAACTCGGAGTGCAAACAGCCAAATCATGAGGACTAGAAGGCAGCTGAGCAAGTGAAAGACAAAGCACCAGTTTATCTTGAGTTTGGGAGCCGAGCCTCCCTAATTTTAAGGAAGTCATTGGAGACTTCAGATGTATAAGTAGAGAGGCTTAGGACCTTAGTAGGATTCATATTTTTTATTGTAAAACTCTACTCTATTTTCGAGCTGCAAGACTTGTGACAGTTTTTTATGTAATCCATTGTTTTGGTAATAAGAATGAGTTTTTCTTTGAGCCAGCACTGATTTAACTCATAGGGCTGAATCTATTGGGTTAGGGCCCAACCCTAGCAACTAAGGATCCTATTTATTGTACATGTATGCTAATATAGATTCATAGCTTAATTGTTCATTTGCTTAGTAGATGCATTTCCATTACAACAGTATAGATTAGATTGGTTGTGTGATAGTTTTCTTCCATTTGTGCCTTCTTTCAAGTAGCAGGTTAGCAAGGAGAAAAAGGATCACCATAAGGTTGGAAACAGGTGTCTCGGCCTCACTTCCTCCATCTGGGACCATGACTTGAGGAAGGGACCCTTCAACAACCCCAAAAACACAGATTTCTAGTTCTTGTATGAGCTTTGGAGTTTTTTGTCTTTGATTCAATATTTGGTTCATGTTGTAAGGCAGATTTCATTGTCATTTTTTTTCCAACTCCATTTCTACAATAATATCTCACTCATGCTTTCATTCCCTTCAGCAACTTTCTTCATGCATAATATAGGCAATTGATTCATGCTTTTCTAGTTTATGAAAATGTATCTGGTTGCATAGTTCTTGGAATACACACATATTTTATGCAGAGCAGGTACTTCAGGAGGAGACCTAGACTTCATCACTAGTAGCCACCTTCCACTTCATCCACCTTATCCGTCTCTTTTTTCACCATCACCCTCACTAGTTTTCATCATTTTTCATTGAAATTCCCCTAGATACATTGAGCGAATCTAGCCATATCTTATCTTGGATATTGACTCCTGAGTGCTCCTAGACCTTCTAACACCCCATCCCACTCATCACACACCTTTCCCAAGCTTCCCAACACCTCACAATTAGCTCTCGGTTGTATCCTATAGGTTTCCTGTAATTCCTACAGGATCATCCTGTAGGTTTCTAGTACATCCTGTAGGTTTTCCTGAAATGGCCTGTTTTGGGGCCGAATTGATGGGAAACCTCTAGGAAGTCATAAAAATACTCCTAGGACCCCTCCACACCATCCAACCACTTCATAAACCTTCAAGTCATCCTCAAACACCTTCCACCCACCTGTCACATCCACAAGAACAATTAGGTTGCATACTTGATTTTGCCTAAAAAAACCAAAAAAGTGAAAACAAACTTGGAGGTGATAGTGTTGTATGCACAAGTAAAAGTGATGGTTCTGTCTGTTGTCACTGTTCAACTGGCAAGAGACAACTGGGGTTTCAAGCCAGACTTCTATAGAGTCAGAAGAAGCTTGATTCCTTGATGGAAGAAGGGCAAATCTGCTCTAAGAGAGCTACTCTACAGCAATAATGAAAAAACAACATGTAATGCTAAATCACACCATACCCTAATTAACCATTTAAGAAGCTATGCTAAGCAGAATGGCTAAATCAACAATAAACAAATGCTACTATCTAAGTTGTAGAAGTAAAAAGCATAAAACCATACTACTGTGCAAGCAAAAAACTAATCTAAGTATGTTTTCACTTTTTTGGTTTTTCTAGGCAAAATCAAGTATGCAACCTAATTGTTCTTGTGGATGTGACAGGTGGATGGAAGGTGTTTTAGGATGGCTAGAAGGTTTATTAATTGGTTGGATGGTGTGGACGGGTCCTAGGAGGCTTTTTATGACTTCCTAGAGGTTTCCCATCAGTTGATCCTCAAAACAGGTCGTTTCAAGAAAACCTATAGGATGTACTAGAAACCTACAGGATGATCTTGTAGGAATTACAGGAAACCTACAGGATACAACCGAGAGCTAATTGTGAGGTGTTGGGAAGCTTGGGAAAGGTGGGTGATGAGTGGAATGGGGTGTTATAAGGTCTAGGAGCACTCAGGAGTCAATATCCAAGATAAGAGATGGCTAGATTCGCTCAATGTATCTAGGGTAATTTCAATGAAAAATGATGAAAAACTAGTGAGGGTGATGGTGAAACAAGAGATGGCTAAGGTGGATGAAGTGGAAGGTGACTACTGGTGATGAAGTCTGGATCTCCTCCTGAAGTACCTACTCTACATAAAACATGTGTGTATTTCAAGAACTATGCAACAAGATACATTTTCATAAACTAGAAAAGCATGAATCAATTGCCTATATTATGCATGAAGAAAGTTGCTAAAGGGAATGAAAGCACGAGTGAGATCTTATTGCAGAAATGGAGTTAGAAAAAGATGACAATGAAATCTGCCTTGCAACATTAACCAAATACTAAATCAAAGACAAAAAACTCCAAAGCTCATACAAGAACTAGAAATCTGTGTTTTTGGGGTTGCTGAAGGGTCCCTTCCTCAAGTCATGGTCCTAGAGGGAGGAAGTGAGGCCGAGACACCTGCTGCCAACCTTGTGGTGGTCATTTTTCTCCTTGCTAACCTACTACTTGAAAGAAGTCACAAATGGAAGCAAAATATCACACAACCAATCTAATCTATACTGTTGTAATGGAAATGCATCTACTAAGCAAATGAACAATTAAGCTATGAATCTATACTAGCATACATGTAAAATAAAGAGGAGCCTTGGATGCTAGGGTTGGGCCCTAACCCAAGAGCTTCAGTCCTCTGAGTTAAATCAGTGCTGGCTCAAAACAAAACTCATTCTTATTACCAAAACAATGGATTACATCAAAAACTGTCACAAGTCTTGCAGCTCGAAAATAGAGTATAGTCTTACAATCAAAAATATGAATCCTCCTAAGGTCCTAAGCCTCTCTACTTATACATCTGAAGTCTCCAAAGACTTCCTTAAAATTAGGGAAGCTTTGCTCCCAAGCTTGAGATAAACTGGTGCTTTGTCTTTCACTTGCTCGGCTGCCTTCTAGTCCTCATGTTTTGGCTATTTGCACTCTGAGCTGATGGAGGAATATTCGAATGGAGGGGTAGTAAATGAGGAGGATTTGCCTCCTATAATCCCTCTCCCTTGTCCCATTTGAATTTTGACCTTGGTCTTTGCCAAAATTCCTTGCTTTTATCCTTTAATCCTGCATTAAATACACATTATACCACAAAACAAAATATCCAACTCTAACTCATCTCATAAACAAAATATAATCAAAAGTATGCAATAAGTCATGAGAGTAATTGGTTTGACCAAGCTAGAAGGTGAATTAAGGTGCATATAATTACCCACTTAGAGACTCATCATCACCTCCTACTGAAAGTGTTGCTCATCCTCTGAGCAACTTAGTCAATATCCATATCCTTCATGGCTTTAGTAGCCTCTCTGACATCCCATGCCTCCTCTATCGTCTCCTTTTCTTGTTCATAGAAGCCTGCTTTCTTTTCTACTTCTTCCCACTGCCTCTTTTCTTGTTCTTCTTTTCTCCCTTCTAGCATCCCTAAGAGTAGTAGTAGACTGAGTTTTAGGCCTATCAAATTGACTTTCAACCTTTAAATAGATTGCTTATACATAGGTGTCATGTTGAGTGCCTCTCTCAACCTTTGAGGGAAGTGATATTCTCTTATCTTTAAGCTATATGGCAGTGTGTTCCATCTCCTTAGCCAAGCATGTATACTATCATCTCCTAGCAGCCTAAACATGTCCTAAAAATGTGAAATTTCTTGCTCTTGGGCAGCAATATATCTAGGTGCCAGCTGAGGATCATTTGTAATCAAATTAATGGTACTGATGAGGGCCATGGGATTTGATTGTTCAGCACTGATCAAAAGAGGTTCAGTCTGCTCTCTGGCCATTATCCTTTTCATATCTGCAGCTCTTGACTCCTCATGGTTCATCCATGATGCCAAAGCCATTAATTGTAGATCTCCTAGCTTGGCATTAGGGTCCCAAACATTCATGTCTGTGAGGGCCATGTTGTGCAAATAAAACTCAACCATTTTGGCCCTATCCTCTAGTGTACTTTGATCACAAAGATCAATAAACTACATGTAGTCCTGAAATGGCATGGTTCCCCTCTGTGCTAGTGTCCTAATCTAAAATTATAGCCATTGTTCTTTGAGGTAGAAATCATAGGATTTAGCTGGCATCCTACACTAGATTGCCTCCAAGGAGAGGCTGGCCATACATGCTAGTTGGTTCTCTCTTTCCTGCAGTTGTCTCCTCAGCCATGCATTTTCTGTCTCAAGTTGATTTCTCATTATAACTTCTCTGTCCCTTAAGCCACTTATCTCTCTACCCATTTCTTTGAGATTTTCCTCCATGTGCCCAATGTCTTCCACCCCCTTTGATTTGGTGATCTACATCCATCAGTGGGTTCTGGCCCTCTCCTTCTCAAGCTCAAAGAGTAGTGGGATGACAAAGTTTTGAGGTATTACCCTGCCACCTTCAATAAACTAGTAATAGGAGTCTAGGTTAGGTTGGGGGCTGGGTTCCTTTGTCTCTGGGTCCTCCTCTTTAGCTTCTTGTTGCTCCCCTACCTTTCTTTCCAATTTATGTGCCTCCTGTAGATTCAATAGAGTATCTTGTAGGACTATTTTTGCTTCCTGTAGATTTTGTAGTGGATCCTGTAGGATGGCATTACCCTTTGAGGAAGTTGATCTAGTAGTAGGCCTCCTTACATAGGTGATAGGGGACTTAGGGTAAGGAATTTTGTCTTTTTTGTAGGGGAATCTTCAATCTCAATAGGATTTTTTGTTGATGTTTGTGGCTTCCCCTGTCTTATTCTTGTGCTCTTTCTTGTTCTGAAATATAGTGGGGTTTGCCTCTACCTTTTTCCTTTTTGCTTGATTGGTGTGCTAAGAGCAATGAGGGAAGTTGTTTCCTCTCTCTCAGTGGCCTCTGGAGACACCCTAGGTGACTCCTCCTTGTGCTATTTCCCCTCTATTTTATTGTCTTCTTCGTCTCTATTTTTCTTGTCTTCTTCCCCTTGTAGATCTTCATCATCTCTATCAGTTTCCTCCTTAATTTCCTCCTATGTTTCTTCATCATCCTCCTTCTCTTCTTCCTCTTCTTCTTTAGCTTCATCATGTTCCTCTGTGTCGGCTCCTTATTCCTCCATCTCATCCTTATCTTGCTTCGTATCTTCCTCTTCCTGTTTTACCTCCTCTTCACTGACAGTAGGACTAACATCATAAGTGAGGGCTTTGATGTCATCCTCTGCTAGCAAGTCTTTGAAAACTGACCATGTTATAGGGGTTTTGAGGTTTTGGAGGGCATCTTCAATGAGGATCCTAATCAACCCATGGTGGGCCAATTGTTGGGAATTCCCCTCCTTCACTTTGATGCTTGAGTCTATGAGTGATTACAGCAAGAAATATGGTATGTTGTCTTTGGTGACGTGATGTTTCTACTCCAAATCTTAATTCCTCAAGGATCCTGAAATGATAGCCATAGAAAACACTATATCTACCCTCACATGAGATATATTTGATGAGTTGGTAGCCTACCTCACTCCATGGGTATGGAATACTTTCCATCCTTACTCCATTTTTGTCCTTAGTGGGTTCTTCACCTTCTAAAAATAATTTTCTTTTTGCCACCTGGTTGTCTCCTTTGTCTTCTTTTCTCCATGGGATTCCTAGGGGAAGTGTGGTGACCCTGCTGATGAGCTCTAGGGTGAGATCTATAGTGAGGCCCCTTACTACAACAGTGGCATGGATTCTGCTGTGTGGAGTGAGGGAGAGAGAAAATTCTTGAGCCACCTCATCATCATACCCTCTAAATTTTTCGAAAAATCCCATCCAGTTGTGTCTTGTAAAGATTTCAAGCACTTGGGGGTGTTGTTGGATTCTCACAGTGTTTGTGGGCTCTCTCCTATTAAACCCTCCTGTCATCTTGTTGGTGAAGCTTGAGGAGAAAATGAGAGGGTTGACACAATTTTTCAAATGCAGGAGAAAAATAGAGTTGACTGTGTATTTAATTCACTTCACACAGTTGCTAAATTCACTCAATTTTAGAGTATCCCTGGTTCATTTACTTGCAAAGGAGGATGAAATTTTAGAGCCTACCTCTTTAGACTGGTTGTAGTGGCCAATTCCCATGATATCCCTTCTGAAATCTTCTCTGCCAATCCTGTAGACAGTCTTTGTGTATCCTGTAGACAGTCTCTGTGTATCCTATAGACTGTATCCTGTAGGAATTCCTATGTAGAACGATGGATCTTTGCTTCCGGTGGGTGTCCTGGGTTATGAGAGTGACTTGAGTGAGGGAGTTTCAAGGAGGTGAAATGCATGAATGCATGGGAACGATGTTTTATTTCCTCTTATGGTGATTCGGGGTGAGGTGGTGTGCTGGAAGGAAAGGTATGTTGCCATTTTTGGATGGTTGGTCCCCACTACCACCTCATCATTTGCCACTCCTCGTAATCAGCTCCCACCTCGTAGATCCATAGTTTAACCGCTTTTTGTCCTACTCCTCTGCCTTTGAGTTGACTGTAGCCACGTGTGAGAGGACACCCAGTTGTGCATGTGCTAATTGAATGAAGGTGGCCAAGTTAACTGGTCACCTTTCCACTTATAAACCAACTATCTTGTAAACCTTACAATTTTTTACTACATGATGCATATGAGTGGGCGAGCGAGATACTTACCTGTGGTTTCAATGCTATGCTGCAGTTGTCGAAGACCAGAGGTGTTGCACTGTATATTTGTTGCATGTCATTATTCTTCCTCCTCTTGCTATCTGCTAATGGTTTCTTTGCTTTTGTAGGTATCTATGGCTGAAGATCTGATTTTGCTACTGTGGAGCTCCTGGATCATCCTAGTGAAGACCTGTTGCTGGTGTGATTGGTATTCTGTGGTATAGGCTACTACAAGATGTCCTGTAGTTGCTTCTCCCTCAGAATTATTTAATCATTTTTCTTGTTGGGGCTGTGAGGATGGTGACATGGATGGAAAGAAGGAGTAGAATTGTGGAGAGCAAATGATACTCAGGTAATGCTCTTACTCCTCTTTGTTTCCCTTTTTTTCTAAGACTGGCGGAAATTGTTGAAACTGATTTTTTTTTTGTTTTGAATGGTGAGTGCAGGGATGATGATGGTGGACGAGGTGAGGTGCTAGATCATGCATAGGGTGAATTTTAGGGACCTATCAAGTCCATCTTATGCCTTCAAATTTCTTCCTATAGGATTTCTGGGTCACTGTAATTCCTACATGATCATATTGTAGGTTTTTAGGGGATCCTGTAGAAAACATAGTTTTTGCATAAATCGAAGCAATGGAGTGGAAAAATGACAAAAAAGATGGAGGGATGCATGGTAAGGAGTGGAGAGGATGAATATGTGAGAGGCAGGGGTCTCCTTGGGATCTTATTTTTCTCCTTGACTATCTTTCTTGCCCACCTGCAAATGAAAATTTCATGACAAATATATATATATATATATATATATATATATATATATATATATATATATATTGAAAAACAATTAGGCTGCCTTAGAGAGGTTTTCACCCTAGCTGTTTTCCCTGGGCACCTCAAGGAAGGTTTTCATCCAGGGATCTTCTTATTCTCTTTTCTTTTTTATCTTTTTCTCTCTTTTTTCTCATCACTGGGCCGCCGCGAGAGGTTTTCAACCCAAATATGGGACTCAGGCACCTCATGGAGGTTTTCACCTGAGTCCTTATTCTTTTTTCTTTTTTTTCTTAGTGATTTGATGAGGGAGGAGCTGGAACTTGCTCCACCATCATCATTGTTTTATTGATATTATCAATGAACTCTTGTTTTGATAAAGGTCTCTTGTATATTTTCAATCGGTGCACATTAACAAGCAAAGGAATGGCTTCTTCATCTATAGTTCTATTTTGCACTGAACCATTATCATGGCATCTTTCCACAACATAGGTTCAAGCCATATTGTCCTTAACTTGCCCTTGAAGTCTTTATACCTAGAATCATATAACAATGCCCAATCGCCCTCCTGAAATTACTTCTCCTTAATATTTTTATCATGCCAGATCTTCCTCTGAAGTTGAACTACCTCTGTATGTAGGAGGGTCTGCATCTTGAATTCATCCAAGCCATTCAATTGGAACAATATCTCTTTCTGTGCACTGTTGAGATCCAAATATATTTGGGTTGCCATCCTTAATGTGTTATATTCAAATTCAATGGACAACAAGGCCTTTTTCCCATAGACCAACTCATAGGGTGTGAATCTAGTGGTGGTCTTCCATGTGGTATTATAGGCCCAGGTGGCCTCAACTAGTCTTTCTGCCCAATCCTTCTTGCTGCTGCTCACCACCTTGGTTAAGATGCCCTCTAGTGCTCTGTTGGTTGCCTCCACTTTCCCATTAGCTTGTGGATGATAGGGAGTGGAGGTCCTATGCTTGATCTCGTGATGGTTGAACAGGTCTTCAATCATGTTGGAGGTAAACTGGCTGCCTTGGTCTGTGACCAGCTCTCTAGGGTACCCAAATTTGTAGAATAGTTGAGGCCTTAGGAACTTAGCCACCTTCCCTTCTGTTGCTTCCTTAATTGCCTTGGTTTTTGCCCACTTAGTCAAATAATCAATGCACACAATGATGTACTGTTTTTTCTTTGAAGGAGGGTCAATAGGCCCAATGAAGTCCATGCCCCACTTGTCAAATGGCTCGAAATTCACTTGAGGTTGCAAAGGCATTTTATCTCTTGGAGTAGGCCTTCCCATCCTCTGGCACCGATCACACTGACTAGTGTACTTTTTCACATCCTGATGAAGAGTGGGCCAATAATAGCCTACTTGTAACACTTTGAATGTTGTCCTCTTTGCTGCAAAGTGACCTCCACAAGGCCCATCATGACAGGTCAGAAGGATGTCAAAGACTTCCTCTTCCCTGACACACCTTCTCAAGATTTGATATGGGCCAAGTTTGAAAAAATTGCCCCCAATGCAAGTGAAGGGGGTGTTTTCCTGACTATCTTGCTCTTTTCTTTGGAGGGAAAGTTTGGTGGGAATTGTGTTGATACCAAATAGTTTGCTATATCAGCAAACCATGGAGAGAGAACTGAAATAGCAAACAAGTGCTCGTCTAGTAACTGGTCATCCACCATTCCTTCTTCACCTGCAAGCACATTTACCCTAGATAAAAATTCTGCAACAACATTTTCCTTACCAGGCTTATCAACAATGGTTAGATCAAACTGCTGCAATAAAAGTAATCATCTTATAATTCAAGCATTCACATCTGGTTTGTTCATTAAATATTTGATTGCAGCATGGTCAGTATGCACAAATGTTTAATAGCCTGTAATGTAATTCGTGAATTCATTCAATGAATGCACAATAGCTAGGAGTTCCTTTTCTATCACTGTATAATTTAGCTCAGCCTTTGACAAGTTATTATTGATAAAATAGATGGCATAAGGCAGTTTTTCCTCTACCTGACCTTGGGTTGCTCCTATGGCTTTGTGTGAGGCATCAGCATGAATATGAAAGGGGAGAGCCCATTTTGGGCCTTGGAGAATTGATACAGTGGTTAACTTACCCTTTAGAATGTCTAAGGCCTCTTGACAGCTTTTTGACCATATAAACTCATAATCTTTGGCCAACAAACCAAATAAAGGAGAGGCCAACTTGTTGAAGTCCTTTATGAACCTTCGGTAGTATCCAGCTAACCCTAAGAAACTTCTGACATCTCTCTGCTTTTGAGGAGGTGGGACCCTTTGGATGATGGCTATTTTGTTTGGGTCCACCTACAGTCCTTGTTGAGATATTGAATGACCTAGCACAATCCCTACAATCACTAAGAATTCACATTTTTCAGGACTAAGAGATAGGTACATTTCAATGCATTTGTGTAGTACTTTGCCTAGGTTAGACAGGGCTTCTTGAAAATCATAGCGATAAGGTGTAAAATAATCCATATAAATTTCCATCGCATCATGGACTAATTCAACGAAAATACTCAAGACTGCTCTCTAGAAAGTGGCAGGAGAATTGCATAGGCCAAAAGGAAGGACCCTATAGGAAAAATTACCCCAAGGACAGGTGGATGTGGTCTTATCCTAGTCTTAAGGGAAGATCTGGATTTGGTTGTACCCACTAAATCCATCTAGGAAAGAGAAAAAAAATTTCTCCTGCCAGGCCGTCTAGCACTTGGTCAATGAAGGGTAGAGGAAAATTATCCTTCTTTGTGGCTTTGTTAAACTCCCTGTAATCGACACAAATCCTCCACTTACCATTTTTCTTGGGAACTAACACCAAAGAGGAGACCCACTCACTGTCGGAGATAGGGAAAATGAATCCTG
This sequence comes from Pinus tabuliformis, assembly GCA_031772625.1. NCBI lineage: Eukaryota > Viridiplantae > Streptophyta > Pinopsida > Pinales > Pinaceae > Pinus > Pinus tabuliformis. The sequence goes on along the minus strand of CM062809.1, from coordinate 1,206,582,558 downwards.
CATCTAGCAGTTTTTTCAGTTCTTCTTTGACTATATATTTAAGAGTTGGATTCATCCTCCTTTGTGGTTGTCAGACTGTCTTGCAACCTTCTTTGATGTATATGTGGTGAGTACATAATGAGGGGTGTACTCCCTTCATTTCCTTGTAACTCCAAGCGAAGGCTTCTAGATTTTCCTTTAACATGTTGCATAGCTTCTCCTCTTCGAGAGCAGAAAGAGATGGGTTGATTTTCAAGGTTTTCTCTAGACCGAACTCTATGGTTTTGACACAATCAGCCAAGCAAAAGTCAATTGGATGATTGTTCTGGGTTTCCTTTACTGCTTCTTCTAAAGGTAATGAACCAGGAGTTGGACTTTGGAGTAGGTGTTCAATCAATTCATCCTCATCTTGTTGTGCTCCTCCCATGGTTGCTTCCAAAGCATAAATTTGGGCAGAATAAACCTCGTCTTCTTCCTCATCCTCCAACCATAAAGGTAAATCATGCTCTAGAGAAGGTTAAGCGGGAGGGTATAGGACTAACTGCTTGGAAATATGCACGTTCTTGATGGTCATATTCCTAGCTCTACAGCTAATGTAAGCATCGGTTGTGGCAAACCATGGCCTCCCAAGGATGAGAGGATAACCAGTAAGCTTAGCCTTAGGCTGGAGAACTAGGAAATCTGCAGGGTACTCCCAGGAGTCAATGGAGACCATCACATATTCCACAATTCCCTCAAGGGTTACTGTGGAACGGTCTGCAAGTTGTAGAATTGTTGTGGTCTTCCTCAATGAACCTTGGAGGTTGAGCTTAAGCATGGTGTCCTTGGTCATCACATTAATGGAATCCCCAAGATTGATCAGAGTGTGTGGGACAATGGTGCCATTGATGTGCACATATACTATAGGGCTTCTAGGGTCCAAATATTTTGGACATATTACCTACCCCAGCAGTAAGTCGGATAGCTTCCCAATGACATTAATGGTAAGGGCATCCCTTTTTCGCCTCCCTGGATGCTTGAATCATTTCTCCTTTATCAACTTATTGTAAATGGGAACATCTTTTATTTCCTAGAGAAGGGGGATCTTTACACATATATTTTTCAATTCTCCCAGAAGTTCAGTCTCTTATGGGGTAGGCTGGAGTGGTTGGGCTAATCTCTCAGGAAAGGGTGAATTTACTTTAAGGTTACTTTCCTCTCTTTCTTCCTCAACCTCTCTAGGTGGAGGGGGAGGTTGGTTATCTAGGATAACTCTCCCAGATCTCAGGTTCATCTCCTGGATTTCCACAACATAAGTTGGATATGATGTCTCTCCATTGTATACTTGTAGAGCCTGCCTATTGTTTGGGTTCAGTTTTGGCTGGGCAGGCATCTCAAGTTGCTTGGGTGGAGCAAAGTGTAGGAGTTGTGGTTGGATAGGTGGTGGAGGCAATAGAGCTGGAGCATTGTTGTATTGGGGCCTCCACCCCTAGAGTGGTGTATTCCACTGAGGTTGTGGCGGAGCGTAAGATTGAAATGACTGGTTGGCTGGCTGGGAATGATAATAAGATGCATAGGACTAATGAGGGGGTGTAGACTAGGAAGGATGAGCAGGGGGTCCCCAAGAAGGTATAATTGTGGTTTGGTTGGGGTTGTAATATGCATGGGATGACCCTTGCATGCCCTGTTGGTATGGTCTAGTCCCAGGAGGTCTCCTTTGGTTAATGTAGCAAAGCTGTTCAATGAACCCTTCAGCTCCTTGATATATAGCTTTCAGTCCGGATAAAGAATGGCACTTGTCTATGGAGTAGTTTTCTTCACAAATTGAGCAAATTTCAATACAATTCAATGGACATTCGTTCCTAGGATACCCCCTGGTGCATCTAGGACAAAAGATGGCCAAGGCTCTCTCTGCTTCCTCCTGCTTCCTTTTAATATTCATGGTATCCATTGGCAAGGCAAGGGTTTGCAGCATCTCACTTTTGAAATCTTCCAGCATGTTCCAATTTCACCCTTGATGGATGAGTTCGAAGATGATGTACTGGCCATAGGTTGACTACCTGTACCCGTTTTCCTGGCCACCCTAGAATGGTTTCTAAAGACGGTCTTGATATCCTCATAGGGTAATTGGTAGATATCTCCTACGGATCTACGAGGTGGGAGCTGATTATGAGGAGTGGGAAATGATGAGGTGGTAGTGGGGACCAACGGTCCAAAAATGGCAATGTACCTTTGCTGCTAGCACACCACCTCACCCCAAATCACCATAAGAGGAAATAAAACATTGTTCCCATGCATTCATGCATTTCACCTCCTTGAAACTCCCTCACTCAAGTCACTCTCATAACCCAGGCCACCCACTAGAAGCAAACATCCATCGTTTTGCACAGGAATTCCTACAGGATACAGTCTACAGGATACAGAGAGACTGGCTACAGGATACACAAAGACTATCTACAAGATTTGCAGAGAAGAGTTCAGAAGGGATATCACGGGAATTGGCCACTACAACCAGTATAAAGAGGTAGGCTCTAAAATTTCATCCTCCTTTGCAAGTAAATGAACTAGGGATACTTTAAAATTGAGTGAATTTAGTGACTGTGTGAAGTGAATTAAATACACAATCAACTCTGTTTTTCTCCTGCATTTGAAAATTGTGTCAACCCTCTCATTTTCTCCTCAAGCTTCACCAGCAAGATGACAGGAGGGTTTAATAGGAGAGAGACCACAAACACTGTGAGAATCCAACAACACCCCCAGGTGCTTGAAATCTTTACAAGACACAACTGGATGGGATTTTTCGAAAAATTCAGAGGGTATGATGATGAGGTGGCTCAAGAATTTGCTCTCTCCCTCACTCCACACAGCAGAATCCAAGCCATTGTTGTAGTAAGGGGCCTCACTATAGATCTCATCCCAGAGCTCATCAGCAAGGTCACCACACTTCCCATAGGAATCCCATGGAGAAAAGAAGACAAAGGAGACAGCCAGGTGGCAAAAAGAAAAATCTTTTTAGAAGGTGAAGAACCCAGTAAGGACAAAAATGGAGTAAGGATGGAAAGTCTGTCATACCCATGGAGTGAGGTAGGCTACCAACTCATCAAATATATCTCATGTGAGGGTAGATATAGTGTTTTCTATGGCTATCATTTCAATTCCTTGAGGAATTAAGATTTGGAGTAGAAACACCACCTCACCAAAGACTCAGCATACCATATTTCTTGCTACAATCACTCATAGACTCAAGCGTCAAAGTGAAGGAGGGGAATTCCCAACAATTGGCTCACCATGGGTTGATTAGGATCCTCATTGAAGATGCCCTCCAAAAATTTAGAACCCCTATAACATGGTCAGTTTTCAGAGACTTGCCAGCAGAGGATGACATCAAATCCTTCACTTATGATGTTAGTCCTACTGTCAGTGAAGAGGAGGTAAAACAGGAAGAGGAAGATACAGAGAAAGATAAGGATGAGATGGAGGAAGAAGGATATGACACAGAGGAAAATGATGAAGCTGAAGAAGAAGAGGAAGAAGAGAAGGAGGATGATGAAGAAACAAAGGAAGAAATTGAGGAAACTAATAGAGATGATGAAGATCTACAAGAGGAAGAAGACAAGAAAAATAGAGAGGAAGAAGGAAATAAAACTAAGGGGAAAGAACACAAGGAGGAGTCACCTAGGGTGTCCCCAGAGGCCACTGAGAGAGAGGTAGCAACTTCCCTCACTGCTCTCAAAACCCCAATCAAGAAAAAAGGAAAAAAGCAGAGGTAGGCCCCACTATATTTCAGAATAAGAAAGAGCACAAGAATAACACAGGGGAATCCACAACCATCAACAAAAATTCCTATTGAGATTGAAGATTCCCCTACACAAAAATACAAAATGCCTTCCCCTAAGTCCCCTATCACCTATGTAAGGAGGCCTACTACTAGATCAACATCCTCAAAGGGTAAGGCAATCCTACAGGATCCAGAGCAAAATCTACAGGAATCAAAAACAGTCAAACAGGATACTTTGTTGAATCTACAGGAGGCACAGAAATTGGAAAGAAATGTAAGGGAGCAGAAAGAATCTAAAGAGGAGGACCCAGAGACAAAGGAACCCAGCCCCCAACCTAACTTGGACTCATATTACCGGTTTATTGAAGGAGGCAGGGTCATACCTCAAAAATTTTCCATCCCACTATTCTTCGAGCTTGAGAAGGAGAGGACAAGAACCCACCAATGGATGAAGATCGCCAAATCAAAGGGGGTGGAAGACATTGGGCACATGGAGGAAAAACTCAAATAAATGGGAAGAGAGCTAAGTGGCTTAAGGGACAGAGAAGCTATAATGAGAAATCAACTTGAGAAAGAAAATGCATGGCTAAGGGGACAGCTGCAGGAAAGAGAGAACCAACTAGCATGTATGGCCAGCCTCTCCTTGGAGGCAATCCAGTGTAGGATACCAGCTAAATCCTATGCTCTTTTCCTTAAAGAACAATGGCTATAGTTTCAGATTAAGACACTAGCACAGAGGGGAACCATGCCATTTCAGGACTACAGGAAATTTATTGATCTTTGTGATCAAAGTACACTAGAGGATAGGGCGAAAATAGCTAAGTTTTATTTGCACACATTTCCCTCACAGACATGAATATTTGGGACCCCAATGCCAAGCTAGTAGATCTACAATTAATGGATTTGGCATCATGGATGAACCATGAGGAGTCAAGAGCTGCAGAGATGAAAAGGATATTGGCCAGAGAGCAAACTGAACCTCTTTTGATCAGAGTTGAACAATCAAATCCCATGGCCCTCATCAGTACCCATAATTTGATTGTAAATGATCTTCAGCTGGTACCTAAATATCTTGCTACCCAAGAGCAAGCAATTTCACATTTTCAAGACATGTTTAGGCTGCTAGGAGATGATAGTATACATGCTTTCCTAAGGAGATGGAACACACTGCCATACAACTTAAAGATAGGAGAATGTCACTCCCCTCAAAGGTTGAGAGAGACACTCAACATGACACCTATGTATAAGAAATCTATGCAAAGGTTGAAGGTCAATTGGATAGGCCTAAAACTCAGTCCACCACTACTCTTAGGGATGCTAGAAGGGAGAAAAGAAGAAGAAGAAAAGAGGCAATGGGAAGAAGTAGAAAAGAAAGTAGGCTTCTATGAACAAGAAGAGGAGACCACAGCAGAGGCATGGGATGTCAGAGAGGCTACCAGAGCCATGAAGGATATGGATATTGACTAAGTTTCTCAGAGGATGAGAAACACTTTCAGTAGGGGGGTGATGATGAGCCTCATCATTGGGTAATTATATGGGCCTTAATTCACCTCCTATCTTAGTCAAACCAACTATTCTCATGACTTATTGCATACTTTTTTATTATATTTTGTTTATGAGATGAGTTAGAGTTGGATATTTTGCTTTGTGGTCTAATGTGCATTTAATGCAGGATTAAAGGATAAAATCAAGGAATTTTGGCAAAGACCAAGGTCAAAACTTGAATGGGACAAGGGAGAGGGATTATAGGAGGTAAATCCTCCTCATTTACTACCCCTCCATTCGAATATTCCTCCATCAGCTCGAAGTGCAAACAGCCAAATCATGAGGACTAGAAGACAGCCAAGCAAGTGAAAGACAAAGTACCAGTTTATCTCGAGTTTGGGAGCCGAACCTCCCTAATTTTGAGGAAGTCATTGGAGATTTCATATGTATAAGTAGAAAGGCTTAGGACCTCAGTAGGATTCAGATTTTTTATTGTAAAACTCTACTCTATTTTCGAGCTACAAGACTTGTGACAGTTTTTGATGTAATCCATTGTTTTGGTAATAAGAATGAGTTTTGTTTTGAGCCAGCACTGATTTAACTCAGAGGGTTGAAGCTCTTGGGTTAGGGCCCAACCCTAGCAGCCAAGGTTCCTCTTTATTGTACATGTATGATAGTATAGATTCATAGCTTAATTGTTCATTTTCTTAGTAGATGCATTTCCATTACAACAGTATAGATTAGATTGGTTATGTGATAGGTTGCTTCCATTTGTGCCTTCTTTCAAGTAGAAGGTTAGCAAGGAGAAAAAGGATCACCACAAGGTTGGAAAAAGGTGTCTCAGCCTCACTTCCTCCCTCTGGGACCATGACTCGAGGAAGGGACCCTTCAGAAACCCCAAAAACACAGATTTCTAGTTCTTGTATGAGCTTTGGAGTTTGTTGTCATTGATTCAGTATTTGGTTCATGTTGCAAGGCAGATTTCATTATCATATTTTTCCGACTCCATTTATGCAATAAGATCTCACTCATGCTTTCATTCCCTTCAACAACTTTCTTCATGCATAATATAGGCAATTGATTCATGCTTTTCTATTTTATGAAAATGTATCTGGTTGCATAGTTCTTGGAATACACACATGTTTTATGCAGAGCAGGTACTTCAGGAGGAGACCCATACTTCATCACCAGCAGCCACCTTCCACTTCATCCACCTTATCCATCTCTTGTTTCACCATCACCCTCACTAGTTTTCATCATTTTTCATTGAAATTCCTCTAGATACATTGAGCGAATCTAGCCATCTCTTATCTTGGATATTGACTCCTGAGTGCTCCTGGACCTTATAACACCCCGTTCCACTCATCACACACCTTTCCCAAGCTTCCCAAAACCTCCAACACCTCACAATTAGCTCTCGGCTATATCCTGTAGGTTTCCTGTAATTCCTACAGGATCATCCTGTAGGTTTCTAGTAGATCCTGTAAGTTTTCCTGAAACGGCTGGTTTTGAGGCCGAATTGATGGGAAACCTCTAGGAAGACCTAAAAAGCCTCCTAGGACCCCTCTACACCATCCAACCACTTCATAAACCTTCTAGCCATCCTCAAACACCTTCCATCCACCTGTCACATCCACAAGAACAATTAGGTTGCATACTTGATTTTGCCTAAAAAAACCAAAAAAGTGAAAACAGAATTAGTTTAGTTTTTTGCTTGCACAGTAGTATGGTTTGATGGTTTTTACTTCTGCAACTTAGATAGTGGCATTTGTTTATTGTTGATTTAGCCATTCTGTGTAGCCTATCTTCTTAAATGGTTAATTAGGGTATGGTGTGATTTAGCATTACATGTTGTTTTTTTCATTACTGCAGTAGAGTAGCTATTGGGCAGCGGATCCCCCCCATAGCGGGTTTTTGGGGCTTGTAGCCTGAATTTTGGTAAAAAGTAATGTAAGACCCCGCGAAATGTGGGCACAGAGCGCAAGAGTCTAAGGTTGTATGCCCTAAAATATTGTAATTTAATATAGATTGTGTTGGCCTACCCATGGTCCGCGAACCATGGAAATATATAAATAGAGCGAGGCTCTAAGGGCAGAAGTAATTTTTGGAGAGTGGATCTTAAGTGATATGGGTTTTTGAATGCAATATTCACTCTGAGTCTGTAAGTTTGAGTCTTAGGTTGTGGGAGTAGGAAGAGGCCCTCAGAATCACCATAAGAACTTAAAACTTTACATCTCGAGGCAAGAGCCTGTTCGATCCCAAGAAGAAGGGATTTGAATTCAGCAGCATTGATGGTAAAATCGAATTCAAGTCTATAGGAATATTGGTATAATTTTCCTTGAGGTGAATACAAAAGGATGTCTGCACCATTACCTTGTTGAAAAAATGCAATAAGAAAATCCTAATTTAATTTTGTCCATGCATTAAATTAGGAGTTAAATTTTAATTCTAATTCTCATAACAACTTGTAGTAGTTAACTAAGTTAATTTGACTTAGTTGACTTAGTTAATTTGAGTTGGGAGTCTATCTATAGTCATGTAGAGTGGTTCCTAAATTTTAAGGGTCAGATTGAGTTCTTTTGAGTTGTAATTATTTAATTCAGCTTAACTGAGTTAAATTCAGTTAAACTAGTTCCAACTGATGGAGGAATTAGTGGGAGATCCAGTAGTGAGGTGTAACCTACAGTAGTGGGGTGTAACTAGCACTACTCAACTAGTAAACTGAAGATTCACTCATAATTAACTCATGCATGTCAGATTAGAGAAAGACCCAGTTGAGATTAGAGTTTAGGGATAGTGTACTATCAGTTGTAAAATTATCTGAATCAAACTGATGGTGCATGTAATCAGAGGAAATCCTATTTATGGTTTGTGCAGTTATGGATGAGGAATTTCCCAATTAAATACGGGCTAATCCCCCAAGAAATTGCACAAGGAAATAGGAGCTTGGCAGGCAACAGATTTGGCTAAGTATTGGTTGGATCTTGTTTGTGAAGTAGTGAGATAGATTGTGATAGTGCAGAGTTTGCTCGGGCTTGAGAAAAGCATTGTAATCTTCTCAAATTTTCTGATTAATGCAATATATAGATAGTAGGGGTTTTTAGTTGTGGCTTTCCCCAAAAAATTATTGTGTTATGTGTGATTGAATTCTTCCTTTTTCTGCTTCGTGATTTCATCGATCAATTATTATTTCCACTGATGAGTAGAGTAGATTCAAGTCAATTGTTTTAGCATATTAGAATCTGCAATTTGAATCTATAAGGAATTTCTACATACCTTCACAAAACGAAGCACCATCAAAATGTAGATTCCAAAGTTGATCATCAAATTGAGGCTTGGAAGGGGGTCAAATATCTTCTTCTGTAAAAAGAGAGTAGACACCCATCTCTTGTTCAATGTAATTAACATGTGGTTGAGGTGATCCTTCAATGAAGGGAGAGGTATGACCTTCCCTGAATACAATGATTTTTTTGGCACTTTTGGGGATGGTCATATGCATCCCGTCAAGTGATAGATATCCACTCATTCAAGCTTTCCAATCTCTATCGAGTATGAGTGAATAATTTGAGATTGGCATAGCAATCACTTGTATGTTATAGGTCATTCTAATTTTCAGATGGGCACAAACAACTAGAGTAACATCTTTGATGGTACCAATAGATTCTTTTAGGGAATTATTAAAGCCTATTATCTTTCCAGAAGTATCATTAGTGCATTGTAAACCAAGTTCTTCCATGATGATTTTAGGCATAACTTTTGGTCCAGATTTTTCGTCTATGAGACAACAAGGTGCAATTCTGTCATAAATTTTCATTAACGAATAGAAAGGAGGAGTCTTAAAGGGAGCATAAGTTTTATTAGTAGTGAAAGAATTTTCCTTACTCGGTTCATCAAATTTAACGTCTAAATAATTGATTGGTGTGGAAATTTTCCCTTCAAGGAATCCTTTCAGTTGTTTTTGTTACTCAAGAATTGTGGCCATGTCAAGCATGAAACGTCAGATTTAATATTGGCCATCTGAGTAAGAATATTGAAAACGGGAAATGAAGTTCAAGAAGAGGAAGGAGAAGAATACACAGGTTGGTTAGAAGCAGAGGTATTTATAAATGAAAGGTTATAAACCGAATATGAGGAACTTTTGTTCAAATGTTGTTTAGTAGATTATGTTGGAAATAATACTGAGAGGGGGGGGTGAATCAGTATTATCACATTAATAAAACTTTTTCATTTCCATAATCAGATTCATATATGCTACTTCCACAACTTCTTATGTTTGATCTTCAATGAGTGCATTAGAACATTATCAAGCATATTATCAGATAACAGATGCCGTAATAGAGAATAGATCATCCCACATAAGGCACACACATGAACACCGTGATATAAGGTGGAAACCCAATGCGGGAGAAAAACCACCTGCTGCAAGTCATCTCAATCTTCTTCTTAATAAGAAAATCCTTTTACAATATTTGTACTGGTGCAGTCTTATACCAGTACGGGAGCTACAACCCCCTTTGCTCTTGTACTAGCCGATCCATTTACTAGTACACAGGCTGCTACCTGCTACAATGCTCCAAAGATCTCCCTTAGCTTTTGTACTAGCTTAGATACTAATACATAGGCGCTGGCCTACAATCTTCTCTCCTCCAGGTACCACGTTTCATCAATTTTCAGACTGGATACACTGAAGCACAACACATAATCTGAAAGGCCACTTTTCATCCAATTTTCATACTGGACCCAACAACAACATTGAAGCTCATAATCAAACAACCTTCTGAATCACCCAATCACCAGATCCATACATATACAATGATATTATGAGAGTTATCAACCAGATCTAGTACATAAAGATAAGTCATTAATCATGTTGTTATCTGAACTCAATACGAGTAACCAAACATCAGTTATGCACCCAAAACCCTGCAGAATAGTCAAAGGTAGTTAAAACAAATTTTAAGCAGGGATCGCAACTTCACTGGTATAGATCTTCAGATATCTGTACTACCTCCGCACCTGCACCTTCTGTGGCGCCTCCGCACTGCGCCTTCTGTGGCGCCTCCGCACTGTGCCTTCTGTGGCGCCTCTGCACTGCGCCTTCTATGGCGCCTCTGTGGCGTATCCGCAGTGCGCCTTCTGTGGCGCCTCTGCACTGCGCCTTCTGTGGCGCCTCCGCACTGCGCCTTCTGTGGCGCCTCCGCACTGCGCCTTCTGTGGCGCCTCTGCACTGCGCCTTCTGTGGCACCTCCGCACTGCGCCTTCTGTGGCGCCTCCACACTGCGCCTTCTGTGGCGCCTCCGCACTGCGCCTTCTGTGGCGTCTCCGCACTGCGCCTTCTGTGGCGCCTCTATGGCGTCTCCGCACTGCGCCTTCTGTGGCGCCTCTGTGGCATCTTCGCACTACGCCTTCTGTGGCACCTCTGTGGCGTCTCCGCACTGCGCCTTCTGTGGCGCCTCTGTGGCGTCTCCGCACTGTGCCTTCTGTGGCGCCTCCGCACTGCGCCTTCTGTGGCACCTCTGTGGCGTCTCCGCACTTCCGCAGCTGCAGCGCTCGAGAGATCACCCTTCACAGATTCACTTTCAACTTCCCTTTCATAGATCAAACTTTTAAAACAATAACCCAATATTTCAGATCTTAAGATATTCGATTGCAAGGATGAATTAGCCAAGTGATCTCCTTTGCTTTATATAGGCTTAGGCCTTTCACAATACCACAGGCCAAAACCATAGGATCAAAAAATCTGTTGGACTAATACCATGAACCAACCATGAAAGTACGTGAGATCAACACTTTTGATGAAGTTCCATGGTCCAAAACCATAGGTTCAAATACCAAGGACTAACTACCATGGACCAAAGGTAAGTTCTCCAACATCTACGCGCTTTTCCTCATAGGTTCAAATACCAAGGACTAACTAACATGGACCAAAGGTAAGTTCTCCAACATATACGCGCTTTTCCTCATAGGTTCAAATACCAAGGACTAACTACCATGGACCAAAGGTAAGTTCTCCAACATATACGCGCTTTTCCTCATAGGTTCAAATACCAAGGACTAACTACCATGGACCAAAGGTAAGTTCTCCAACATATACGCGCTTTTCCTAACATGAAAGTGCGTGAACTTTTTCTCTACATGAAATAAACTTTTCTCTGCATAAAAGTGCGTGAACTTTCTCTACATGAAATAAACTTTTCTCTGCATAAAAGTGCGTGAACTTTTCTCTACATGAAATAAACTTTTCTCTGCATATAAGTGCGTGAACTTTTCTCTACACTATAATTTATTATCTGAGATGAGTGGGTTTCCATCAAGTACAATATATGTATCATAATGCCAACAATCTCCCCCTTTGACATCAAGGGCAAAGGGTTATGCTCCCCCTAAGAGCATGCTCCCCCTGAATATGAACCAGATCTGTAAAGAAGAAACATAATCCACCAAACACCATAAATGACCATGAAAGAGATAGATTGCAGCAATAATCAGACCAGCATCCAAGATCTCCTTCTGTACATCCTCCATAATGCCAACAATGCATTATAAGCTCCCCCTGAGTACCTGTGGAAATCTTTGAATGAGCTCCCCCTTTGTATATGTCATGGTGCACCAATCTGATCATGCTCTTTCTAAGAACAAGCTGAAATGTCTGCTCTGCTATATAGTGTTGTTCATGCTCAGGCTCCCCCTGACTGTAAGCAAGGTCTGCAAAAGGATGTTCTACATCACAAATGACCTTCCTAAAAGATTCAATACATACATCCATCACCCAACCAAGTGGGGATATATCAGAAAAATGAAAACCAAATACATTACATCTTCATCCCAGGCATAGTGGGGAAACTAACATAGGTCGTTACATGACCTGAAGAGATGACACTATTACATCATGAGTCTTGATATGACATCACCTAAATAAGATGAACATCAGCAACAACACTTTATGATCTGCTCCATAGTATCTGTCAACAGCAACTAGACCAGCAACTTGTATTAGTGCATGAATCATCAAGGTATGTCCGCATCAACAGAATTTCACATTCTATGTGAGAAACATCATAGCCATCCAGATCTACATGAATCAAGTATCATCAATTGGGAATATCTGCATTAATCAACATATGTATGAAACAATCCTATCATCATATAGATAAGAGCTCATTATCATCATGTCTCCAACAATGCAACTTTGAATAATCATCCCTGTATCCAGCCAATAATCCTCATCCATTTGTGCGAAGAATGAAAGGAATCATAACTGTAATATATGATCTTTATGCATATGACGACAGCAGCATATGAGTGACTCAACATCAAGAAGATGTGAATTCAAGCTAAGTGCTTCCCATGCAAGCATCATTAGAGAATCAACCATAAATCTGATCCAAGAACCATGTGAACAACTCATAACCATAGCAAGATGAATCATTTATCCATATAAGTATCATCACCAAGGACTATTAACCATAATGCCAATAATGCATTAAGTCAATATGCTCCCTCTAAACCTGTGCCATCTATCTGATCATGCATATCAATAAGAAGTATCAAGACATCATCAATATCAAGTTAGAACCAAAACACTTCTAACCATCATATCCACACATCATTATTATTAACTAGAGCAAAACTGATCCTTCTCTTGAATCTGTCCCTACTGCCTTTCTTCAAACAATCATATACGCGACTGTGCAGTAACTAACTCGCGTATATATGCAACTTTCCTTTATGGAGTTTGCATATGAGATTCAGGACACTGAAGTTTTGTACTTTCAGCTCCCTTTGATTCTGGTATGTCTGTATGTTGTGTAGTTCCGCCTTTTTCTGACTGTACTTCCTTTTTCCTCCATATCTTCAAGCGTGATGATGACATTTTCTCCTTTTGATATGGTGCCCACACTTTGTTCCTGCATTCCTTAGCTATATGTCCAAGCTTGTTACATGCATAACATCTTACATGTTTCATATTCCTCCTGTAACAATCAGCAGCTTTGTGACCAAACATATTGCAAGCAAAGCAATATCCATAAAAGTACCTTGAATGTGATGATCTTTCTGCATAATGGTCTTGAACCCTTCTTCTTCTACATCTAGCTGCAACATGTCCAAGATTATGACATACATAACATTCAACATTATTCATAGGAGGAGTAAAGGATTTTCTTTGAGGAATCTCTTTTCTTGGTTGATGATGAGATTGATCTTTCATTTCTTCGTTGATCACTTTAGATTTCTCTTTAGAGTTCCTTGCCTCACCTTGTGAACTAGATTCACCTTCAACAGATTCATGGAAACCAAGACCAGTCTTTATAGCAGGAGACCTTTGACTACTAAGAATATCATCCAAGACTTTAGAACTATCTTGAAATCGTAAAAGCTTATCCTTTTCTTCTAGTTTACCTTTCAAGATATTTACCTCAACCTGAAGTTGTTCTTCCTTTTCAAGAGATTGCTTTTTCAAATCTTCTTCAGCTTTCCTTCCTTCTTCCATTTGTTCCCTTAGTTTGAGAATCTCCTTTTCTTGTTCTTCATTCAAATCCTGCTGCATTTGACGAACTCGGAAGGCACATTCTAGTTGAGATTTTAAGCTGGTGACTTTGTTTTCTTGTTTTGCAATAGCTTGGAGTAGATCTGTATTCTGCTTCTTTGATTCTTCAAGATCTCCTTTTAGTGAGAGGATTGTAGCTTCAAGATTTTCATAGTAGCTGGATCTATCTTTGAGTTTCTTGATGGTTGTTCTTCTTTCGTTGACTTCTTTTCTTAATGATGTCACTTCATGCTGCAATTTTTGACATTGGTCTTCCTTGTCCTTGAGTAGCTTTCTTACCTTGTTTCCTTCTTCTAGTTGGGCCTTTAGTTTGGTAGCTTCTTCTTTGAAATCACATTCCCTTTTGTTCAATAGATCTTGTTGATCTCTAATTTTGTCTGTCAGCCTTTTAAATTCTGCCTCTATTTGATATCTTTCTTGTTCACCCATAAGAGCAAATTCAGTAGTTTCGCTATCACTTTCATCTCTTCCAAAAGGAAAGATAGCTGGAACATCAGAGGATAATATATTCATACCTGATAATGATTCTGAATCTGATTCTGAATCTGAAGAGCTTCTTATACCTAATCCCCAATCGATTCTCCCACTGTCATAGTTCTTCTGAGATGACTTCTTTTTCTTAGGTGCTTTCTTCTTAAGCTTCTTTCCCATTGTTCCACGGATCTCCTTCAAGCGATCAAGCTTTTATCAAAGGACCTGCTCTGATACCAATTGTTGGAAATAATACTAAGAGGGGGGGGTGAATCAGTATTATCACATTAATAAAACTTTTTCATTTCCATAATCAGATTCATATATGCTACTTCCACAACTTCTTATGTTTGATCTTCAATGAGTGCATTAGAACATTATCAAGCATATTATCAGATAACAGATGTCGTAATAGAGAATAGATCATCACACATAAGGCACACAAATGAACACCATGATATAAGGTGGAAACCCAATGCGGGAGAAAAACCACCTGCTGCAAGTCATCTCAATCTTCTTCTTAATAAGAAAATCCTTTTACAATATTTGTACTGGTGCAGCCTTATACCAGTACGGGAGCTACAACCCCCTTTGCTCTTGTACTAGCCGATCCATTTACTAGTACGCAGGCTGCTACCTGCTACAATGCTCCAAAGATCTCCCTTAGCTTTTGTACTAGCTTAGATACTAATACATAGGCGCTGGCCTACAATCTTCTCTCCTCCAGGTACCACGTTTCATCAATTTTCAGACTGGATACACTGAAGCACAACACATAATCTGAAAGGCCACTTTTCATCCAATTTTCATACTGGACCCAACAACAACATTGAAGCTCATAATCAAACAACCTTCTGAATCACCCAATCACCAGATCCATACATATACAATGATATTATGAGAGTTATCAACCAGATCTAGTACATAAAGATAAGTCATTAATCATGTTGTTATCTGAACTTAATACGAGTAACCAAACATCAGTTATGCACCCAAAACCCTGCAGAATAGTCAAAGGCAGTTAAAACAAATTTTAAGTAGGGATCGCAACTTCACTGGTATAGATCTGCAAATATCTGTACTACCTCCGCACCTGCGCCTTCTGTGGCGCCTCCGCACTGCGCCTTCTGTGGCGCCTCCGCACTGTGCCTTCTGTGGCGCCTCCGCACTGTGCCTTCTGTGGCGCCTCCGCACTGCGCCTTCTATGGCGCCTCTGTGGCGTCTCCGCAGTGCGCCTTCTGTGGCGCCTCTGCACTGCGCCTTCTGTGGCGCCTCCGCACTGCGCCTTCTGTGGCGCCTCTGTACTGCGCCTTCTGTGGCGCCTCTACACTGCGCCTTCTGTGGTGCCTCCGCACTGCACCTTCTGTGGCGCCTCCGCACTGCGCCTTCAGTGGCGTCTCCGCACTGCGCCTTCTGTGGCGCCTCTGTGGCGTCTCCGCACTGCGCCTTCTGTGGCGTCTTCGCACTGCGCCTTCTGTGGCGCCTCTGTGGGGTCTCCGCACTGTGCCTTCTGTGGCGCCTCTGTGGCGTCTCCGCACTGCGCCTTCTGTGGCGTCTCCGCACTTCCGCAGTTGCAGCACTCGAGAGATCACCCTTCACAGATTCGCTTTCAACTTCCCTTTCATAGATCAAACTTTTAAAACAATAACCCAATATTTCAGATCTTAAGATATTCGATTGCAAGGATGAATTAGCCAAGTGATCTCCTTTGCTTTATATAGGCTTAGGCCTTTCATAATACCACAGGCCAAAACCATAGGATCAAAAAAACTGTTGGACTAATACCATGAACCAACCATGAAAGTACGTGAGATCAACACTTTTGACGAAGTACCATGGTCCAAAACCATAGGTTCAAATACCAAGGACTAACTACCATGGACCAAAGGTAAGTTCTCCAACATATACGCGCTTTTCCTCATAGGTTCAAATACCAAGGACTAACTACCATGGACCAAAGGTAAGTTCTCCAACATATACGCGCTTTTCCTCATAGGTTCAAATACCAAGGACTAACTACCATGGACCAAAGGTAAGTTCTCCAACATATACGCGCTTTTCCTCATAGGTTCAAATACCAAGGACTAACTACCATGGACCAAAGGTAAGTTCTCCAACATATACGCGCTTTTCCTCACATGAAAGTGCGTGAACTTTTTCTCTACATGAAATAAACTTTTCTCTGCATAAAAGTGCGTGAACTTTTCTCTACATGAAATAAACTTTTCTCTGCATAAAAGTGCGTGAACTTTTCTCTACATGAAATAAACTTTTCTCTGCATATAAGTGCGTGAACTTTTCTCTACACTATAATTTATTATCTGAGATGAGTGGGTTGCCATCAAGTACAACATATGTATCATAATGCCAACAGATTATTCTTTAGTTGTATGGGTTTTATGTGCATTTATCATCTCAATAGATAGGACATCATATTCATCTTCCCAATCAATATTAGCCACAATAGAGTCAGGTTTCTTACCAAAGGTCATATCCCTAGTAGATTTACGAATTTGACAAGTGTTACCATCATGATACTCTTCGGAAAAATCACACCACGGGCGAGACAGGAGAGCGACGGGTTGACAGACTTGTTGACCTACATGAGCATACCCTGTAGTGGAATTATATGGTTGCAAATTAAATCTATGTTCATATGAAATATCTTATTACTCATATCTTGCATAAGTTGTAAGATTGAGGTCATATCAGATTGACTAGTTTGACTTTCAAGAGGAACACCCATTATCCGATTTTGTTCTTCATATTCTAGACATATTTGTAAAGAAGATTCTAGATTGTTGGAATTCTTTTCCTCAAACGCTTGAAAATAAGGGGGGACGTAATGTGTTATAATAGTGCATCATGGAAGCTTGATTTTGGAGACGAATGATCTTAAGTATTTAATTGTAAAGCTTGGTAAAACGTAAGTTAAAATTCTTGATTTTCTCTCCTTTCGGGAAAGAAACATTATTATAATTGTGGAACAAATAAATAGGACTCTTAGGTTCACCATAAGTAGAATTAAACCAATAACAAAATTTGTACCGGTTGCTAAAATCATTTAAAGGAAATTCGAAGAAATCAGCGGCGACCTTACCTGCTAAAGAATTAACAAATTACTGCATACAAGTATCATTATCATTTGCCCCAATATTGTGTCAAGCATTTGAGAAAGTGATTAAGTGTTCATTGGCAGTAATTGTACCATCCAAAAAAAATTGGGTGGATGATCTTTAAACTTGATGAGAGGTGCATTTGTGGGAGCAAGATTCAACGGAGATTGGATTTTCTAGGGAGTTGCATTAACGTCTTCTTCAAAATAAAAGAGCCCAAATTTCCTGCTGACTTTGGCAAGATTAGTGTTGGATGGTTATGGGTTAAAAGATAAATAAATAAAACGAATTAAAATTGACAGAGTTGCAATTGAAGCAGAATTGGAAAAACATGACCTAGAAGAGGTGGAGCCTTGAGTAGCACTTGAAGGCTCACTCTATGTCCCAGACATGATTCTTCTGGTCAGTGAGGGGATTGAGATGAACTTGTAAGGCTTTGGAGAAACTGAAAATGAGCTTCTACCTCTAGATAACCCTACGACGTTGGATTTCGTTGATGGGAGTATACTCAGGACTATCGCCTCTAAGATGTTGGGAACTTTGAGGCACTATTCATACAAAGTTAATGACAAGGATCATGTACATGTTGGCGTACACGTTGGCATCATTGGTTAACCAATTCTTCATGCTCATCAGCTTCGTCAATTTCACAGGCTATAACATACCAATTGTGATCTAGTTGTTGGATATTAGAAGCGTTTTTCAAGATATAATCAAGGAATTGGCAATATTTTTGTTATAGGCATTTTTGGGCACTGCAACCCCAATCATAAAATTTCCATAAACCAAGGGCTCTTAAGTCCCTAAAAGTGTTGTTCCAACCTCTAAAATAACAAGGTCAACTCATTACATCTTCTCCCAGAAGTTCTCCATGAAAAACTGCTCAGAACTGGTCAAAACTGGACCATCTCACCTGCTCCATGGTCAAAGTGCGCTGCATCCCACCTAAATACTCACGGGAGGTGCGATGAATTTTGGAAAGCCCTTCTATGGGGTGCGATGGGTGAGAGTGGACAAATGGCAGGGTCAATCTGCAAGGTGGAGGAGCAAGGAATCTTCTAGAAACTTCTCCTTTGACACTTACCTCTCTGCATTCGCCCAGGGATGAGTAAGATATCATCAATCTCCAAGTGGATTCAAGAACTGTCAGAGAGAGGACACTAATCAAATCTCAAAAGCTGACTCACCCCCCTTGCAAACATCGATATATGGATCCCTCATCCCAGAGATCCAGAGGCTGGAATTTTGTATCTTGTAAGGAAGTGCTGCTGGTTTCTTGGTGCAATATCATAGTGTTGGGTGATATAAGCTTTTCATGAGGTGAAGAAGGGCTTTCTTGCTCAGAGGATGATGCTGGGTCAGAACAATTGGTTGTAATCCTCTTTGCTCTTTCTTGATTATCAATAAAGCTATTCAAGTTTTCCTCCACATTTTTGTATGATTGATGATATATGCATTTGTGTGGTTAATATATATCTGGTCCTATATTGTTTATGATAATAGATCTATGTTCTTGGATAGTGTTATGCTGCTTTGATTCTATAGGTGCCCTTTGAATCTAGGTGGACAAGGAATCAAGTGGCAAAGATCTACCAGAAGAGAGAGGAATCAAACAAGGAGCCAAGTGCAAGACAGTGGCTGGTCTCCTTTATTCCCCTCTTATCTATTTCTCATAAAGGAAAATGAAAGTAGTTTTAGTTTGTTTGTTTCTAAGGTAGCTACCAGTCTTAGTGGGACTAGCAGCTCTGCATAGACACTAGTTTTCCCGATAACAAAATGGCGACTCCGCTGGGGAGCGAATAGATTGTTTGTTTATCTACATTTGTTTACTTTATAAACTTACAGACAGAGCCTGAAGTCAAGCTAGCTAGCCTTCGAACTGCATTTGCTATGCAAGTGCAAAGTAGATCAACGCTGCTTCAGTCTATCTCCGGGTTTTGTTTATGAATTGAACAATTGATTTACAAGCTCTCTAATTGCCCTTGTGGTGGCTCTAGTAACCTCTTTAGATCTACCCCTGTGATTGATTTACTGATTACCACTTGCTCGGCCTAAATCCCTGAACTGAACTGTAAACTGTGACCCGGAACCTAGTTAAAGTCTCATCCCTGGTCCAGCGCACTGTCTGTTCTGTGAACTCCAGATGCATCGCACTTCCCGAGTGTAGTAGGTGCACTGCATCTCTGTTTCACTGTGTTACAGGTGCGCTGATCAGACAAGGCCTTGCTCCTAAATTTTGGTTTTTGTGTTCACTCTTTTCAGCTCTATTCAAGAGTTTTGCTGCCTGTAGTCAATACACCTCTGTTGAAACCCCCTTCCTTGCCATTATTCCGCCTCCATTGTGCAAAGAACTGTAAATGTTTTTATGTATTTTGAGTCATTTTCAGTTCTCTTTTACAAAGAAGTAGCGTAATTGTATTGTCGTTTCTTGATTTGAAAGTGTCGCAAGTGTCGTTTTCAGTCATAGAAGAGAATCCGATTGTTCTTGATAGTCGATTACACTGTTACTCTTGTATTTGATTTGAATTAGTAGTTTTTCAAGTGTCGAAAGCAAGTTTTCAATTCCAAATCGCAAAGTGTCGCCCTTGTCTTCATTTTGTCTTGAAAAGGAACTTGTTAGTATTATCGCTTTGAAAATAATTTAGATTTGCGCTTAGCTTTCTTTTTATCATTCACACATTAAGAAGGCTGAAAAAAAATACATGCATGTGCAATTGCATTTAGACTGTTTGTTGGTTTGATTTAGGATAGTGCATATAGTGTGTGCTCTCTGCTCTATGTTGAAAGAACGCCATCTCTCTTTCCTTAGTAGCTAGGATTTTCATTGCAAAAAGAAGATTAAACGATTGTTTATCATCTTAGACTGCATTTTAGGAATTGTACATCTACATCACGCGGTGAACCTAAAAGGCAAATTTCTTAAGCAAGATCAACTGTAAAATAAATTTAATGAACCTAAAAACGCTTTGGAACCTAATGCACAACATTTAGAAGTCTAGGCTAGAGACGTATTCCGGCGTCCTAAAGCCTGGTAACTGTTGTTTTCATTGCTGGTTGGGTGATTCCTCCACTTTGAGACGATAAGTGCCAGTACGGAGTTGTGCTCCCATGTACCGTCGAGTATATATTGGGAGACCACAATAGGCTTTATCCTTTATCCATAGGAAACCGTGTCTGCCGCCCTATCGATCGCAATGCACTGAACACAGCATTCGGGAAGATTGACTGCCGTACCATAAAAAGTATTCTGCAGTTTTGCGATTGGTTTGGTAATCCCTCTGTCTATATTTCCAGAGCAGTCTCTTTCATTCCTTTTCAGACTCCTTAAAGGAAAAGGTCCATCTGAGCACTTGTCACTTCAGGCTCATTAAAAATCGAAGGCGACTAGAGTCATCTTTTGTTTTTTCTCGACTCTTAAAAATTGAAAAAACAAGTTGTGTCAAAGCGTCTAAAATTTATTTTAATAGGAATAAATATCACCTTTCCTATGTTGGTCTTAGGTTGAGAAAAATGGAGTCTACCAACCAAGGAGTTCCCCTTGGGGGAAATCCTAGTCCTTTACCCACTTGGGGAGATGTTGGCGCACCCCATATGGCCACATTGTCACTTCCAGGATTGACAATCGGCTTGCCCGTATGGCTCTTCTCAACCTCTGTCATTCAGAACACCATGATTCCTGAACAATCAAGTCAGCAACTAAACGATACCAGAGTTACCCCCCAACCTTCTACTTCGTCCAACTCTTCCTCTCCTCCTTCCTCTTCGCTTGATGAAGCTGGTAAAGCCAAAAATCAAGTAACTGAGAAGAAGAAGGAGAAGAAGAAGAAAGAGAAGAAGAGGAAGGAGCCAAAGGCAAAAAGAGGCAACCAAGCATCGTCTAGCGAAAATCCACACACTGCACTGTCCAGGCCTAAATCGCCATGTGTCATTTGCAAAGGAGACCGCTATCATCGAGATTGTTCTTGCATCCCTCGGATCTTAAGGGACTGGTCTCCTCGTTTGCACAATCCGGTCTCGTCAACCTCTGATGATCATGTTGAAAGTACACCATCAACTAGTGAAAGTGAAGCCCCTGGACAAAAAAGAAAATGTAAATTTCCTTGTAAACTGTGTGAAGGCGATCATGCCATCCACCGTTGTCCCTTCTTAGACGAGGCTAAAAGAGTTTTGGACAACCGTCCGGTTTCACCGTTACGGGTTCCTTCTGGATATAAGAAGCTCTTGCCGAGTCCGTCACTAGTTGAGAATCCGGCTGACATGCCCTTGTGGTCGGCCGAAGCACCTATCATTGAAGATAAACCATCTGAATCCACACCGGACGAAAGTCAAAAGGTCAAGGCGGCAGTTGACCGGTCTTGCCTTCAGAGGATCCATCTTCAGATGATACAGTCACCGAAGAGAACAAGAACGACACCGTTCAAATTCTCTTCGTAAGCACAGACTCCGATGAACATGGGGGCAATCTACCCATTCCTTTACCGTAGGAAGGAAGTTTGTCAGAGTCGTATCCGGCCGTCTATTCGGTCCCACCTCCAAGCAACCTAGTTGTTTCCTTCGATTGGAATCTACTAGGAAGACCCCGCTTACTGGCTAGTGTACCATTTCGAATCATTGCTCAAATATATAGAATGGTCATGGCCGGTACCATCATAGATGAAGGGGCTTCTGTGAGTATCCTTTCCTCAACTGCTTGGAAAGCGCTTGGTTCGCCATCGCTTTTGCCTGAGATGAGAAATCTAACAGGCTTTGACAAAGGAACCAATTGACCGTTAGGGATCTTTCTCAATGTGCCGATAACATTGAGAAGGAAAATTGTTCACATGAACGTAATGGTAGTCCAAGGACCCCTGGATTATAATCTACTCCTTGGACGAGACTATATTTATTGCATGGGAGCCATTGTCTCCTCACTCTTTAGAGTAATGTGTTTTCCGCATGAAGGAAGAGTGGTCAAGCTCGTAGACCAGCTTTCATTTCCCGGTTCACACATAGCAAATAGTCATATACCAACCCTGAATGGTCTTTTCACACAAGGAATGTCTCATCAATCCCCAGTCCGTCCTCCTGATGAGCGCGAGTGATTCGGAGGATATGACTGAAACCCAGGGGGCATGCACCCTGGCCTGTTTCGACAGGAAAACCTTGGGTATAGGGTGGGTTTCCACGGAGAGTATATGACTGGCCTGACACACCCGTCCATTTTGGAAAATGGGATTAGACCGGAATAAGATACCTCTGTTAAGGTAGGCCTTTCCTGATAAAACAAATGTTTTGTCTACAAATTGAGGGGTAACCTGAAAAGGTAGGCCTTTCCTGATAAAACAAATGTTTTGTCTGCAAATTGAGGGGTAACCTGGAAACTCTACTTCGCTATACCTTGGGGCATGCAAACCTTTTGGCGTTCAAGCAAAGAGCGACCATTTATTTTTTTAAATTTATAGGTCCTCTAACCCTTTAAACTCGTAGGATTGGTCGTTTCCTAACTTGCATAAAGAAAGGATGCGGGGCAAAACTTTGAAAAAATGTCGTTTTTATATGAGACATCCTTATTATACGACTGGATTATTCGAGCAGTTTTAACGCGGAATTCAAGCTCGTTAAAAAATAAACATAAGCAATGAGAAAATGTTTCCCCAAAGTTTAAGCTCATTAAAAATTGAACCATTTTCCGGTAAATAGCCATTGTGAATGTATTACCATCAGCCTTTAAAAGCCTTGGTCGTGTTCTCATCATCACCTCCACTTTGTTTTGGTCGATCATTCACCTCTATTTGATTGTTTACCCCTTTTGAGGAACCCGTGCGAAGAGTGATCCTGCTAGCCATCCTTGTGACACTGCCGTGATTGGAAAATTCCAAACCTTACCTGGAATCAGCTGCTACCCGAATTTATCACTCGTTCCTCAAAAAACGAGTCTCCTTTAAGCTCTTTTCAACTGACTCGTAAAATATGAAAAGATTGCTGAGCGATTGGCCTCTTCAGCTCGTTAAAGGGACCGAAAGTGCTATCCCTCCTTTAGATTTTAATCTTTTTGGACTTGAGGGATTATTACACAAAAAGATCGAGCGCTTGTTTTGTTCAGCTCGTTAAAAGTACTGAAAATTCATCCCTTTTGTATTGTTTTATACTTTTTCGGACTCAAGGGATTATATGACGAAAAAGGATCATTGGAGTTTTCTTTATGTCCCTTTTTCAGACTCTCTAAAATTGAAAAGGACCGAGTTATCCTTGTCGTTAAACTTGTTAAAACCGAATAGCGACAAACTTGTCCATAACAGACAAGAACGAGTTTCACTATCGCTAGGCTCGTTAAAACATAGCGATGGGTTTGCCTGAAGGGAAAATTATAGAACAAGCATATGTTATCCTCCTCAAGCTTGACAAAAATAAAGAGGTACTGGTCAGCAATGACTGGGGAAAAATTGGGAAGAAAACTTGGAAAAACTTTATTGGTAGCAAGTCGCTCTTGAACATGACACTTTCACTCCGCATCCGAGTCGGGTTGGGTTGTTCCATTCACTGGTCACATCACCATGGTTCCGTCACACCATCCATATTTGGGGCTAATGCTACCAATCCATCATGTCAGTGTTGCTGATATGTTCAAGAGAAGTCGCTCAGAGAATTCACATGTGTCTCACCCACTGCAATACATTCACGCTCCATTCTTTCATGACCACCACCCTGAACCTTATATCACCAGATCGTTTTCACCTCCATTAAAATCATTTGCTCCATTCCGTGTCATTGATGTGGGATTCACTAAGGCCCTCCTATGATGGATCGCTTCTTGTCGACATCAGCTCATTATCCAAGAAGTCGATCTAGGAACAACCCTTTCAGTACTTTGAAGCTTGCATGCCTCAGTGGCAAGTTTCTCACTTCCGGCGACAGGTTTACATCAATGGCCATCCACCGAAAGATTTTGCATGGTGTTCGACGCCAAGTCCTTTATTCACACCACGTGAATTGTACTGTAGTACTTTGAGGGTCATCATCATTATCGGTGATTCCTCTCGCACCTGTTAACAGCTTACATCATTGGCTAGTAATCAGGCGATGTCTTTCCGTGTTTGACTCCAAACATCTCTCACATGGATCGACTTGTACTTTTAGTGAAGATCGAACGAGATTGAAGACCCTGGATCTAGTTTCATCCATCCAGGCTGCGATATATATTCAGGAAAATAAAGACATCAAATGTACATCATTACTGCACAGATGATCATCCAACCTAAGGGATGATGGCTCTACCAGAATCATCAGTCTACACTCAGATGATTGTCTGTCTTATGTACATGAAAATGAATTTATAAAGCTGAGCATGGGAATGCCCACCTCAGCTAGATCATGAAAATATTATGAAGATAATGTATTGTATTATATCTTATTACAAGTCGCCTTCTAACTTGAAAGAACTTCAGATCCTCATGATAGAGCATTTCACCCAACATCAACAATTAACGACCTCATGCTTTAGGGGTCAACTGTTATAGGCATTTTTTGGCACTGCAACCCCAATCATAAAATGTCCATGAACCAAGGGCTCTTAAGTCCCTAAAAGTGTTGTTCCAACCTCTAAAAGAACAAGGTCAACTGATTACATCTTCTCCCAGAAGTTCTCCATGAAAAACTGCTCAGAACTGGTCAAAACTGGACCATCTCACCTGCTCCATGGTCAAAGTGCGCTGCATCCCACCTAAATACTCACGGGAGGTGTGATGCATCTTGGAAATCCCTTCTATGGGGTGCGATGGGCGAGAGTGGACAAATGGCAGGGTCAATCTGCAAGGTGGAGGAGCAAGGAATCTTCTAGAAACTTCTCCTGTGACACTTGCCTCTCTGCATTCGCCCAGGGATGAGTAAGAGATCATCAATCTCCAAGTGGATTCAAGAACTATCAGAGAGAGGACACTAATCAAATCTCAAAAGTTGACTCACCCCCCTTGCAAACATCTATATATGGATCCCTCATCCCAGAGATCCAGAGGCTGGAATTTTGTATCTTGTAAGGAAGTGTTGTTGGTTTCTTGGTGCAATATCATAGTGTTGGGTGATCTAAGCTTTTCATGAGATGAAGAAGGGCTTTCTTGCTGAGAGGATGATGCTGGGTCAGAACAATTGGTTGTAATCCTCTTTGCTCTTTCTTGATTATCAATAAAGCTATTCAAGTTTTCCTCCACATTTTTGTATGATTGATGATATATGCATTTGTGTGGTTAATATATATCTGGTCCTATATTGTTTATGATAATAGATCTATGTTCTTGGATAGTGTTATGCTGCTTTGATTCTACAGGTGCCCTTTGAAGCTGGGTGGACAAGGAAGCAAGTGGCAAAGATCTACCAGAAGAGAGAGGAATCAAACAAGGAGCCAAGCGCAAGACAGAGGTTGGTCTCCTTTATTCCCCTCTTATCTATTTCTCATAAAGGAAAACGAAAGTAGTTTTAGTTTGTTTGTTTCTAAGGTAGCTACCAGCCTTAGTGGGACTAGCAGCTCTGCATAGACACTAGTTTTCCCGGTAACAATTTTGTTGACCATTTAATTGTGGGATCAATCCAGGTTGTAAATTAGATCAAATTGTCATGAATTAAAATCAGATCACAACAATTATGAGATAATAAATTAAAGATAATTGAGGTGCTCACAATGGCGTATCTGCCTTTGTAGAGCTTGCCTCCTTTCTCCCAACTATATGTATTGGTAAATGATGGCCAACCTACTTGCACACTCTCCATTAGAAGTTTAATTTTGAATGATAAAATCAAGTAGAGAATGGGTTATGTTGGTCTGATCACGGATCCAAAAGCCAAGGTTGGGTTGTTCAAGTGATTGAATAGTCCTAGATTGATAAGGATTCAAGGGAAACTGAAGAAATACTTCCCCAGTATGGTTGACAAAAGATGTTGATGATGTTTTAAGATTAACAAACTTAAACAAATCAATTCCTCGAATCTCGTTATCACAATGTGATAATGAGACAATGTTCTCAAAAATTAGACAAAATTTTGTGGTTTTATCCTTATGTGATTTTTTTGTATTTTTGGATATAAAAGGGAAACAAGGAAATATTCACATCAGCAATTAGAATAACAATATATACATATAAACACAATATTTATAACTAAAACAAGAAGTAAATAAATAAATAAAGGAAACCAAGAAATTTAAATCAAATGTTAAGAAACAGGTAGCGAGCTAATCAAAGCTTAAGCTGAAGGGCCTAAGGTTTTGTAGAGCATAGGCTACTATGAGAAGAAATTAAGGTAGCAAACTAATCAGAGCTTAGGTGGATGCCTTAAGTTCTACAGAGCATAAGCTGCTAAAATGATAAAAGAACTGTTGAAATTAATTTATGCTTAAACACATAGAGATACTTTGAAAATATGATTGAAGAATGAATGGTTAATTTTACTAAATAAGATAAAGAACAACCAAAATCCTAAAAAAGCAAGCTTCTGCGAAATCTTTTGACATCTCAATCATGGACTACTGCAATGTTAAAGCATCATATACAATAATCCAATGATAGGCAAGAATGACAACAAAATGAAATCCTTTGTGTGAGTGAAGATGTGGGTAGATTTTTCTCTGCAAATAAATAGTTGTTAGCACTGACAAAGGTAGTTGGATCTTCAAACAGCAATGAATGAATCACAAAAATACAAGATATATGTTAAAATTTTAGGAATTTCACCATCAGGATTAGCCTCAAGTTTTTGTGAGAAATTAAAATCAGCAGAAAAATAACAACCAGAAGTTAGAGCATACCCCTCCTTCAACATTGCTCTCTCTTGCCTTCATAGGTCTCCCCTCTTTTTAAAAAGGCTCCAAATTGTTTTGGAAGTTTTCAAGTTTAACAAATCAAATTAGTTGAATTTATAATTAGGTGAGGAGAGATTTCTATTAAAGGAAGATTATAAACAATTTTAATCAAGAGTTTGACTTTAATAGGTGGGATCCTCTCTTTATCCATTTGATTAGGCATTTTCTCTTTTTACCTTAATGCATAAATAAATTATGATGATGATGATGGTTAACGTCCACTGAGACCAAATTGGTCTATCGGACCTATAATTTTCTTAGTTTTTAATTATCTGGCTCCTCGTCTTTCTTGGCGAGATTGGTGTTGTAGCTTTCTTTTTTTTCTCTATGGTCTTCCAACTTCCTTTATCTTGCATCTCCTTCATCTCTTCTGGTTCTTGAGACATTGGTGTCTTAGCTTCGCGATCTATTGTGTTCGTCCTTTTGAAGATAGTCAGAGAAGAAGTTTGGTCTAGGAGATCTACTTTGTTGTTAAATGAAGATTTATTTTGTGCGGTATTCAAATCCTCATAATTGTTGATTTGTTGGGCGGGGCTTTCTCCCTGCTTGTCTTGAGAGTTGTTTCTTTCATGCCCGATTTCATGTGATTCAAAGTTTTCTCTAGAGTATTCTTCTTTGATGACAGTGTAGTGTTCTTTTTGTGCTCCTTCCCACCATGTAGATCTGTGGTGTTTTTTCTAGCAAAATTTTTCTGGGAGGCTTTTGGGCAATTTTTGGCTAGATGGCCTGTCTCAAAGCAAGATTGACATTTAAAGAGGACACTTTCATAGTCGAGTTTCTGGTTCCACACACAGTCTTTACTTGTTAGGTTTATTTCAGCTGGGAATCCAGCGCTGAAGTCCATTTCCACACAGATGCGTGCATAGGTGGTTCTGGCATATTCCTTTGTTTCTGGACACCTACAGTAAAATTTCCCAATTGCATTTCCAATCCAATTATGTTGATAAACATAAAACATAGCATAACTGAAACATAACAATAAAATCCATATGTATCCAACAAATATAAGATAAATTCACATTTCCCATATCAAAATGTCATCATATAAACTCCAAAATTCTTGTACCGCCCATACTCCTTGTTACCCCATGAATCATTTATGTCCAAAGTGGTACAACAAAAATATAAAGTGCAGTATATATATATATATATATAGATATAAATAACCATAATGTTTGTCCTCACCAAATAAGACATCAAAAATATAAGTGCAACATCAAGCAGACAAACTAAAGAACATCAACTTATAAACATGTGAATAGTGTTGAAAAATCATATCAAATATTTTGTACCAAAATGTAATGTGCTATGAAAACCAAGACTAATTCCACTACCTGTGAGAAGGAATTAACTCTGCTTATTGTTCCTCCTATTGTGGAGGTCATGTCAATGAATGTGATGAACCATGAGAAGAACTATAATAGGTGGCTCGAGCATTTTTCCTTTGCTCACTAGCACAATGTAAGGGAATAACTGGATATTTTGATGATTGGCCAGTAGGACCAGTCAATATTGTAGGCTTCTTGGAAGCTTGATGTGCGAAGGGATCATGTTGTGAATCAAGTGTGGACGGTTCTGGTGATGCAAGGGGAGTATGCATGACACGGGAAGAAGCAGATTGCAAACGTGACGTGTGCTTCAGGAGGAGGGTTGGATGGAGAAACAACAGGGAAACCAATCCTTCAATGTAGAGGTTGTGCATAAATGAATGGCCCCCAACCGTCATTATTTGGATTAACCAAAGGAGCATACAAATGTGGAGAAACAGGAACGCGTGTGGAGGGCGAATGAGGAAAAGGAGGTTGTTGTGATTGAGGTCAGGCTATAGGTTGAGGTTCTAATTAACCCAGTGAACTGATCACACCATTATGAAGTAATTTACTTAACTCTTTGAGGAATGACATCGAGACGAATAGAGACCCTTTATCTCCTATCTCTCCTTACACCAAAATGATGGTCCTTGTTTCTTATTCCTTTGTTCCTTCCCCTTCCTCTATTTCTATTAAAGAAACTCATGCTGCAAATAAATTCATTAAGTTACTTATTACTCATAGGAAGTACAAGATGTGGTGTCATTCATCAAATCAAGGGAAAACTCTAATTTTATAACACCAAAGGAACATAATTAAAAAAGGAAAAGGAGAAGCATTAATATATATATAATAAATCTCGGTGGCAATAGAAATTGCTTTAAATCATCTTGATTCTCAGAATACAAAATAGAGAAACTTGTTATTGAATACAAATATATTAAGTCGAGTTCATAATACATAACTAATGATAGATAGAAATGAACTTGCAAAGGCTGACAAGAATTGTGTTCAAATACTATGAAGTAAAGACACAAATAACACTAATGAACCGAGTTCGACCAATGAATAGAGACATAAACGATTTCTTCAAGTCGGGTGATCGTAAAGGATCGAGCCCATGGCCAAATTAAATAGGGCACCATGATATAGACCGTGGAATATGTTATTATACTAATGATAAAATTGGACCGTCATGGGAATAGGTTTAACAATTCGTTCTCTAGGTTTGACAACGACTCTTGTGATTGGCCTTCGCGTGGGTTGTTGGCCCAAAGCCCTAGGGCCTTAAGAACTATCTCACATAGAATGACATATAATTTTAAGTTCCATTTTCTTAGAGTCGGTCTTTAAATCCCTCCATCAGAGATCATTTCTCTTTTTGCATTTCATTTTTAGGTGTCTCGCTCGATTCACTTAGTTGCATTATGCTAGGAGCATGCCATAAATCTGACGGAAGGGTCTTGTTATTCATTACCCCTCATTGCCTTATCATTGCTGGCTCAGGTCTGTCCATTAAAATCAAGTTTTAAAATCACTTACAACCTTGTTTTAGTCTTTTGATCAGCAGAGTCATTTCAGTCACTAGGTCTAGGGTTTCATAAATTGCGTCTTCAAAGTGTCTAATAATGCCAGCAGGCTAGAGGGAGGTTTTATTTCACAAAATTTTATCATCATATGCTCGACTATGACTTTTCTTCAAAACTCTGTTTTGAAGAAAATTCGTCATTTCATTTTTGTAATAAATTGCCATGTAATTTTTAGAATTTTTCAGTTGTTGAAATCTCCAGGCGCAGCCCTAGTCTTCCTTTGTCAAAACATGCCATTATCCCTGCAAAAATTGCCAAAAGATTCATTATTCAAGTCAAAAATCAGAAGGACATTTGAAAAGACAGAAGTTGTATTAAATGCAAAAAGTGCCAAAGTTAAAAACATTACAAAATGGGTTATTGAGAAGAAAAAATTTAATCCATCTCTATATAAGATCTTTCTCAAGTTATTGATCCATTTGCATCAAGAGACATTTAGAAATCCAAGGGAGCAGTCGATCTTGAAGTTTGGAAGGCTGACTGTGTGTTGGAATACAGAGCGCGGCGCATTGGGTGAAGGTCACGACGCACTAGGAGGTCGCGGCACATAGAGCCGTTGTTCGCAGTGCAAAATTACACGCGTGTGGCGCATATAGGGGTCGTGGCGTACTGGGCTTGCGCTCGGCGCACAGAACCTCCAACACAAAACTCATTGTGGCCTCGATGAAAATCAAACCCATAATGCCATTAGCCATGTTCATTGATTGAAACATCACTTGCTGTGCAAAGAGGTCAAAGGATTTTGATTTGAGGGTTAGAGGAGCAAGTTTCTTGTTTGAAGAGCTGAGACAGTGCTTGAAGGGCCGCGCGGCGCATCAGAGGAGGTCGCGGCGCACACAGGCCGCATGGTGCACTGAGCGAAATTCCACAGTGTAAAATTACACTGTCACGGCGCATCCAGGAGGTGCGGCGCACAGAACCGATAGGCCAGATTCATATTCCTGCTGTCATCAAAACTCAAACCATGCCATTTCTTTGGATCCAAGTAAGTGTGTGAGCCTTAGCCATTGCTCTTAAATGGTGTTTTCTATGATTTGAAGAGAAAAATATAAGGTTTGAATGGCAATAACATAAACCTTATCCTTTTGTTGAAGTTTCTCTTTAGGGTTTCAAATGGTGTTTAAAAAAAAAAAATCATTTTCATGCTGAATACTCATTGTCACAACATTATACAGTCCCTCTCCTTTTCCCCTACATTCTAAAAGCATTCATATCACTTGTCTCCCATTTTGTTTTCCTATCCCTAACACTTCCATTTCTTATCATTCCCCCTTTCCCATATCACTTTCAAAATCCCTAAATTCCCACATCCCCCAAAGTGACTGTTGTACATTTTATATTTCACTTGGCAAGCTCCATCATTCACTTTTCCCACTGTCCCATATTCTTCCTCATAGTCCCGTTTCCCTTTGGCATATTCAGCATTGAAAAACACATCACATATTTCTCTTTGCCAAACCAAACACCTACTCAACATACACATTGCAGCATCATGACAGAGACAGATTCATCATATGAGCAAGAGTATGAGCAAGGCAGTGACTCATCCACTGAGCTTAATGTGCCAAGAAGGCCATGAAAAGGTGGCAGACATGTCAGAGAAGAGCCTACTTCCTTAACTCAATTGCAGGCCTGCCCGCTTGCAATGACATGCTTTCAGCAAATGTCATGCTTTCAGTATTGTGAGATGATCGCTCAGATCCAACATCATCAGGAGTTAGTTCGGTTGTTTGTTTTACATTTGCATGATAGTCATGTTACTCTTGCTGGAGTAAACTTTACCTTGACACCAGAAACCATCTCTTAGGCCACCGGGATACCGAATATAGGGGAAGAGTGGAACAAAGGGTAGTAGCTGGATAGATCATATTATGAACCTTACATCAGGCCTAGCTATTTGAAGCAGCTTAGGAGAGTATTCCCATTTTAGTTTCTGAAGGAATCTTATGCGCCGTTGATGAGACTCATTATCAGATACTTCAGTTGTGAAGGTCGCTTCTCACGCCTCTATGCATACCATATCAGGTTATTGATGCATTTCACAAGAGTGAGATTCATGAACATTCCATATTTCATGTACCAAAACATCAAGAGGATGACCACTCTTGTGCGGAAGAAAACTCTGGAACAACAGTACAACAGTATTTACCACTATGCGCTCATCAAGATTATTGTTGTGCATCAGCTTGGTTTGCAGGGTATCACATGGTATGATTTCATTTCCTGTGATTTTTTCAGAGCTTCACAGGGGCATGAGATAGGTCTACCTTCTCATCAGTATGAGCACCATGAGACTGTTAGTGTGCCGGTTAGGGGAAGAGTGGAACAAAGGGCAGCAGCTGGATAGATCATATTATGAACCTTACATCAGGCCTAGCTATTTGAAGCAGCTCAGGAGAGTATTCCCATTTCAGTTTCTGAAGGAATCTTATGCGCCGTTGATGAGACTCATTATCAGATACTTCAGTTGTGAAGGTCGCTTCTCACGCCTCTATGCATACCATATCAGGTTATTGATGCATTTCACAAGAGTGAGATTCATGAACATTCCATATTTCATGTACCAAAACATCAAGAGGATGACCACTCTTGTGCGGAAGAAAACTCCGGAACAGCAGTACAACAACATTTACCACTATGCGCTCATCAAGATTATTGTTGTGCATCAGCTTGGTTTGCAGGGTATCACATGGGATGATTTCATTTCCCGTGATTTTTTCAGAGCTTCACAGGGGCATGAGATAGGTGTACCTTCTCATCAGTATGAGCACCATGAGACTGTTAGTGTGCCGGTATTCATCACATATCAGAGGGGCACTAGACATTTGTTTGCAGCAGCAAAGTGAGTGTTATCTCCACCTAGGGTGGAAGGGGCCTCGCTTCCTCCATCAGCACCACAGGTACAGGACAAAGGCAAGAGGCCAATGTAGGATGAGGGGCCTTCAGGTGAACGAGAGACCGACTTCATTCTCATTCATGATGATGATACAGATACGGGCCCACAAAGTGCACATCTTAGAGAGATCATCTAGGAGCAGCAAACAAAGATCAAAGCCTTATCCATTGACTTGGAGAGGGCTAAGTGGACTATGAAATACTTGGAGCAGAGGAACAAACAGCTTGAAGATTAGCAAGCAATCATGGAGTTACAAAACATTCGCGAGAATCGCCAAGCTGCACAAAGGAGGAGGATTGAGCTCACTTCGTTGGAGCAAGAGATTAATGAGGATCGGGAATCTTGGCTCGAAAGAATCAACATCCACTTGGAGAGACTGCTGGACAAGGCCAATAGAGATAAATCATTGTTGAGACACATGGTTTTCCATTACAGGGCGCAACATATGAGTTCCAAGGCACGAATAAGGAATCTGAAGGCAAAATTGAAGAAGGCGACAAAGAAGCAAAAGAAGCAAAGGAAGCATGATCTTCAGATCTTGGCCGAAGATTCTTTGGCTGAGCATGGCACTTGATGAGGCACCTTCAGCCCAAATTTCAAGGAATTTGGAGAAAATTTTGTCAATTTTGAATTTTTTGGCTTTAAAAACAGGTTTTTCTGCTCTACGCGTAGCGCCACTTGGCGCGCGCTTATAATTGGGACATCTTTTGGAGGAAAACTTGATATTTTTGGATTTTTCATCCAAATTTATGCATGCTCATGGATTACCTAATGATTTCATCAAGTTCTAGGTTGCCTAAAGG
Source organism: Pinus tabuliformis (assembly GCA_031772625.1). Taxonomy (NCBI): domain Eukaryota; kingdom Viridiplantae; phylum Streptophyta; class Pinopsida; order Pinales; family Pinaceae; genus Pinus; species Pinus tabuliformis. The sequence continues at coordinate 1,206,548,778 of CM062809.1, read as the reverse complement.
GTCAAAAACACCCTAAAAATGACCTCACTGCCCCTATTTTTACATGCAGGAAGAAGTCTTGGGAGATTGAGGTTTTGGAGGGAAAATGACATCTAAATTCAGAAATTCCACTTGGGTTGGAAAGTAGACAGGCAGGGCTTTCCAACAAGCACACTTGGGCTCAATTTGGACTTCAGGAAGTGCCTCAAAATCAGCTCCAAAGTGGCATGACGCACACAGATTTTGGCACGGCGCACAGAGAATTTTGGCCTGTTTTTCACTCAGCAGCTCAGAATTTCACCCAATTTTGACCAGTTTGACTTTTTGATGTAATTATTGATCTATCTTGATGTAACTTGATGACTATGATGTAATTTTTGCACATATTTACTTGTTCTAGATGATTCATTCACTAAAAGGTGAAAATTAAATGAATGAATCAGTTTCCTAGCATATAGGGGTAAGTTGTTTGACTACCTAGATTTCAGTTCCTTGTTTAGAATTAGTTCAAACAGCTCCTAGAATGATGAGCTCGACCCCTAGAGGCAAGGGAATGGGTTGGGCTAGTCTATATCATGTATTTTCTGAGTCATTTTCAGGGTTGGACACTTGGGATTGCTTAGCACTTTATTGTACATTTCATTTCTGCAATTTTGGCAAAGGAAAGACCAGGGTTTTGCAGCACTTGTTGGGATCCATGTGGCTCTATGTTTTGATGGTGTGTTTATCTATGTATTTGTAAGTTCATTGATGTTATTTTGTATCATTTTCCCTTCTTTTGTCTTCTGCAATTAAACAAATGAGTACTTAAGGTAGAATTCATGGACTGCTATGCTCTGCCTGGATATTTTGTTTAATTGTTCATGTTTTCATCTGTTTGAGGAGGACTCTTGAGACCTTATTTCCCTCCTTGGATCCTCACCAGTCTGATCCACCCATTCATTCAATCCAAAGCATCAAAACTACTGCCTATCTTGCCCCTACCTGAACTCTACAAAAATCTAGCCTCATCCCCGAACCCAAAATTTGCCTATCCCTTTTTTCCAACAAAACCCCCAAAAACTCAAATTAAATCCTTGCACTTCATAGCTATCCTAAGATCAGTTATTAAATCAGTCATCTCAAGCCCCATAGATCATTATTCGCTGAGATTGACCTGAAGAGAGCCCTCTCTTGTCCCCGTAGGGCTAGCTACGAGGCTGAGCGTGGTTTGATGTGGACCTAGAACCTTGTCTTTTCAGCTTGAGGCAAATCTAGGCTCTAACACATTTGACATTGATAAAAATAATTACAACAACAAGCATGAGAACGCTTCCAACTGACCTCATAGGGTATTAATTTGACTGTCAAAGCAATTGAATGGTCTATTTTTGAACCAGCAATAGAATAATGAAAATTTCCAAACGAACTAATCGAGAAGGAAATAATAACAACAATGGAATAATAATTAAAAAAATTTAGAGGGTTAAATAACTAAAAAAAATCCAAAATGCATCAACCATTAGTCAACACAATTAGGGTATTTCCCTTTTAATATGCCTAATAATGTAAGCCCAAGGCTAAATAGCCTCAAAGGCTTCACGTCGTAATGAGGAGGGGTATCAACAGAAATTTAAATAAGACATGTGACCCAAACAGCGTTTGGCGTAGGGCCTTATAAACTCACAAGACCAACATTATTGCCACATGAGACCACTTAAATATACATATTCGCTAACACACACTAGTAAAGTGATCAGAATCTGGATTAGGGGAAAATTTTGCTCAAAAATAAAAGTGCTCAGAATTGCTCAAAAACTAAACAATTGCTTCCGTCTCAGCAATACGATCCCAATGCAACTTGTTTCACTCAAAACAAAGCTCGTATGAGAAAGATAGATAATTTTGTCTGCTTTGTCAAACAGCAAAAATTTTTGGTACAGGGCTGATTGGGATGCTGACTAGGCATTCGTACAGCCCAATCAGCAAAAATAATATTCCTTGGAATATTCCTAAAATATTCCGATAGGTGGCTCAATCCGATTGTGACAAGTGTCAGCATGTTATTGGTCAAAGCCATTTGAGGTGGACCAATGAGAGGCTAACACGTGGCAAGCCCAAAGGCTACCACGTGCCTTCTCAAAGGTCAGGTAAAATGTTATTTGGGAGGTCGGCGAAGTTGAAACCATGACCTTGCCTACACAAGCCCCACGCTCCATTGTTATGCCACAACATTTGACTTAACAACTATGCATTTGAGTTTTCATTTAAACACATGTGCCAACGAGTTTGGGAGGTGGGCACTAACCTTAACCGCCAGCATGTGAACGTGCCAATGTTAACCGCTAGCAGTTATTGTAACTGTCGAGGTAACCGCTAGCATGTGAACGCTCCAACATTAACTATGAGTTTAATGCACTAAGTGGAAATCAACGTTAATTAAACCATGCTTATCCCTTAATTAAAGCGTGGATTAACTTGGCGGCAATTTTAGAAGGCCCAATAAATCTGGCACTACTCCAAATTTGGCAGGGTTAACTGGAGTTTCTCCATATTTGGTGGAGTTTTCCTAGGGAAAACTGAAGAGACCATAACTTTTGCAAAATTCGACCAATTTTGGCTTAGAAAAATTCATTCCTAGATGATTTGGATGCTCTGAACATAATGGAACAAGTTATAGAGGCAGAAAGGCACTTGTGTATGTGATTTTTCTATGTTGAAGTTTAAGGAAGCCTAGGGCCACCAAGAGAGAAGGTCAATCCTAGATCAGCTGAAGTCCAATTGCAGAGCTTAGAGAGTCATTTTTTGGGTTTTTGGGTTTTCTGAATCCAATGGAGCAAGTTGCAAAGCCATTAGGGCATTACAGGTGCATGTAACTAGATAATTGATCATTAATCCAAATAGGGCCTAGCCATTGAAGCAGGTCCAAGGAGATGTAACCCAGGAGGGGTGAACTCCTTTATCATCTTTGTGTTATGATTTGTTGTGTTTTACTTCTCCACAATTTACTTGTTGTATATGTGTTTTAAAAAGATAATTAACCTCATCAATTGCTCATACAATACACTCAACACTTGACACATAATTCCTCACATTTTGGTTAATTTGAGATGATCCTAAACACATTTTTTTAATACTGATGAGGGAGCTTGCATAGCATTAACAAGTTTTCCCAACATTCAGATCAAGTTGGTATCAAAGCACTGTTAGATCATTTTAACCTTGAGATGGTTTGCTAAGGTTAGCTAGAAAATTAGCTATTGGTTTTGTATTTGTGCAAGGAGAATTTAATTGTGTGCAAGTTTATGTGTGTAAGCTAAAGAAGGGAGATGGTCTGAGATGCTTCTTTGTTGAGAAACTTTTTGAAGCTTTTTGATGCATTACAAGTGTGATGGCAGCTTCAACAAGTGATGTTTCTAATCCATCTTCCTTAGCAAGACTCTTTGATTTAGAGATGTTGCAAGAGCTTATCATCATGAGAGATATGGTGCAAGAGATGAATGAAGATAGGAAGGAGAACACTATACTTCAAGAGGAGTTGATGACCATGAAGGAGGAGAAGCAAGAGCTTCTTGAAAAGATGCATGAGATGGAGATTCAACTCCATGATGCCAAGGAAACCCTAGCCAAATATGTGCATGAAAATGAGGTTTGCAATTCAAGTTTATCTTCAATTTTCTCTCAAAATGAATGTTTTGGTGCTTTTGAAAGACACACTAGAAGAATAGTATCCAAATTATTGACGAAGATGGATTATGAAGGTAAAGGGTTAGGCAAACATGCACAAGGCAAAGTTGAGCCAATTGTTGTTGAGGAAAGGCCTAGGTATTTGGGTCTTGGTTATGGACAACATGATGGAGAATGCTCCAAAACCAAGGAGGAACATGAAGATATTCCAAGAAGGACTTTCATTACATGTTCATTACCTCAAGCTTGTAAAGTTTGTGTTCATGAGGAATGCAAAATTTTTATGCCCACTTTGCAAGAAGATGCTCATAAGCATGCAACTAGTGGAAATGGAAAACAAGAGGATGTTGAAAGCTCTAAGGTCATTGAAACCATTGTTGATATTCTGAAGAGAGCCACTACCTCATCAAATTCACCTCTTCAAGAAGGCGAAAAAGGTGAATGTGCAAGGTATAAATCTGTCTTTAATCAAGTTCTTTTGATTATGATAAACATGGTAAATCTTCACATAAGATTTGGAGAAAAAATACATGTTCCTTTTGTGGTTTGAATAACCGTACTGTTTTGATGTGTTGGAAGAGGATAGCGATACACAGGAAACTTTCAAAACAAAAGAGACAGAAATCCAAAGGTCCATTGGATAATGGAAACCATGTTGAAAAGAAGATGCAATTATTTTGCAGTCATTGCCATAAGCAGGGTCATCTTGTAGACAAGTGTTGGACTTTTCATCCAACAAGTCATCCATGACATTTGAAGAAGGTGGAGAGAGATTTTGGCAAGAATGGAAAAGAGGATTCAATAATTGATGTGGGTCAGGATGATACACATGATTAAGTGCAGCTGAAAGAAGTGCCATTGAAATGGTTTGGAAAGAAATGGTTAGATTTCTTAACCAATTAAGGCCTTGCATTTCTTTTGATAATTGATGCAAATCTTGCCTTATTGATGCATTTCCTTGTTATTTGGATGCATTTCTTTTCTCCTGAAAGTATGCTACATATTGCATGAAGCAAGATGTTGGAAAAGTAGAGTTATGTTGACTCACTTAGCCTACAGCAAAGATGGCAATTTGCAACTACAAATTTGCCTGCATGTTACATTCTTGAACTTGCATGTTTACACCAGGAAGGTGTTCGAAAGTGGAGTATGTTGACTCACTTTATTGCAACAAATTTGGTCATTTCATCTCTTTAATTACTCATACATACCAATGGGATTCTTGTACTTGTGATTGTACTTATGAGAGAGTTGAGAATTGTTATACATGCATGAGAGTTTGTGTGTGTGAACAGTGGAATTTTTAATAGTTTCATTGTGCTTGAACATGCATGAGTGATTGACTTGTGTTGGTTGATTGTTTTGTTAACATGTATGTTGTCAACTTGAGAATTTTGATCATTTGCACATGCATGAGTGTCGTCTTATGTGGTCAATTGATTATTACATGTATGTTATATCGACTTGGAAGAGTTGATTTTGTCTCCAAAGATGAAAGGGAGATGTGACGAATTGTTTCATGAGAATGTGGAATTCTTGTTGTAAATCATCAAGTTGTTGTACATGCTTTTGCTTGACTTGAAAGTCAGTTGTTTGAAGAAGCATGTTTTGTCGACTTGTGTTTAGTCGATGGTTTATACACCAAGATGTAAGAGTACATGGCGATGTTCACATGATGTGACATTTGTTTCTTTGAAGAAGCAAAAGGAAGAGGTCGTCAAGTTATATTCTTGCATGAGTGTTTTTCAAGGTTAATGGTGTTTCTTGTGACAAGATGTCGCAGGATTTTGGAAGGTCCACGCTTGAGAAAGAGGCTCATGATTAGCCTTCATTCTCAAATCATGACATGAGCAGCATGTTAATACTGGAGGATGATGGAATCAAGAAGCGAAAGTGGACAAAAATGCCAAAAAAATTGCAGCCATTGTAGACCATTTGATGTGTTGACGCCAAGAAGTGAAAGAGATGGCGAATGCATTCTTCCAGATGTGGAATTTGGAACCATGGAGGTAAAATAATGGTCATTTCTTTTCTTTTTATTACTAATATTGGAACTCATTGATGTAGTTCACTCAGATGGGCTTAACTTGGAAAAGTGGTTTCCAAGGAGAAGCTTGCATCGAATGCATGTGTTGCAAAGGAGGAACATGATTCTCAGTGGGAAGGCCATCAGTCAATTTTCCAAGCATCGAGGGATCGCTTTGGTACAGTAGGGTTTTTAATCAACAAGCAACCAGCAAGTATTGGATTGGGTCAGTAGCAAAAGGAGAACATTGGTTGAAGGACCAAGCCATTTGCAAGGCAAGGTATGTTAGTGAACCCAAGTGGTTGTCATGGAGATTTTTCCAAGTAGAACCAATTGATAAACTTGGGAATGAGAAGAGTATTCAGCTCTCATCAGATAACCAGCTTTTGTGGGTCCAAAATCCTATCAGTGGGAAGGAGTGATCAGAATCTGGATTAGGGGCAAAAAATTGCTCAAAATCAAAGTGCTCAGAATCACTCAAAAACTGAACGATTGCATTCGTCTCGGTGATACGATCCCAATGCAACTCATTTCACTCAAAACAAAGCTCGTATGAGAAATATAGAGACTTATGCTCGCTTTGTCAAACAGGCAAAATTTTGGGTACAGAGCTGATTGGATACTGACTAGGCATCCGTATATCCCAGTCAACAAAAAAAATATCTCAAGGAATATTCCCAGAATATTTCGACAGGTGGCTCAATCGGATTGTGACAAGTGTCAGCGTGTTATTGGTCAAAGGCATTTGAGGTGGACCAATGAGAGGCTGACATGTGGCAAGCTTGGAGGCTGCCATGTGCCCTCTCAAAGGTCAAGTAAAATGTTATTTGGGAGGCCGCGGAGGTAAACCCGCGACCTCACCCGCACAAGCCCCACGTTTCACCGATATGCCACAATCATTTGACTCAACAACTATCCATTTGAGTTTTCATTTAAACAAATGCGTCGACGAGTTTGGGAGGTGGGCGCTAACCTTAACCACCAGCATGTGAATGTGCCAACGTTAACCACTAGCAGTTACCATAACTGTCAAGGTAGCCTAACTGCTAGGGTAACCGCCAGCATGTGAATGCTCCAACACTAACCGTGAGGTTAATGCACTAAGTGGAGATTAACGTTAATTAAACCATGTTTATCCCTTAATTAAAGCATGGATTAACTTTACGGCAATTTTAGCAGGCCCGATAAATCTGGCGCTGCTCCAAATTTGGTGGGCTTAACTGGAGTTTCTCCAGATTTGGTGGAGTTTTCTTAGGGAAAATTGAAGAGACCATAACTTTTTAAATTCGACCAATTTTGGCTCAAAAATTGTCATTCCTAAATTATTTGGATGCTCTGAACACAATGGAACAGGTTACAGAGGCAGAAAGGCACTTTTGTATGTGATTTTCCTATGTTCAAGTTTAAGGAAGCCTAGGGCCACCAGGAGAGGAGGTCAAGCCTAGATTAGCTGAAGTCCAATTGCAGAGCTTGGAGAGTCATTTTTGGGGTTTTTGGGTCTTCTGAATCCAATGGAGTAGGTTGAAAAGCCATTGGAGCACTGCAGGTGCATGTAATCAGAGAATTGACCATTAATCCAAAGAGGGCCTAGCCATTGAAGCATGTCGAAGGAGATGTAGCCCAGGACGGGTGAACTCCTTTATCAGCTTTGTGTTATGAGTTGTTTTGTTTTGCTTCTCTACAATTTACTTGTTGTATATGTGTTTTAAAAATCTAATTAACCTCATCAATTTCTCATAAAATACACTCAACACTTGACACATAATTCCTCACATTTTGGTTAATTTGAGACAATCCTAAACACATTTGTTTAACACTGATGAGGGAGCTTACATAGCATTAACAATTTTTCCCAACATTCAGATCATAAAGGGAATGGGAATAACAGGGAAGAACTCAAAGAAGTTCACCAAGCTAATGAAAGAAACCAATTCAAACATACCTGGTGAGCAAGAACATTCTGTTGTAGCATTTTTTGGTTTTGATAAGTTAGAATAAATTAGACAAAAAATGAAAATATATTTACAAAATGTTAAGATAGGATGTGGACAAAAGAATATTGAATAAAAAATGTTAGGGAAATATTTTGATAAATATGTCCATATCAAAGAAAATGTTAGGGTAGATGCCCTAAAAAATGAAGGCAAAATAAAATGTTAGGTTAGACAGAAAAGAAAAAGAAATCAACTCTAAAAGTGTTGCAAATATAAATGCCACTACTTTGTTCTAAATTCAATTTGAAAATAATAAGTTGTGTGCAGTTTGTTTAGATGCCACACTAGGTTATTTTATCCAATTATACAATTGCATCTTAATTGGATTTGTTTTAAATTAATTCTCATAGGTAGAAAATAAATTGGCTCAACAATTTATTCTAAGCCAATGGAGGGAATAAGGTATAGAGATAGATTGCTCATAAAAAGAAAATATTAGGTTGCTAGTTAAAATGCACTCTGAAAGGATAAGTAAAAATTTTAGGAATAGAAGGGTAGGTAGAAATGTGAAAGTTTGAGATGTTGAAATGGTTATTTCCTAAAGATCAAAACATTAGGAAACATATTGATGATGGGAGTTCGAATAACCAAAGTTTTGACTTTATGTTATTTCATTCATATGCTATCACTCCATTCATTAAAACACCCGGACCCATAGCCGTCGCGTCTGCCTATCATATCACGACCCCACCATTCATTCCCCACTCACACGTTAAACTCCCTCCACCTCACCTCTCATCCCGCACACTCCTCCGAAATCATACGGCCCACACTCCCTTTTGGCCCTCATTCGTTGTCCAAAGTTTATCGGCGGGGGGGGCCGAAATGGGCAGTCTTTAATACCACCCACATAAACCACAACAAGTACCTTTTAGACTTTCGAAACTAGAAATCCCAAAACCACAAACCACTCCGTCTTACCCCCAAATGTGGTATCCTTCATAGTCATTTACCATCGCCCCACGTCACGTTTCACTTCATATCTCCCATCCAATCATTTTCCACCTATCTGTTTCCCATTCATTTCCGCTCCCACACATTTATAACCAAATGTCCGTTAATTAACCCGTTGGATAATTAATGAATTTTCAAACATTCGGCGCCACCCTCCCACTCCATTTTTCTCTTTATAAACATTGTGTCATGCATTTCAAAGGTTACATAGTTAACTTCTGTGACCAAGATTATTCTTCAAGCCCGCCTGCTCATACAACTCAGCCACTTGTCCTATTCGCAAGCACATCTTCTAGGTCCACTTGTCAGTTGCCTGTCTCCACTCTGGTAACTCCTTTTACCATTTTGTCATTTACAGTCTACAGTTTCGTTTGAAAAAATGCCTCCCAAGGGAAAAACAATTGCAAAAGTTTCAAATCCTCTAATTCACCCACAGGTTGATTTCCACCATACTCCATTAGTTGACAAGGATTGCAAAATCATTGAGACTTATTCTCAATTTGATTTATTTGAAATTTATTGCTAGTGGGAAGAGCAGTTAATTGACCATAGTGGTGAAATTGGGCTCTGGGAATCCCAATTACCCCACTATATTTTTCCACAAATACACAGAGCCCCAGAGTTTTTGAGAAAATGCCATGAATCCTATGATCCCAGCCAGAGAGCCATTATCTCACATACTAGAGAAATCCTATCCCATTAACGCTGATTCAATTGAGAAAATGTTGCAAGCCCCTGCCATTATACCAACTCATCCTTTTTCCCATGAAAACCTGATAGAAGCTTATAACAAATTGGACTTTACCAAGAGATCCCAAACCCTAGAACTATTTTTAGAATTAGGTAGTCCTTTACCAAAGAGAAGTCCCCCCTTATGATTCATCTAGGTTTCCCGATAGAACCAGGCATATTACTACTATCTTGTCCTATTTGCTTGGTTATCACTCTGATCAGTCTGTCAATGAAGCCATCCTTGGTTTCTTATCCATGTTTTCTTCTGATTCTAAGCCTACTGTTATTTATGATTTCAGTCATTTCATAGCTGAGACCATACATGAGCAGTTTGTCAAATTTAACACTGAAGAAATATTCAAGTATGCTTCAGTACTTGTGTATCTTTTTATATATTTTCAGGGAGACAAATTCCCATTTCCTTTGTAGAAACTTGATGAATAAGGACAACAAAAGTCAGTGATTTTTTGGACTTCAATGGGGATGAAGGAGAAAGAAGAATTCACATACAAGTAGTTCATAGAACTATTTATTCATCCAACCCTCAGCCTTATGAGCAGCACTCCATTACCAAGGATCAATGAGGAGCATATGGAGAAATTGGTTAAGGAGAAGGAGGAAGCTATCAGGAACATTCAAACTTCAGTGGATGTAGTCTCTCTTGCAGCAGTTCCCATCACCAAAGTTTCTACTTCAGCCACTACATCAGCAACAGGTACAGCAGAAGGAGTTGAACAGCTTACTGAAGTTGTTTAGAACTTGTCTATCCAGACAGGAGAAATCAATAAACTTAAGTATGAACTAAAAGAATTATAGCTTATGAAGTCTATATCAGACAGTTCACATACAACTAAAGGAAACAAACTCAAAGGCCAAGTGGAAAGGTTGCAAAGAGAACTCACAGATTCCTTCATAGGAAACAAATTTGGGTTTAGCAAAAGAAATTTTGTGGGAAGAAATCACAGAAGCAATCAAGGAGATTTGGCCCTCCATTAAGATAATATTCAATTAGAAAGATCTCTTGGAAAAAGCTCAAGAAGTAGTGGAAACCATAACTAAGCAGCTGCAAGATATGCCAGAGACTGCCTCTGATATAATCAAATTTCTAAATTCCAAGGATGACTATGAGCTTGAGGAGTTAATAATAAGTGACAGAACTGCAACGATATTAGAGGTAAAGAAGATTATCACTAAGAAAAATCTCACCCTTCAGTGACAAGAAAAGTGCAGCAATGTTAACAACATAGTTCAGAGATTTTTCAACAAAATTGAACCTTTGGTCAGCAAAGGTTTACCTTCTATGATGGTTATTAATGATAAAATAATGCCAATTGAGGATTATGTCAAGAAGTTAACAGAGGTGGGCACCCATGCAGCGTCAGTCGCCAATATCAAAGGATCAGCAACACCAGCTCTCATAGTAAAAACACTCAGGTATTCTTTCTTCATCCTGGATGAAATCAAGCATATATTTTTGGTAAAACCCACTTTTACTAAATACACTGAGATGGATGAAATCTATAGGAGGGTAACAAAGATTTATATCCCAGATAAGAAACGTTGGGAAGAATTAACAAATTTACTTGATTAAGGATAATTGAACAGCATTCAGTTTTTGAGGGAACAGTGAACCATCTTCAACCACCTTTCATCTTTTTCAGTAATAGTCATCAAACAGCGCAGCACCAAAATAATGCAAGATCATTAGACAGTTTTATTTTGATTGTGTAAATAATCTACTTTGTAAAAGTAGTTTAGGATATTTTTTGTCCTACTGTTGTATAAATAACTCTCTTCACGAGTTATTAAGGGTTGCACCCTTGAAGAAGCATTTCTAGACATCTTATGTAATTAATCTTTCTGGATCATTAATATGAAGCAAAGGATTCTGAATTCTATTTTGCACAATTTGTGTTTCCTGTAAGTTTTTCCAGTGTCATTCATTATGTTTTTTCTTCATATACTTGTGCCTTGCAGAGATAACTAGGTAGGAATAATTGTATTTCAATCTATTCCTATAAGCTTCTGAAGTGATAATCTATAAAGAGAATGAATTAATGGACTGTTTGTTTAATTAATTCCCTCAAAATCAATAAATCATCAGCATCTTTTGTAAGCTCATGTGTATTTTCTCAAACCTTTAAACATAGATTAAAGGTTTTCTTACTTATGATTATTTAGCTTTCAATTTGAAAATTGTGGCAATCATCTTACTTTCCTGTTTCTGCTCATCATCATAAAAAGCTATTTCACTGTGTAAATATTTATAGCAGCCCTCTGTTGAGATATTGTATTATTCAAGAGGTTAGGCACATCAGTTCTATATCTGTTTCATTCATTGGTTTCCCAAATTAAAACAAAACCCCCAAAACAATTATCTTAGATGCTCTGGCATAATAGCTGACTATTATTATCTCGGAGATACAACACATTCCAAAGAATAGTTTGGCTCGTTAAAACTTTGTGCACATCGTTACCAAGCTCCAAAAGTAGGAAACCCTAATCGTAGACCCAATACTACTTATAGAATGGAAGCAACTATGAATTGAGAAGAATGGAAACCATTTGAGGGTTTACAAATTCTCAAGAACTAGAGTGCATGGCTCAAGGTGATGGCGAATTAATGTAGGAGTAAAGGGCAGGCTAGCTCATTAACGATTTCAAGATTTCATGCAATTTCAGATGTGCCACCTTCATAAATATATGAAGACAAGGATGGACATCATACGAAAGGTATACAATACACATAGGTTGAGTCGTAAAATCAATGACGAGTCATCCAATAAAACCCTAAGTGAATTTCCAATTAGAGATCCAGCACAGCATTATCATGTTGATATCTCTGACCATGAATGTATAGTCATCAGAATTAATAAATATAGTAAATGGAAGGACCATGTTGAATCTCACAAAAATATCACATTATCCAATGACTGTGCCATAATCACATCACATAAAACCTTAAATCAACAATATCAACTTTTCTAGTGAGGTCCCATATATTCATAATGACAATCTGACCATTAGGATTGGTCATCCAAATTTATGCATAAAATCATATTTGAATTGTATTATGGGCTCAAAACACATGTTATGGAATATATCAAATATCAGTGCTTTGGAGCCAAAATCATATCATATAAGAAAACATGTGCCAAAAATCAAAACTTTATGACAAGATACCATTGGTCAGATGGCTACATTTTGCACACAATAATTGTCCATATGCAATCAAATAACATGCACTTTTGTCATGGTGACCAAAGTGTCATATGTATGAAGAGAATACCTTTCATCTAAGCCGAAAAACCTTTGGCATTGGAACCATAGTCTATACTTTAAATATTGGAACCTTTGGATGATTTTCCTGATGAGCTCATCAAAGGCCAATTGCATGGCTCTCTGAAAGGTGGCACTTGCATTAATTAAGCTAAAGGGCATACGCTCATAAGAAAAGGTACCCCAACAAGTAGTGAAGGTGGTTTTAAATTTATCATCTTTCTTTACGCAAATCTTGTTATAACCAGAGAAACCATCCAAAAGTGACATCATTTGAGATCCTGCAACCTGTTGTAAGATTTGATCCATGTTAGGTAAGGGAAAATTATCCTTAACACTAGCTTTATTCAAAGATCTATAATCAACACAGAGACAAATATCCTCGTTTTTCTTCCCAACTAGGACCAAATTGGCTACCCATTATGAATACTTCACAGGAAGATAATGTGAGCATTAAGCATTTTTTCTATCTCTTTATAGATGGTTGCTTCAAGGGAGAGATACGACCTTCCCTGAATACAATGATGTTTTTTGTGTTTTGGGGGGATGGGAAGATGCATCCTATCAATGGATAGATATCCACTGGTTCGGGATTCCCAATCTCTACCGAGTATGAGTGAATAATTTGAGACTCGCATATCGATCACTTGTATGTTACAGGTCGGTATGATTTCCAAATGGGCACAAACAACTAGATTAACATCTTTGATAGTACCAATATATTTTTGCAGGGAATTGTTGAAGCCTATTACCTTTCTAGAAGTATCATGGGTGCATTGTAAACCAAGTTCTTCCCTGATGATTTTAGGCATAACATTTGGTCCAAATCCTCCATCTACGAGCCAACAATGTGCAATTTTGTCATAAATTTCCGTTGATACGTAGAAAGGAGGAGTCCTAAACAGAGCGAAAGGGTTATTAGCAGCGAAATCATTTTCCTGAATGGGTTCCTCAGATTGAGCCTCTAAATAATTGATTGGTGCGAGAATTTTCCCCTCAAGGAATCCTTTTAGTTGTTTTTGTTGCTTGGGAATTATGGCCAATTCAAGCAATGAAATGTCGGCTTTAATATTGGCCATCTAAGTAAGAACATTGAAACCAGACAATGAAGTTGAGGAAGAGGAAGGAGAAGAATGTGTACAATTTGGTTATAAGAGAAGGTATTTATAAATGAATGGTTATAAACGGAATCCAAGTACCTTTTGTTCAAAAAAAATTAGCAGATTGTTCTTTAGTTTTATGGCCTTTATGTGCATTTATCGTCTCAATAGCTAGAACATCAACTTCATCTGCCCAATCAAGATTAGCCACATTAGAGTTAGTTTTCTTACCAAATTTCATATCCCTAGCAGCTTCACGAATCTGACAAGTGTTACCATCATGATACTCTTCACAAAAGTCACACCACGGGCGAGAGAGGAGAGGGGAGGTTTGATAGACTTGTTGAGCTACATGAGCATGCCTAGTAGTGGAAGTCTCGGGCTGTGAATTTAATCTGCATTCATATGTAATCATCCTATTACTCATATCTTTCATAATTTGTAAGATTGAGGTCATATTAGTTTGATTAATTTGACTTTCAAGAGGAACACTAGTTCTCTATAGTTGTTCTTTCTAGATAGATTTGTAAAGCAGATTCTAGGTTGATGGCTTTCTTTTCCTCAAGCTAATGACGATGGGGGGGAGTTAATGCGCTATAATAGTGCATCATGGGAGCTTGATTTTGGGGACAAATGATCTCAGGTATATAATTGTAAAGCTTGGTAAAACGTGGGTTAAAAATCTTGATGTTCTCTCCTTTCAGGATAGAAACTTTATTATAATCGTGTAACAAATCAATAGGACTCTGAGGTTCGCCATAAGTAGACTTAAACCAATAACAAAGTTCATCTCAATTGCTAAAATCCTTTGAAGGTAATTTGAAGAAATCAACAGTGACCTTATCAGCTAAAGAATTAACAAATAACATCATACAAGTATCATTATCATTTGCCCCAATATTGTGGCAAGCGTTCGAGAAAGAGATTAAGTGTTCGTTGGCGGTAATTGTACCATGCACGAAAAACTTGGGTAGATGATCTTTAAACTTAGGGAGAGGTGCATTTGTGGGGGAAATATTCAGCAAAGATTGGATATGCAATGGAGTGGCATTAGCGTCTTCTTCAAACTAAAAGAGCCCAAATTTCCTAATGACTTTGGCAAGGTTAGTGTTTGTTGGTTGTGGGTTAAAAGATGAATGAATAGAACCAATAAAAATTGAAATAGTTGTGATTGAACAAGAACCAAAAGAAGATGACCCATAAGAGGTGGAGCCTTGAGTAGTGCTCAAAGGTTGACTCTGTGTCCCAAACATGCTTCTTCTAGTGGGTGAGGTGGTTCGAGACGAACTGTTAAGGCTTTGGAGAAATCAACGATGAGATTCTACCTCTAAGACAACCCTAAGACATTGGATTTCGTTGATGGGAGTATACTCAATACTATCACCTCTAATACATCAAGAACTTCAAGGTTCACTATTCACACAAAGTTAATGACGAGGATTTGTATGCGCTAGCATTCATGTTCACGTTGTTGGTTAATCAAAGCTTCACATTCATCAGCATCGTCAATTTCACAAGCTATAACAGATCAATCATGACCCATTTGTTGGTTATTAGAAGTGTTATTCAAGATATAATCGAGTAAGGAGTTGGCAATATTTTTTTGATCGCTTAATTGTGGGATAAATCCAGGCTATAAATTAGATTGAATTGTCATGAATTAAAATCAGATTGTAGTAGTTACGAGATAATAAATTAAAGATGATTGAGGTGCTCACGTTGGCGTATCTTCCTTTGTAGAGATTTCCTCCTTTCTTCCAACCTTATGTCTTTAGAGATGATGGCCTGCCTACTTGTACATTCTTTGTTATAAGTTGAATTTCGAAGTATAAAATCAAGTAGAGAATGGGCTATGTTGGTTTGATCACTAATCCAAAAGCCAAGGTTAGGCTATTCAAGTGATTGAATATTCATAGATTGATCATGATTCAAAAGAAACTGAGGAAACATTTACCTAGTATGGTCGCCAAAAGATGTTGATGATGTTTTAAGATTAACAAACTTTAAACAAATAAACTGCTCGAATCTCGTTATCACAACGAGATAATGAGACGGTGTGCTTGAAAATTAGACAAAGTTTGTGGTTTTATTCTTATGTGTTTTTTTTGTATTTTTTGATATAAAAGGGAAACAAGGAAATATTCACATCAGCAATTAGAATAACAATATATACATATAAACATAATATTTATAACTAAAACAAAAATAGATAAAAAGAAAAAGGAAACCAAGAAATTTAAATCAAATGTTAAGAAACAGGTGGCAAGCTAATCAGAGCTTAAGTTGAAGGGCCTAAGTTTCTATAGAGCATAGGCTGCTACAAGAAGAAAGTAAAGAAGCGCGCCAATTAGAGCTTAGGCGGATGCCTTAAGTTCTATAGAGCGTAAGTTGTTGAAATGATAAAAGAACTGTTGAAATTAAATTATGTTTAAATACACATATATACTTTGACAATATGATTGAAGAATGAAAGGTCGATTTTATTAAATAAGATAAAGTACAACGAAAATCCTGAAAATGCAAGCTTCTGTGAAATCTTTTAACTAGCCGAATCACAAACTACTGCAATGTTAAAGCATCATATACAATAATCTGAGGACAGGCAAGAATGACAGCGAAATGAAATCCTTCATGCGAGTGAATATATGGGTAGCTTGCTCTCTGTAAATAAATAGTTGTTAGCATTGGAAAAGGTAGACGGATATTTGCCCCTTGGTGATATAAGGTTTTTGTTACCATTAGGATTAGCCTCAAGTTTTTATGAGAAATTAAAATCAACAGAAAGATAACAACCAAAAAGTTAGAGCATACCTCTCCCTCAACAATTCTCTCTCTTGTGTTCATAGGTCTCCCCGCTTTTTAAAGAGGCTCCAAATAGTTTTGGAAGTGTTTAGGTTTAACAGATCAGATTAGTTGAATTTCTAATCAAGTTGATTACTAGATGAGAAGAGGAGAGATTTCTAAAGGAAATTTATAAAGAATTTTAATCAAGAGTTTGACTCTAATAGGTGGGACGCTCTCTTTATCCATTCGATTAGACCTTTTCTCTTTTTACTATAATGCATAAATAAATTAGAAATGTGGGCCATTAGCATTGTTTGTCTCATAAATCTCCATTTATGTTGATAATCATAAAACATAACATAATCAAAACATAACAACAAATATAAGATAAATTCGCACTTCCCATATCAAAATATCATCATATATACTCCAAAAACCTTGTACCTCTCATACTCCTTGTTACTCCATGAATCATTTATGTCCAAAATGGTACCACAAAAATATAAAGTGCAATTTATATATGTAACCATAATGTTTGTCCTCACCAGATAAGCCATCAAAAATATAAGTGTAGCATCAACTTATAAAGGAGTAACATCAACTTATAAATGAGTAACATCAACTTATAAACATGTGAACAGTGCTAAAAAATAATGCCAAATAGTTGTACCAAAATGTAATGCACAACAAAAACCAATACTAATTCCCCTGCCTGTGAGGAGGGGTTGACTCTACTTGTTGTTCCTCCTATTGTGGACGTGATGTTACTGAATGTGATGAACCATGAGAAGAACTAGAAGAGGTGGCTTGAGAATTTTTCCTTTGCTCACTGGAAACAAGTAAGGGAATAATTGGATATTTTGATGATTTCCAACAAGACTAGCCAATATTGTAGGCTGCTTGGAAGCTTAAAGTGCAAAGAGAGCATGTTGTGAAGTAGGTGTGGATGGTTGGGGTGTTGCGTGGGGAGTATGTATGACATGAGAGGGAGTAGATTGTAGATGTGACATGTGTGCTTCAAGAGGAGGGTTGGGTGGAGAAACAGTCGGCCAACCCTACCGTGAACAAAGAGGTTGTGCAGAAATCACTGACCCCCAACCGTCATTATTTGGATTAACCAAAGGAGAAGACATATGGGGAGGAAGGGGAACACCTGTGGAGGGTGGTTGATAAAAAGGAGGTTGTTGCAATTGAGGTTGGGCTATAGGTTGAGGTTCTAATTGACCCAGTAAATTGATCACACCATTATGGATTAATTGCCTTAACTCTTTGAGGATCAACATCGAAATGAATCAAGACCCTTGGTCTTCTATCTCTCCTTACATGAAGATGTTGGTCCCTGTTTCATGTTCCTCTGCCCCTGCCTTTTCCTCTATTTCTATTAAAGAAACTCATGCTGCAAATAAATTCATTAAGTTACTTATTACTCAGAGGCAGTAAAATATGTGGCATCATTCATCAACTCAAGGGAAAACTTTGATTTTATAACTCTAAAGGAAACATATTTTAAAAAAGAAAAGGGGTAGCATTAATATATATATAAGTGTTGGTGGCAATAGAGATTTCTTTAAGTCATCTCGATTCTCAGAATACAAAACAGAGAATCTTGTTATTGAATAAAAATATATTAAGTTGAGTTTGCAATACATAACCAATGATAAATAGAAATGAACTTGCAAAGTCAGATGAGAATTGTGTTCAAATACTATGGAACTGAGACGCAAATAACACTAATGAACCAAGTTTGACGAATGAATAGAGACATATACGATTTCTTCAAGTCAGGTGATCAGAAATGCTCGGGTCCATGCCGAATGAAACATGGCACCATAATATAGACCGTGGAATATGTTATTATATTGATGATAAAATTGAACCGTCACATGAATAGGTTTAACAATTTGTTCACTAGGTTTGATAGTGACTCTTGTGCATGGCCTTCGCATGGGTTGTTTGCCCAAAGCCCTAGGGCCTTAAGAGATCCCTCACGCGGAATGACATACAATTTCAAGCTCCATTTGACATTGATGAAAATAATTACAACAAGCGCGAAAAGGCTCCCAATTGACCTCATAGGGTAGTAATTCCATTGTCAAAGCAACTGAAAGGTCTATTTTTGAACCAGAGATAGAATAATGAAAATTGCCAAACGAATTAACCAAGAAGAAAACAATAACAATTATAGAATAATAATTAACTTTGTTTAGAGGGTTAACTAACCATTGGTTGACACAATTAGGGTATTTCCCTTTTAATGTGTCTGACAAAGTAAGCCCAAGGCTAAATAGCCTCAAAGGCTTCGGGTCTTAATGCAAAGGAGGCGTATCAACAAAATTTTAAATAAAATTAGTGACCCAAACAGGGTTCGGTGCAGGGCCTTATAAACTCACGAAAGCAACATTATTGCCACCTAAGACCACTTACATATACACATTTTCTAACACACTAGTAAAGGGAACATGAATAACATGGAAGAACTCAGAGAAGTTCACCCAGCTAATGAAAAAAACCAATTCAAACATACCTGGTGAGCAAGAACGTTCCAAAGAATAGTTTGGCTCATTAAAACTTTGTGCACCTCGTTACCAAGCTCTAGAAGCAGGAAACCCTTATCGTGGACCCAATACAACTTACATAATGAAAACTTGTGAATCAAGAAGAATGAAACCGTATGAGGGTTTAAGAATGCTCAAGAACCAGAGTGCATGGCTCGGGGTGATGGTGAGTTAAGGCAAGAGTAAAGGGTTGGTTGGCTCATTAACGAGCTCAAGCTTTCATGCAATGTCGGATGTGTCACCTTCATAAATATACGTTGACAGGGATGGACATCATACAAAAGGTATACAATACACAGAGGTTGAGTTGAAAAATCAATGACAAGCCATCTAATAAAACTTGAGTGAATTGCCAATTAGAGAGCCAGCACGTTGTCATGTTGATATCTCCCACCACGAATGTGTAATCGTCAAAATTAATAAATATGGTAAATGAAAGGACCATGCTAAATCTCACTAAATTCTCACATTATCCAACGATTGTGCCATATCACATCACATAAAACCTTAAATCAATGATATCAGCTTTTCCGGTGAGGTCCCATATATTCATAATGACAATCCGACCATTGGACCTGGTCATTCAAACTTATGCATAAAATCATATCTGCACTATATTATGAGCTCAGAACACATGTTATGACATATATAAAATATCAGTGTTTTGGAGCCGAAACCATATCATATGAGAAAACATGCGCGAGAAATCAAAACATTATAACAAGATACAATTGGTCGGATGGCAACATTTTGCACATAACAATTGTCCATATCCAATCAAAGAACATGCACTTCTATCGTGGTGACCAAAGTGGCATATGTATCAAGAGAAGACCTTTCATCTCAGCCAAAAAACCTTTGGCATCGTAACCATATACTATACTTTAAACATTTTCAACACCATGTGAATAATAATGTCATATGTTGTTCCAAACATATACACCAATATCGCATGAATAACCATAATCCTTGTGCTTTGAGAACCATATGATTTGTTATAATGATAGTGTATGTTTATATGTAGTGAAATATTGATTGGATACTAACATTGATAATTTAATGACAAATTTTGCCTTATTGTCCAAAAAAATTTCTCTTAAGAGGGGTCCCACCTACTAGGTCTCTTGTTTATTATTCAATTTTATGAATAGCATTAGTTAAGGGGTAATTTGATTTAATGATAAAGATTTGCAATGGTTTGCATGATTTTACTAGTGTTGACCAACGTCAACACAGGTCAAGGTGCCCAGGGGTCCCCCTACTAGAGGGGCACTCAATCACCCCCTTTTTGGGGAAAATGCATCCCTGACAATGGGGAAACACGTCTCCATGTGTTTCCGAATTTTCCCCAAAGGGAAACATGGGGAAATGTTTCCCTAAGCACCCCTTGCTCTTGGAATGTGGGAGACATGGCGGCACACCCCCACCGTGGTGACACAAACCTATGGAACATTGTGCAAATGTATGTAGTGTCCTCCTATCATGCTATATAAACTAACTTTAAATTATTTGAATGTCTTTTTTCCATTGTTTGGAACCAAATGCAACTATCAATACATAACTATACCAATCATAGACATGCAAAAGGAACAATATTGTACCCTCATTGATGTCTATTGTTCATAATGGATATGTCGTGAATAAAAAAAACTGACCAGCTACGTGGATTGATTTGTTTGGCTAATATTTTCCGTTTTAGTGATGCATTAATCATTTTCATTGTCATCTGTGTTGAAAAGTGTAACTAGGTTCAGTCTTCATAATGACATGTAATTGTGACTTTTGTAAATGATGTAATGAAGAAAATAAAATTATTATTGTAAGCCTTGCTTCATGGGTTTCACGAGAAAGTGATTTTATTTTAGATGAGTCCCATTGAGAGCCTTAGGATTTGTCATTAAGGTCAAATAATTAATGTCATGTATGAAGAGCTCTTCCTTAGCATGTGTGAAATGTATATGAGACAATTAAGTGTCTAGAAAGCCCTCCAAAGGCAAGCACAATCCTCTTCTCTTTATGTCAGCCTACAAAATGAAGTAATAACTCATGTCGGCTCACCCAAAGTGACACACCCATTCGGATGCTAAAGTCAGCTCATTATATGGACGAATGACTATATATACAATGCTAGGGTCATCGCAGAAAGCACAGAACAGTCTTCACATATCTCTAAGGTTTTCGGTGAAGAAGGCATAAAGGAGTTCGGATAGGATTTGGATGGGTGCAGTAAATAGGTTGGATGTAATCATAGTCAAAGGGAATACAGATCCCTCTATATTTCGGATGGATGAGCACAGTCACAAGTTCGGATTCTTCTGAAGTTTCGATGATGGAGGATAGCCAACAGTTCGGTGATATCTCTGATTTTTTCGTATGGGCGAGTTAGAGATAAATTCGCATCTTTGACACAGTTAGAGAGTTCGAATTCCTATGAGATTTTCGATGGGTAATCACAGTCAATAGTTTGGATATTTTCGGATGGGGAAAATAGTGAAGGGATCATAACTCTAGTACAGTCATCAAGCAATTTAGATCTCTGTTTTGGTGGGTGAATACAGTCAATTAAATTCGGATGTCATTGCGATAAGAGGAATTCGGATCCTTTTGAAGTCTAGTAATCAAGAACAGAGATTACAAGGACAGTTAGGTGTCATGGAAGAGTTGCAATTCAGTGAGGCAGTGGAACCTCAAGGTCTCAGTGCTACCTTAAAGGAAGGACATTAGTACTAGATCAAGGAAAGAGATCGATGCTCTTGATATGAAGATAGCAAGAAGATCTCAGTGGTGACAAGCAGATCGAAGAGGAGAAGAAGAAGAGAAGATAGTGTCTTGGTCTTGGAGTGGCTAATAGGTCAAGGGTCTTGGTCTTGGTATTTGTAAATTGGAATCTCTATAAGAATCATTTGTGTGGGTTTTCCTCTCAAAGAGTGAGAGGTTTTGGCACTGGCCCATAGCCTACATGTTGTGTCTCTTATCTATTTATGTTCATGCATTGGTTACTGTTTGATAAACAAGAACACTAAATAATCTAAGAAGAAGAAGATCATAATCTAAAGAAGTAAATAGCATTCACAAGTAGTCACTAATGGAAGAGAAATCACCTAATGCTAATGCCCTAGATTTCTCAACATGGAATGAGAGCTAAGGTGTAAAAGTCAAAGGAAGGGCATCTGATCAAAGAGACACTCAAGGATCGAGTTTCAAGAAAGACATCTAAGCAAGTCGAAGGTTATCAAAGCAAAAGATCAAGATCTACATCGAAGAAGCAGTCTACAACAACAAAAATTTTGGATCCTCTAGTCATCATCAAAAGACCACAAAGACCCTCATCAAGTTATCTACAAAGCAAGATAGCTCGAAATACTTTGAAGACGAAGATCACATTATCTTGAAGAAATTTGAAACCCTAGAAGCATTTCTGATTTGCACTCATTCACTACTAAAGAAGGTGAATTATTTTTTAAGACAATGAAGGCTAGAAGGCATTGCCATCATCTTCAAAGCTATAAGGCAAGTTCACTCTCATTGAAGCAAGGATCCTCTCTGTGTCCTTGAAGAAGATCATCCAAGGAAGCAGCAAAACATGTTCTTCAACCATCATCAAAGTGATCAAGTTGAAGATTTCATCTTCACTTGTCAAGTAAGTATCTTTCATTCTTTAATCAAATTTGGTAAAATGACTTTGTATTTGCAAGGAGATCTATAATTTGGTTGGATCAACAAAATTCCTTGCATGGAAAAAGGAGAATAGACATAGTCCTCGAAGAATTAGTAAAGTAATTGAACACACCAATAAAAAGGTCTCCTTAGAATACATGGAAAGGGATTCTTATGAAAGGTCCTCTTATATAACAGCATTGGAGACATCAAAGTGATGTATATGACAATCTCGTAAGACTTTCTCTGAAGATGCGATAAAGAAGGTCACATGACTTAGATCTAATCTACACAAAATTGAAGGTATCAAAGAATGAAGGGATATATTCATAAGGTCTCAATTGTGAGATTTGGGAGAGACGATAAGAAGATAATAATCATTGTTCTAAATGCACTAACTGATGAACAAGGTAACAAATGTCCATAGGGATAAGAAAGTTACATCATTCGACAACTTGTGGTTTCTATGCAAGATAGAGAAAGACAAGTTGAGGGCAAAATTTTTGAAGGTTAGAGGACTCAAACATTTGCAGGAAGGAAAGGGAAGTTTGGAATATTTGGTCCTCAAAAAAGAAAGAAGAGCATAGTTGAGATTTAATGTTATGGATGTAAAAATTATGGACATTACAAGAAAGATTGTTCTAAAGCGACAATATCAATAGAGGAAGAAAAGAAGTTGAAGAGAAGAAGTCCAAGAAAAGAGGAAGTAAGAGATCTCGACTATGCTAAGATGGTCTCCCTCACAAAAGGCCTTGACATAGCTTCTAAATATTTTGTTATAGGATATGGCTATAATAAATAATAAGATGCATTGTGGCATCACAAAAGCATTAGAAACAAGAGCTTGTGACATCACCATAGGATAGACGGAACAAAATCTATGGCAATCAAATATGAAGGATATAGCTCTTGGGAACCTCATTGCAAACTTAAGGAAAGAAAGAAGGCATCCAGGACAAGGCTCATCATACATCAAGTCAAAAGGGAAACATCTGTCAGATAGGGATATACAAGATCCTCAAGATTCTTTGATGGAATCCTCATTGAAGGGTTCACCAATCAAGAGAAGAATCAAGTGTTTCATTAGGGACTCCAAATTGTGGAGTTCATGGGATGATGATGTGATGACATAAGAGATGTAGCAGATAAAGGGGTTGAAGATCTTTTCAATCAAGGAAGTTGCTGAAATAAACCTAGATGACATAAAGGAAAATGAGGTATGTATGCTTGTATTTAATATTATAATGTCATGTCGTATGGTTGCAGGTAACATGGATCACTACTTCTATCTTGAGAAGCATGATCAAAGGAAAAGGATCTCCTCCTCTGAAAGGAGATGCAGGAAGGCATAGGTCACACTAGATGAAATCAACATAATATGTCATCATATGAAGTATGAGGTGGTTGACTACAATTAAGGAACTCTGATTGGAAGCCCCTGGGAATGGAATATGTGAAGAAAGGAAGGAAGAGATCGTGAGATATGAAACCATGATAAAGGCAATCAACATCCAAAAGACCAAGAAGATTCGACTAGGAAATCTCCTAGAAAGATATGAAGACTCTGATGGAAGTCTGAAAAATAAAAATAAAAATTAATTAATTAATTAAAATTTAAAAAATAAATAAATAAAATGAAGACCCTTGACAATGGATATCTTTGGGAGATGTGTCAATATGTATGCAATATGTTGATATCTACAGGGAGATGTCATGATGAAAGACGATCACAAAGGTAATTTTGATTTAAGTGTTCATTTCTTAATTTTGAACAAATATCTGGATGGGCTTATGCAGGACTGCCAAAGGGAAGAATTGTGGATGACTTCCAAGAGGACCATATATAAGGATGTAAGATCCTTCCGGAAAATATGGCATGAAGAAAAGCAACATGACATGAAGCAAGGCCAGATGAAGATGATGGATCACTTCTTGATGAAAGGAATGATGACATGACTAACTCATAGATGAAAGTGATGGATGGTTTGTGACCTATGTAGAAGCCACAAAAGATGAAGACTCCTGGACAAAGAAATTCATGACATCGAAGGAATGAGCTCTTCAAGCAGTTGGTCGAGGAGTTGTTGTAGGTCCCTAATTAAGAGAGAGCCTGGAAGCAAGTTTCTTACTTGGAAGAAACTTGGAAATTCCTAAGCCAAGAGAGAGCTTAGGTACGTTCATTGTGGAGAAATGAGTACATTCCATTATTGGAATTGATATGTCCTCCCTAATTGAGAGGGAGAGATAGACACATCACTCTGATCTTCACCTAGGAAGACAAAATGGAGGATTGGGTAATCATCTGGCATCCGATACTCTTTGATGATGAGATAGGGCATCCAAGATAAGAGTAGTTGTGGACCAATATTCTTTGAGGGCTGGCTATCCAAATGAGAATATTCCAAAGAAGGTCATACTCTGTGAACACTTGGGTAGAGTATGTACCTTGAGAGACAATGATTATGGTGTCTATGAATCATTGGTTTCGCCAGCATTGTGCTTTGATCATGTGGATAGAGTTGTTAGTCAATGCCTTGCTATGTGACAATGCTAGTTAATATGATGCTGGATAGATGGGTTACCAATCTGGTTCTTCATCAAGACAAATTCTTCAAATTGAGAGAGACAAAGTACCATTATGAATACCTCCCTAATTAAGAGGGAGTGTTGAAAAGTGTAACTAGGTTCGGTCTTCATAATGACATGTAATTGTGACTTTTGTAAATGATGTATTGAAGAAAATAAAATTATTATTGTAACCCTTGCCTCATGGGTTTCATAAGCAAGTGATTTTATTTTAGATGGCTCCCATTGAGAGCCTTAGGATTTGTCATTAGGGTCAAAGAATTAATGTCATGTATGAAGAGCTCTTTTTGAGCATGTGTAAAATGTATGTTAGCACTCCGTAATTCCTCCAAGTTGAGGAGAGGATCCCAGAGATAACCACAAACCACTTTTAAGCCAGGATCTAGCCCTTCTGGTCTTGGAGAGGGCTCTCTCACTAAAATACACAGAGATTTGATATTAGGCTAGTAATAAAGAGCAATAGGAAAATGAATTGGATTGAAAGTTGAAGGGGAATAGAAGGGAAAATTCCATTGGGCAATGGAGTCAATATATCTCTCATGAAGGATTTTTTAAATGAGTCCTGAAGTTATGTATACAGAGGCAAGATATCAAGCTTTTGACTAGGATATCAATTTTAAAGAAAGTGAAAGCAGAACTGAGAATTTGTCTAAATAGAGCATACAAAGATGAATTATGTCTAGAAAAAGAGGAACCACATTGGTTGCTTGAATATTATGAAATAGAGCTTAAACATAAGAATTCTAAATCATTTACTCTTATTCAAGCAAAGCAAAAATTAACAGGATGGAAAATTGATAGAAACACTTAATACAAGAAACATTGACCATCAAGAAGCCTACACATGAATCTCTGAAACTGAAAACTTCAGATTTTATTATATTCCTTTAGAAAGTCTTTACAAGGTCCAAGCCCAAAACTGTGTTACCATCTAAACATTTTTACTTCCAAACTTTGGCATTAAATAGTCATACAATATTTCAAGATGCAATGCATCTTTGATCCATGAGGTGGATCAAATTGATCACAAAATCAGTGATATTTACATATGGACAATCTTTTTCTCTTAATGAAAAAGAAAAACAAAAAACTCGTTAAACCTTATCACACTATCCTATCTCAAACAATATCCAACTCCATAAGATTATCCTGATCATCGAACCATGTTTTTTTTTTGACAAAAAACAAGAAAAGTATTCATTTTCCAAATCTGTGCCCTAGTGGCATGACTTTCCACGCAAGGGAAGACACTTGGATGATGAACAGTTGTCTAACCTGGGTCCAAACTCAGTAGCACCTTATTCTACTCCGTCTCTGACAATTGGCATCTTCCTAACACTTGTAAAAACCTATAGGCAGGGGTTGCACAACGACTGTGTAGCGATTGCGTAGCTGAACTTTCAATACTGCCCCCTCCTTTTCCTCTTGTTGGATGCTTTGTTGGTGGAAGCTTGAACCTTAGGAGCTTTAGGTGTAGGATCTTTGTGTTTAGTGGGCACTGGTTGAGGATGTTTTGATTCAAGTTGAACCTTCCTTGTCATTCTTTCCAAAAATTGCATAATTATGTCACCAGAAACTGCGAAAATGGGCTACCAATTGACGCATATAACTCCCAAAATATAGACCCTGTGTAAAATCTGAGATAGGTTTTTGTAGATGAGATTGTTTTGAAGAAAAACCTCTCTTAGTTTCTTCAAATTCCTCCCCAACACCTCCTAAATTGCTCTGCAAAACCATGACTAAAATAGGGGAATACACCATCCAAAAAATAGTCCTTAAATATGCATTCGAAACACCTGATATATGATACATGTGCAAAAAATGGATGAGATTATTGTTCTTTGACCCATGCTTGAGAAAGTCCTTTCATTTTTTTCTAAATTCAGCTCCATTTGGTCATAAACCTATTTTGAAAACAATGACCAAAATAGTCAATTTCAGAGGAAATTGCATAGCAGAGTGTAGAAGACCTCCATGCTTGGCATGGTTGCTGATGGTTTTGAACAAAACTGAGCAGATGGGTGTGCTTGATATGATGGTGTTGGTGTATAATCCTTTAAGTTCTCCTTTCCCCGCTTGCAGACTTCCCAGATAGTGCTCAGTTGAACTCATGACAGTAAAAAGTTTATGAGTTCGACTTATTTTATGACAACAAAATTTACAGATTCGGAGACATTCGACCACTGACAAACTTCCTGACTCTAACAATCTATAAGAGTCAATTAAGTGTCTAGAAATCCCTCCAAAGACAAGCACAACCCTCTTCTCTTGATGTCATCCTACAAAATGAAGTAATAACTCATGTCGACTCACCCAAAGTGACACCCATTCGGATGCTAAAGTCAGCTCATTATATGGACGAATGAGTATATATACAAGGCTAGAGTCATCACAGAGCACAAAATAGACTTCGCATATCTTTGAGATTTTCAGTGAAGAAAGCAGAAAGGAGTTCGAATAGGATTCAGATGGTTGCAGTAAATAGGTCAGATGCAATCACAATCAAAGGGAATACGGATCCCTCTATATTTCGGATGGATGAGCACAATCACAAGTTTGGATTCTTTTGAAGTTTCGATGGTGGAGGATAGCCAACAATTCGGTGATATCTCTAAGTTTTTCGTATGGGCAAGTCAGAGATAAATTCAGATATTTAACACAATTAGAGACTTCAGATTCCTCTGAGATTTTCAGAGGTTAATCACCGTCAATAGTTTGGATATTTTCAGATGGAGAAAACAGTGAAGGGCTCAGAACTCTAGTACAGTCATCAAGCAATTCGGATCTCTATTTTGGTGGGTGATTACAGTCAAGTAAATTCAGATGTCATTGCAGTAAGAGGAATTCGAAACCTTCTGAAGTCTAGTAATCAAGAATAGAGATTACAAGGACAGTTAGGTGTCATGGAAGAGATGCAATTCAGTGAGGCAGTGGAACCTCAAGGTCTCGATGCTACCTTAAAGAAAGGACATCAATACTAGATCAAGGAAAGAGATCAGAGCTCTCGATATGAAGACAACAAGAAGATCTCGGTGGTGACAAGCAAATCGAAGAGGAGAAGAAGAAGAGAAGACAGTGCCTTGGTCTTGGAATGGCTAATAGGTCCAGGGTCTTGGTCTTGGTATTTGTCAATTGGAATCTCTATAAGATAAATTTGTACGGGTTTTCCTCTGAAAGAGTAAGAGGTTTTGGCCCTAACTCATACCCTACATGTTGTGTCTCTTGTCTATTTATGTTCATGCATTGGTTACTATTTGATGAATAAGAACACTAAATAATCTAAGAACAAAAAGATCATAATCTAAAGAAGTAAATAGCATTCACAAGCAGTTGCTAATGGAAGGGAAATCACCTAATGCTAATGCCCAAGATTTCTCAACAATTTGTTTATGTATTTATATCTTCTTCTTTTTTCAATTCTATATTTTCCATATTGATTCTAGTGTGAATGGTTTCAACAAATGATTTTATAGTTTACAAAAACATATAAATATTATAATTAAACCTAATATGTTTATATTTTTCCTCCATTTCACTATAAAGAAGAGAAATATTTTGGCTCTTGAAAATGTTTTATTAATATAAGACTAAATTAAAATACTCTATTAATGTTAAAATTAGACTATATTAATTCTTAAGATGAAAGTATTATATTGATGCACAACTCTGCATAATGGAGTAAATCAATACTTCTCGTAAGCAAGTTAAAATTTTAGAGAAACTGATTAATATTTAGCTAATTAAAAAACTGTTTTTTCCATTTTTTGAAAATACTCAATTAATTTAAACACTTAAAAATCTAGATAATGGGTTAAGACTATTAATTCTTAGGATGAAAGTGTGCTATCCATATACAACCCTACCTAATGTTTAATAGGTTGAAACAATATTTCTTTTTGGTAAGTTAAAAATGTACAACTCTACATAATGCATAATAAGTTGAGACAATGTTTCTTTTTGGCCAGTTAAAAAATTATAGAAGCTGGTTAATTAGAAAAACTGCTTTAAATTTTTCCTCTTAGACATGGTACTCTGAGCCTAGAGCGTGTTTCCTCTTAGACATGGTACTCTGAGCCTAGAGCGTGTAAGTTATTTAAGTTATTTTTGACATATTCAACTGTCATTCAGAATAATCCATGGTACTCTGAGCCTAGAGCGTGTTTCCTCTTAGACATGGTACTCTGAGCCTAGAGCGTGTAAGTTATTTAAGTTATTTTTGACATATTCAACTGTCATTCAAAATAATCCATGGCATGCAAATAGGCCCATGGGCTGTATCTGTATAATAAAATAGAAATTTTTCTTCCTTGAGGCCCTAAAAGGTATTTATTGACAAATCCATCAAAGGTATTTATTGACAAATCCCTTTCAATGAGTAATCCTGGGACAGGAAGGGTACGAGGTTCTTTAATTCTTTCTGCAACAAATCCCTTCCAAAGGAGGGTAAATTCATGGGAGATCCCTTCCAAAGGAGGGTAAATTCATGGGAGAAAAAGTATGGGGATCTTTAATTTTTTTATAAGAGCCTCGAGACGCACATGCATCTCTAGGTAGGACGAAAACAAATCACTTGTGACATGGGCATAAAAAAATTTGCAAACAAAAACTGGAGTCAAAATGTCGAGTGCAAGTGGAAACTTAGTACTCCAGCCACAAGGATTCAACATCTTGAGACATTAATCAGCGGACAATGTCTCCTTCGGGCTTTAATTATATACCAGTTGAAAGATGTCAACTAAAATCTCCTTCGGGCTTTAATTATATACCAGTTGAAAGATGTAAACTAAAATCTCCTTCGGGCTTTAATTAGATATACCAGTTGAAAGATGTCAACTAAAATCACAAAGCATGCTGATTTACTAAAATCACAAGGCATGTTAATTTTTGCTCCAACGCGCTCTACAGTTCAGTATAGCAGTGATGTGCTTTAATTAGATATACCAGTTGAAAGATGTCAACTAAAATCACAAAGCATGCTGATTTACTAAAATCAGCAAAGCATGTTAATTTTTGCTCCAACGCGCTCCACAGTTCAGTATAGCAGTGATGTTGTAAAAAGTTAGGTAAGGTATTACATAATGTAATGTATGCTGATTTACTAAAATCACAAAGCCTAAAGCATGTTAATTTTTGCTCCAAGGCGCTCTACAGTTCAATATAGCAATGATGTTGTAAAAAGTTATGTAACGTATTATGTAATATGATGTTCCATTGACTCTATCAACATTAAAATTAAAAAGTAAAAAGTAATAATTATATGTAAGTTTGAGTTAGTCATGTGATTGGTTTGATGAGTTCGATGCTGTTTTACAAGCCCAAGCCCGTGGTATTTGTTATAACTTATGATGAAGCCTATTTAAATACTTGAATAAATATTTTATGGAATGCAAGAATACCAGCTTAAATCCATCTTAACTTCAGACTTTGATCCCTCTCCACAGATTTAGGATAAATCTAAGCTGATTTACCAAAAATTTAAATAACTTTGAGCAGTTTTAAAACAAGCATTCACAATCTACAGAAGTGAAAAGCATAAACATATTAACATATTATTTACAGAGCACAAAAGATCAGTCTTGGAGACGTGATCCCATTGGGTCGTCTCTGGTTTCTACCACCATGGACCTGTTGTAAAACAGAATAAAAATAACTTGAAAAAAAAAAGAGCAGAGTTGTGCTGCAACGCATTACACGAGGCAATACATGACCAGCAAATAACTTGGAAGAGAAGAAGTTCAACGGTCAACCACACATGCACAAAACATGGGAAAATAACCTAGACAAATAACTTGTTAGATTGGTGGAACTAATTCTCCCTGCAACAGGCGAATAAATCTACCCACAAAGGGCCTCCATTGTCATTCATCCCCATCGATTATGATGCACTACATCCTTTCAGAAACTCTATATCAGTTATAATAGTAGAAATTTTCCAAATACCACACAGGAAACTTCCAAATTCCTAAAACGCAGTAACAGTCACAAAAGTGCAGATTTATTATATTTTAATTTTCAAGAACCACTTCTTTATTCAGGTGTGCAGAAACCAAGAACAAAACAGACAGACCAGCTTGTTCCAATTTCACTTTTATCTAACATAGCTATTGTAAAAATAATTTGAATACCAACTTCACTCGATATTATTTACATAAAGCACAGATCAGTCTTGTAGATCTTATCACCATAGGTTCTTCTGTGATTTCTACCACAGTTGTCCCTTCTTTGTTCAGGTATGAAGAAACAGCTTCTTCTGTGATTTCTACCACAGTTGCCCTTTGTTCAGGTATGAAGAAACCAAGAATGGAAGAGATACTAGCATTTGCCCATTTCAGCTTTATCTAAGAACATTGCTATTGTAGAATTAATTTGAATGTACCAGCTTCACTCAATTGGATTCCTAAATAAGATAACTTTGTATTGCTACACAGCATCTAATACTGGGCAGCGTTGATAAATTTGTGCTCTTGGGCTTATGATCCAGCAGCAGCATTCATCAATTTCCTGTAGGTCATAAGTTTGCTCATCTCCATCAGAGCCTGTGCACCAAAAATAAATATTAGATTCACCCATGCAACTGTTGATTCCACATATATTTAAGAGAGAACACGGAACATTAAATATCACCATAAAACATCTATCAAAGAGTAAAAATTAAAAGCTAGGTTTACAAAATGTCATAAATATATAAAAAATACAAAGCAGCGTGCTTGTGCTTGTGCTTCTTAACGACTTGTGGAAAATCTGAATAAACGGAATTCAGAAAATAAATGCAATTTATCCCCCAATAAAATGAAAAAGCATGGAGTTACGTTTGAGGCCCTGTGCTTCGCCAGCTAAAAATTTAGAAAACATAAAAATAGAGAAGAAAAGCAGATCTTTCTCATAGGCTTTAGAAATTAATTAAAAGAAGAGTTCTACAGCAACACTCTATTTAGAGGTCTCAAGGCATAACACAAAAGTTGAGCATTGAACATGGTATTCCTCTCAGAGATTCTGCGATGTATACAAAAATCTACAGCAATTATAGTTGGGACAGTTGAACAAAAATGTGTCATTGGGGAAAATACAAACGCTTGACTACAGAAATATACGAGAGTCTATAGCATGCTTGCAAGGAAAGTAGGATAAATGGGAGATAGGTAAGAATGTCGTAGCAAAGACAAAAACAACAGTAAAAGTCAAATTACCATAAAAGCTAAACTGAACTACAAAATTAGACATCCTTGCATATCATAGATAAGCAACCATACAAGAGAACTCCAGAGAATTTACAGATATAAATTTAAAACAAGTCATCTCATTAGGTTAAAGGGAAGTGCTTGCTTCAAAATTTTCTCGATGTCTGAGAATACACGATACAGGTGATGATAATTTTCCATGAAGCCTTTGAAACTTCAACAACTGTTGCAATTTAGAAGATAAAAAAGAGTTCACGGGACATCGTGACAAAGTGCCTATGTCCCTCTTAGCCATGCCAGAAATCAGTACTTAACTTTGCAATTTAGAAGATAAAAAAGAGTTCACGGGACATCGTGACAAAGTGCCTATGTCCTTCTTAGCCATGCCAGAAATCAGTATTTAAATTTCAATATCGGTAATGTCACTCAATAACCTAGTTACGTTCCACTTTGGAATTTAAGTAGCTAACAACGACAGAATATGATCCATGCATGCGTTATTTAATTGTAGCCAGAGACAATCTTAAGGAACTGCAAAACATAACAAGCATTACTTAAATATGAGATTTAACTGCTGTGTTCCTAGGACATAACATTATCCACATAACTCTAAAGCTAAGTTGCACGAAACAGTGAAACGTGTACAAGTTTCCGAAATGGGAACACCTAGAAACATGACCATTCCAAAATGGGTGAGCAAGGGAAATGCAATATATAAAAATACACAAAATATAGATATACAGTCTTTTTTAATTACACGTTAACTTGCAAAAAAATAAGAATGATATACATGACAATTTAGAAGGAAACACATGTCTATATTAATTCTCATACATGATGCATGATCCCATAGCTTGGTGGTATTGACTAATGCCAATACCATACCCTCATTCACGATAAGATCCAGTGGAAATGCTATAATCCTGCCAACCCTAAAATCCTGAAAGCTGTTAAGTCTACTGAATTCCAAATGGGATATGAAATTCTATTTTATCCATGTGAAGTCTGATGAGGTTGGACCCACTCTCGAACATCCTGAAACAATTAATGGTGATATTAAAAATTTAAGTAAAAGTTGGCATTCTCCTTTATCTTACCATTTCTATTGACCTCCTCCCTTTATCTTACTTTTTCTATCAACATTCTCCTTTATCTTACCTTTTCTATCAACATTCTCCTTTATCTTACCTTTTCTATCCTTTCACTTTAAGAATTTGATATTACCATTAATTACCAAGGTGACGAACTTCTCAGAGCTCAATTCCCTATCTCCATTTTGTCTTGAAGGGTCATTAACACAGACAGAGCAATCTTTTTCTAAGGATCCCGCTCAATTCCCTATCTCCATTTTGTCTTAAAGGGTCATTAACACAGACAGAGCAATCTTTTTCTAAGGATCCCACACCCCTCATGGGAACTTGGGTGGGCCTGGACACTTCCAAAAAATGCTCAAAACATCAATGGAAATGGCTGAAAAGCCACAATGCCATCATGGACACTTAATTGGGTCCAGAAAAGTGCACAAAACAACACTAGAAGTGGCTGAAAAGACATAGAAACACCACTGACAGTATGGTACAGCCAACGAGGCATTTCGTACCATTTTGGTATTTCTAGGCATTTCAGGTATTACTAGGACATAGCCAAACTACGTGTTTCCTACAACTTAGCTCTAAAGCGTAATTACTATTTAGTTCACCTTTTCAATCTTTTATTAGCCCATTTTGTACTTCTCAGGGCTAAATCAGAAACACTCATGCCATTTTGTAGGAGCATAGCATTACAGGATCATAACCAAGGTAGGCACACAATTGGCATACAGAATTGTGGCACGATCAGTTGCCTGTTATTCACAATCAAACAGAACATCAGGGCAGAAAAAGTATGTGTTCCTGAGAAGATTTACCAGGCAGGAGAAGAACTGGTAAGATTTGAAGTTTTGGTTCACCTGAATTTTGGAATCCCTAAGAATGTATTGAATTTGGTCTCAAGGGTTGTTCAATATTCATTGTGGTATTTGGCCCGATGACTGTTCAAAGTTCTTTGATGTTGAGATTGGCAATCTCACCACTAGACAACGAATGTGTCCCCTGAAAAGAAATGTCTGGTCACCCTTTTTTACTTCAACATAGGCCAAGTCATGTAGCACATCAAGTTGTAGGAATATGTTAAAGGACGGAAGTAAATCTCCCAGGTGATTAAGGGCAGTATTGCAAAACCCCACATTGGCAGAAAATTTCAAAATTGCCTAGGGTCTAGGGTCATCAATTCAGGAAATAGGCAAAATCAGAAAGAAATCAGCAAAATTTAGCAAGCATAATCTCAGACCTGCAAAATACGAAGAAAAAAAAATCCAAAGCCTTAGTAACCTGAAAAGCTCAGGAAAAAAATTAAAAAGTGAAATTGGAGAATTTTGTAACACTAGTTTTAAGGGAATCTGATTCAACAGCCATCATAGCTGGTTTTTGGGTAATTCCACTCAAACCCCCAATTAGCAGATTCAAGGGGATCAGCAGGTTAAGAGCCTTAATGTAGCTCTTGTTTGAACAGAAGAAAGCAGCAAGCTCCAACGTTGATGTTATTGTTAATATCTTGTGCATTAAAGTGACCATCTTTGTAAGATAACATCACAGTACAGAAAATTAGTGTTAAGGTTAATTACCTGGTTAAACCACCTTAACCATCTTAGGGTATTATACATGACAAATGAGTGGGTGGTACATATATTCGCCAAATCTGTGTACTTAGGTAGCCTACCTTGGGCTAACCCTATAATGTATTTTTACAGTATCATTAATAATATATGGCATTTATTATTCTCTCACTATATTGTGTGTTTATTTTCATGTGCATATGCTGTTATATAATCTTACAAGGGCACGGTGAGGAACTAGCTACACAGAAAAAAGTGGTGCTACAAAGGATGGAAGAGCAAGATATCAGTGAAAACAGAATTCCCATCTAGCAAGGGCCCTTTCCCAATCCAAGAGATATTGAAAAATAATGCGAGTGATGTGCAAATGATTCTTAAAATCCATAAATTAACTTTGGAAAAGATCAATCATGGGCATCATCAAGAAAATCATTTTGCCATGATTCCGTACAAGTCTATGTTGCATGAATTTACAAAAAAAGGAATAGGGGCATGGGAACGAATGTCTGGAACATCTGGAAGCTCCTCCAAATTCCCATAACATTATAAGTTAGGAAATTCCCATCAAATTACAAGTTAGGAATGGAAACAAACTATATATATATATATATATAACAAAAATATAAACAAGCATAGCCCCTCAAAAAACAATAATGTTAGCCCATTTGAAACTGATGACCTCCCTTCCAACAACAATTGCATATGACTTGGCTCTATCATTTAGAAATTAGAGGTATATTTTAAAAAATTGTTAATTATTATATCCCCTTTAACTCTTTTTGTTAAACATATAACCCTTTTTAAAAATTATCCTCCCATATGAACAAAGATTTAATACAAAAGGGCAAATTTAAAAGAGAAATAGCGAGTACAATATAATTTGAATAAAGCAATGTTAGGGTTTTTAAAATACTTTGTGATCCATCATCAACCACAATTCCTTAACAGCACTGTCACAGGAGACGAACTGAATCAACGGATGACAAGGCCAGAAATGGGAATTTCCCATCAAATTATAAGCTAGGAAATTCCCATCAAATTACAAGTTAGGAATGGAAACAAACTATATATATATATAACAAAATTAATGAAAATATAAACAAGCATAGCCCCTCAAAAAACAATAATGTTAGCCCATTTGAAAATGATGACCTCCCTTCAGACGACAGTTGCATATGACTTGGCTCTATCAGTTAGAAACTTGGAGGTATTTTAAAAATTTGTTAATTATTATATTCCCTTTAACTCTTTATGTTAAACATATAACCCTTTTTAAAAATTATACCCCCATGTGAACAATGATTTAATACAAAAGGGCAAATTTAAAAGAGAAATAGAAAGTAGTAGTACAATATAATTTGAATAAAGCAATGTTAGGGTTGTTAAAATACTTTGTGATCCATCCTAAACCACCAACCACAATTCCTTAACAGCACCGTCACAGGAGACAAACTGAATCAACGAATGACAAGGCCCCTATGCAACATAGCACGGATCACTTGATCTGTTGGAGAACAGCACACATCACACAAGTAACTGATTTGAACAAAAGCAGGCAACGGGGGGGAGACAAAGCACAATTTCATAGAAAAAATAGGTTGCAAAAATAATTTGCGTGAATCAAACAGACAGGCAAATAAATTGAAATATTGCAGCATGAAACACTACAAGCTCCTTAGCTGGTTTGGTGTTGAAACTTGAAACAGTCCTTTTACAAACTTGTTTCAATGCCAGAAATGGGACTCAGCCTTGAGATGCACAAGAACATGTGGGCATCTCATGGCCTCTCATAGGTTAGGAACACCAGACATCCTATTACCTATTGAGGGGCATCTGCAAACATCTCAGGGACATTCATGATATGGGCCTGGACTCAACAAAAATGTCAGGAATGTTTCCAAACATTCCAATGGCATTCCCACCAATTTGAGACGTTTAGCTCCCATCCTCAGGTTTCCTCTAACAGGGGAACTCTGGGCATTGCTTCCTCTCAGGAAGAAAGATGTTTCCATGCTACACTGGAATTACAATAGTATATATAGCAATAAAAAATTAAGAAATTCATATGTACATATGCCCCTGTACAAATTTACAAGAAATCATCCTCTTTGGTCTGAACCAACTGAATACAATAAGCTAAACTAATCAATTCCCAATCCACCCAATCCCATTTTTTCTCTTAAATCCCAGTCAACCACTTTCCAAACAAATATTCCCCCCCACTCATCAACCAATCTTATCTCTCAAAATCTCTTCTCCCCAGTCATCTCCACCCCTACAAACCAGATACGACTTTCCCCATACTATGTGCCTTTAGTTTGGTTTTCATGCTAATTATTTGTCAATAGTTTCAACAAGTGTGGATAAGTGCGTGGGTGCTGACAGGCATGTGTTCCAGAACCTTGGATAAACTGCCACTAGCACAGTATGTTAGTAGAACCTTCAAATTTCAGTGTTTTGATCAAGCACTAAATGAAAATACATGAAAAAATTTGGAAGCCTTCAGGGAATTACCCAGTGCTTTAGAAAAAAAAATATAAAGTGATGTGGTTCCCTGTGATTATATATACTTATAGCAGTTTGTGGACAAGAGTACATCATTCATAAAACACTAGTGCAGTTTTCGTATAATTTTAAAAGGACAGAATCCCATCTGGCATCAACTAATGAATCATGAATGAAAAGGAAAAGCAAGGATTCAAAGCCTGAAGGAACAACAATTAATTAAAAGAGAAAAGAAATTAAGAAAATTAGGCTTAAAAATAAAGGGGAAATGAAGATTAAAGGCGAAGGAAGATAAATCAGTTGAAAGATAAGCAGAAATTAAAATGCCTAGAATCCAATAAAACAGAAAAAAAAAAAACCCAATAATAAGCAGAGAACATGATGTTGATGTCCGGGAATGCATACCTCAATAGCAATAACCGTGGGGGAGAGGTGAGAGACATCCTTGTTACCGAGTCCTACGGAAATATCTGCAATTTCAGCAAATTATCAATTTGTTTGTACTATTCTCTCAAAATTAATGAATTCATAATGAACGAAACTATAATAAAACCAAATATAGACACGAAGCATGGATCCCAAGTATAATAATTATAAGTTGACCTACAACTACTAATAAATAGAAGAATATTTCCCAATTGACCCTTAGAGATAAGAATACCAAAGAATCATATACAAGTGTGTCTCAATAGCCATAATAATATCTTACACATACAAATCCTCACTTGATACTCATGAAAACCCATTCCATGCTGACCTACTATTTATTTATACAAGTGTTTCTAAAGGCACAACACAATAAAAAAAAAGTTCTTCAAAATATTTGGCAGTCATACATATTAAATCATATGCACACATGGAATTCATAGATACGAAAATGTGCACACCACAATAAAGTTATTTTAAAAAATGAATAAAAACTATAGAATGAAATATACTTCGTAATGATACTTTTACATCAGAACTTGCATATGCCTCCGCTCTATCCACGTAAAGTTTAGTGAGCCTTGTTAAAGCCTGCAAGATCCACCAAAAGCATGAAACATTGAGCACACCATAAATGTTTCCAACATAATTAATTCAGAAAACTGCAATTGTTAACCAAAGATAGCTCCACTTCTGCACAGTATCTGAACACATTTGGAATATTTTGGATGTGAGATAGTACGATATATACATAGTGGTATACTTAGCACATAACAAATACACCAGTATTTTTAAGTAGATCTGTGCGTAGCTAACAAACAGAAAGTCAAAACTGATACACCATACAAAAGCAGTAAGTATTTCATATCAGTTGGAACAAATAAAAGCCATGAACTCCTAGCATCAGAAAGAGGAGATGATAGTTTCCTACTTTCTCCTTTCCTTCTAGATAAGGGAGGGTTCTTTACAAACAAATATTACCAATTGCCCTTTCCTAATGATCCTGCTGCTTCTGTCAACACTAGTCATGTAATTTGGAAATCAAAGGGTTCTTTACAACCAAATATTACCAATTGCTCCTTTCTAATGGTCCTGCTGCCTCTGTCAACATTAATCGTGTAATGTGGATATCAAAGGATATTGCTAATGAAATTCATACATGTTTACATATTGTATTGTATACATTGCAGACATGATGTGATAGAAATATTTATGCACCGTTACATTGCAGACATGATGTGATAGAATATAGCATCAAATCCAAACAGTCATGGAGATTGAGAAGGTTAACTATCATGACACAAAAAGTACAAAGGAAGAAAGTGCACCTGTGAATAACAGTCAGCAGATGCTTGGCCTAAGAGAGGTCGAGATTCTGTCCCTACTGCTACAACTCGTGCAGCCAAAGCCTCCAAAGGCACATCCAACCAAACAGTAATTCCTTGGCGCATGTAGTTCCTTTTGAGGAACAACACAAAACAAGGGAAAGCATTCACTCACTGGATCCAATACATGTTACTAAGAATAAAAAGGCTGCATCAATCCACCATATAGTAACAAAAATAGAAAGGCTGAATATGAAATCTGTATCAGAACAGAACAGATTCCTAACCAATTTTGAGGGCGAACTACAGCACCACCTCCAGTGGCAATGACTAGACGATACATAGTAGATAACTGCTTCAGTACTTCACTCTGTCAACCAGACACTAAAACCAATCAGTTCAACATTAGAAATTGTAGATTCTAACTAACTGTGAATACCAGATTTAAGGATTCCAGTAATTTGTAATACAGGAAAGCACCAAACAGAAAATAAAGTACTTGCTATTTTCTAAATCAACATGGAATTACTGACACCAAAACACAAAACAAAAGAGAATCAATCCTCTTTCTATTTATACAAAGAAGTTGAGTTAAACAATTTAAGAATCTTCGCTAGATATGAACTGGCAGATTGCACAACAATGTAAACAACATAGAACACACTGGCTCGAAAGTGCATAATTTAGAGTCATATAGAATTTAGAGGATTGTACTATAAGAACTGTAAAATATTTGTAATCTAACTACCTCAGAATCTCTGAAGCCCTGTTCATTGCGCTCTTTGAAAATCTGTGCTACAGATGCACCGCCTGAGGCCTCCTCCACCAA
Source organism: Pinus tabuliformis (assembly GCA_031772625.1). Lineage (NCBI taxonomy): Eukaryota > Viridiplantae > Streptophyta > Pinopsida > Pinales > Pinaceae > Pinus > Pinus tabuliformis. Next base: position 1,206,508,550 of record CM062809.1, on the reverse strand, counting down.
CTGATCACTGTAACAAATTTTATCTAGGGTGCGTGAAATTGGGGCAAATGAAAAAGACACCACAATAATCAGAGAGGTGAAATGGTAATAGACACCTAAAGGTCTACAGGAAACATACCTGTCAAAAAAGTAATATCCCAAGACTTCTGCTAAAATCTTTCCAACAGTTGTCTTTCCACTACCCATCATACCTGAAAAAGGAATATTTTGGTTTACCCAACGATGTAAATATGGAATAGCTCATATATTGTCCGAATAACCAGCCACCACAAGCTGTCTGTCCTGGGTAGACCCTACAGATCTCTAATTACCAACAACTTACCAACAAGATATATACATTTTCCTTTCAAATGTGGGATAATCTCTTCAGCCTTCTTCTGCATTGAAAATATCTTATTAGGAATACAAAACTCAATAAATTCATCACTGCTTCACATACTCGAACGTGGGCACTCGAATCGTAGCACTCATGAATCATGATAGCTAAGCACAATTGCACGTCGGACTTACAAAATAAAATTAGGAGTGAAGCAACATTTCAACAAAAAAATAGCTTGCTTGCTACTAAACTCCTAATTTACACGCACTGCATATGTCAGAACTTGAAAACTAACCTTCAATATCAATGTCTCCTGATCCCAAGTACTGAGTTCATCTGTTTTGACTTCAGACACTGCTTGCCATGAACAAAATTATAATAATATTAATAGAGAGGAAAAGGAAATACATGAATACCATAATGGAGTGAGAATAACATGTCATGTATTGTTACAGTCTCGTGACATACCATTATACCGAACAAAACTTCTATATAAGAAGCATTTTCATGTAAAGTCTTCAGAGAGGGTTACAATTTAATGATGTATAACAACAAAACAACAGCTTTGAATGTTCTGAAACATAAAAGAAGTTAAACAACAGATAAAACAATCTAGGACTTGCAATCACTGAAACAGTACTTAACTAGATAATATTTTCTTCCCTTTGAAAGAACTTTTAGTTTTAAGTACATTCCCTAGAAATATGAAGAACTGTCAGTTTCCAACAGATATTTGACTTACATGACACTGTAAATGTTCCTTTTCCTTGCACAGTGCCTTGCTGCACCCTGAATGAATTACAAATGGATTGAAGCACTTATGAACCAAAAACAAATCTAGGTTGTGAGTCTTGCACACACACACACACATATATATAGAAAGAGAGAGAGAGGGTTTACACACACACACATATATATATAGAGAGGGGGGGTTTACGCGCGCGCACACACATATATATATATATAGAGAGAGAGAGAGAGTTTGTGTAAACCGTATCAATGATGAGGATACATGGATGGTAAAGCATGTACTGTGTAAGCCAAACTAATTGGGTCAATGCACAATTAAGCATTGTGTACCCACTTCAGGACGTAACACTTAAAGAATACCCAAATCATGTACAGAACAAAGGAATCCATTTACAGAGCTGATGAGCATTTACTATTTAATATTTATGTGGTGACATAGAACTAGCTTGTTAAATTCATGTTAGAATAGATATATCTAGAAAAAGCATAGAAAGTATGTGGAAGATAGAAAGTACATAGAAGAGTGTTGTAAGAAAATGCACAAAGTTAGTTATAACGTATAAATATGGGCATGACTGTTATGGTTTAGATCATCGAAACAATTAACAGGTTATTTGGAAAGTTGACAAGACCACAGATCCAATCTGCAAGGGCAATGCACAGGCCACTACTAGCAGAGAGCTTCATGTCAATACACAGGCCACTACTAGCAGAGAGCTTCATGGCAATACACAGGCCACTACTGGCAGGGAGCTTCGAGGTGATGCACAGACCACCTTTTAAGGCAAAAAAAAGGAATGTCGACTAGGAAGCCCAACTTCAACAAAATGCATCCAAGGAGTCAAGTCCAAGGGAATGTATGTCAGCATTCAAAGATCAGAAATAGCGCAGTAAAGTCACAAAACAAAGGAAGACCAAATCTTCCAGAATGGACAAATACAGGACAAGGGGAAGATCAAAAACAGCTCCGATACCACGTGATAACAAATCTGGATGACTGTCAGATTAACAAACAAGATAATTACTTGCAGAAATCTGAAACTCAGGATTTCATTCAATTTTGATGAGCCAAACCATGAATAAAAGACCTATATCTGCAGTCTAAAAATATTAATATTGGGGTTAATACACCAGTTTTTTGTGGCTTGGACCATCCGAACAATTAACTGGTTATTTGGAAAGCTGAAAACACCCCAGATCCAAACTGGGAGGGTGATACAGAGGCCACCACTAGCACAGAGCTTCAAGGCAATACACAGGCTGCTTTAAGGCAAGATGAGGGAGCTCAAAGAGGAGAACCAACTTCAACAACAAAATGCATCCAAGGAGGCAAGTCAAAGGGAATGTGTATGGGCACATAAAGATCAGAAAAAGTGCAGCACAGTCATAAAACAAAAGATGAGTAAATATCTTCCGGAATAGACAAATACAGGAGGCAGGATTACAGCCAGATCTGATACCACATGATAGGGCTTCATATATTCTGAAGATTACCAGATTGACAAACAAGACAACTACTTGTGGAAATATGAAACTAAGAACTTCATTCAATTTCGATGATCTAAACCATGAACAAAAGGCCTATATAGGCTAAAAAGATTAATATTGAAGTCAATGCTCCAACTAGATTTGTGCATTTTTCTACCTTCTGTTGTATTCAACTGTCTTCTAAGAACCTTCTATCTTCCACATCACTCTTATACTTCTTCTAGATCTATCTATTTTTATATGAATTTAACAATCTATTTCTATGGTATTAAATAATTACTCATCAAAAGTAAGCCAATCTTTGCTCTCAATAGGAATAAGTAATTGACAAAAACTAAGCTTTTTAACCCTGGTTTACATGTGGCCCCATACCTTTTAAAATTGAGAAATATATCTGGTGTAAACATATGAAAACCTCTGCACTACTCTGCTAGGAGTGAAAAAAAGTATATATCAGGACTATTGCATACAAATTTCAAAATAACTAGTACCAAAAGGTTTATGTTGATGTCACTAATTTCCAAACATGCCAAATAGATACACTGAAAAGACAAGCAACTACCTCAATCGATATTTCCAGAGTTTACTGAAAGATATGTCCCCCAAATCTAGACCAGAAGACCTAAATTCACTACCCATTGATAGATATAGAAACAGATACTTTGAGGCCAAATGTTTTAAGAAAAGACCAGATAACAAGATGTAGTAAAAGTATGGAGAATACTGTGAACCCAAATATTAACAAAATACAATATGGCGACCTGCAGTAGAAATTTAGCATTGGTGATCTGCCAATATGAATGTCATCAAGAATTTGAGCTCTGAGTGTACTCAAAAAAATTTATAAAATTCCTCCTTAATATTCCCAGGAATTCAAAGAAAAGTTGTCAGATCAGATCTGGTTTTAGAAATCAATTTCAAGAGACAGAGACTATTAATCCTGAGAATGCAAAAGGCAGTCCAGTTCCTTCCTTGTCTCTGGGCATTAACATTGTCACGTTGAAAAAATTTAAAATTTTGCCAATTCCCAAGGGCAATCTCAGATCCATGTTAGAAAATCTTTTAACTCAGATACATGGAATCAGTATAATATTTGCACCAAGAGGAACCGAGGTGCATTCTACTGCATTCATGGGAATGGGGTGATCCATTAACTCTTTCATGGTGCATTGGATATGGAAGTTAACCCAAGCTCATCTAAACCAGGATCTGATATGCACCTGGAGGTAACGAAACTCAAAGATAAATATCCCTACTTCACACAAATGGACGATGTATGCATTATTACAACTCTAAATATGCAACCCGAATTTAAATGGATTTGGCTAATGTATATCTTAATTTATAGGAATTTACTTCAAAGAAAGCCCAAGTCCCTGGAGCAAGGCTGATGACATAAAATTGAAAACTCAAATCAATGTTATAATACCTACTATATAAAATGCTTTGCTGTTTAATTTCTGGACATATAAAGGAACTTACAAGCATATCTTCCATTAGAAGTGCAGGAAAGAGGCTTGAAAGAGGGCAATCTGGCATCATTTAAAACACTTCTTTTCTCAGGAACCACCACATGCAGATTGTTGCATCTCTGAAGCTCTCCTCCCTTCCATTGTCCAGCAAACTTCACAGATAACCTTGTTTTCCGTCTGCTTGCATCCTGAAGAGGACAATAAGGATGGGACTGGACCTTCCATGAACTACCCAATTCAATTCTCCCCAGTTCCATGCTCAAAACTGTCATGGAAGACCCAGAGACCACAAAATTGGTACCAACCTAAATTTTCAAAACGGGTCTATGAGCAAACTCCAGAAGAACCCACAAGATAATGAGTAGTTATGTAGGTCTAAAGGTCCCCAGAATACAAGGTTCCCAATAATAGACACACAAAACCTCAATACCCTTCCAGGGGCCAACAGTATTGTAGAAAAGCCCACGAAAATTCGGATTGGGACAGGCAATTGGATTATCAGAAATTTATCCGCTAATCCACGATTCAACTCTAGCAAATTACAAGTTTCTTCGTTGGAAATAAATCGGGTATTGCTTGAAAAACGAGAAAGAACTTGCTGATTCATCAATTCGGCAAGATGAACAAAACACATCCAAAATCAACTCCGACTCCACCGAAATCTTTGGACAAGACACGTGGGATTCAGGGGTGCTGCTTTAGAGCAATCCCCGAACGTGGAGGCGAGAATGGCCCCAAGCAATGCAGGTGCCTCCACATTTAAGGGCACTTTGGGGGTGTTCAAGGGCAGTGGGAGGTTGTTGAGAAATCCGCTGAAATGTGATCTGTGGTGGGCAGTTGGTAAGGAGGGGTAGAGGTTATTGGACTTGACTTTCTGATGAAAAACTCTTCAGTCCCCACGAGCTTAGGAGGAGGTTGGTAATCTCACGGGAGGGGAGGCAGATGTGGATAAGACTTCTTTTCGACACACGTATATATACATATGGGGGGACCCAACTTTTATACTGCTTCAGACAAACCCTATTCAATATAGGGTTTTCAACGGATTTGCATAAACAATATGAATTTTGAGGAAAAACTGCAACAACAGAAAGAAGTAAAAAAAGACGGTTCGCTGCATAGTTTTACTAATCAGGCCTCTGCATAAGTTCAACACGCTGATTCGGATAGAATGAAAAGGACAAACAGGGATACTGTAGCATATTAAATATTTCCAAAAAAACGCAAATGGGAGTATACTGAACAAAGTGGATGGGATAAATTTGGGTGACAGCTATTGAAAAAGAGCACAACTTTTCAAAGTAGGACAACGATTTATGTCACTGATGACGGTATAAGTATCTTGATTAAAAGATATTTAAGAGAAATGTTAAGTGCTCTATCCAATTTCATTACGGCTTTTGATGCCCAGGTTGAAGACAAGGCAAGACGGCCAAGAAGTCACAATTATAAAAATAATATTCTGTGAGGACGAATAGGATTGAGTTGCAACTTCAAATGAGAAGTTGGACAGAATTTTTTCAAGTGAATATGGAGGCCAGACCCTCCACCTAAACAATGAAGGCAGGCAACATATAGGAAATGCTTATAAATGGACAAAATTAGCATTTCATATATGTTATATCCTCCACCATGGATTGATGCATAAGTTCTCCCATTACTTGGTAGGGTGAAGAAACTTAGATTGATGGTTAGGAAATGCTTATAAATGGACAAAATTAGCATTTCATATATGTTATATCCTCCACCATGGATTGATGCATAAGTTCTCCCATTACTTGGTAGGGTGAAGAAACTTAGATTGATTGTTAAGTTCCCCAGTGTATTGATATTTGGTGCAGATGTTAACTTGTTATTTATCATTATTGATATTTGGTGCAGATGTTAACTAGTTATTTGACATTTGGTGTAGATGTTACTTAGTTATTTATTATAGACCACTGTGGAAATACAATCATTGGACTTAACTTTTCCCATAGGTAGTATTTTATATTCTTTGGAAATCTGATATGTTTTTGTTATTTTTAAATTAGGCAATTTTTAGATGTATATTAATTTTTATTTGTTTGTTTATATGTTGTGATTGAAAGCTTTATTATTCTTTAGTATCATATTAGTGTTTAGGTTATTTTAAAAGAAGAGACGTTATTGGTTATGAGATTATTGTCAATTTACTTTTTATAGATTAGAGAATTGAAGTAGAGTATATCCATCAAGATTTAATTTTTCATTAATGTTTTGGCTTGAATTGAATGTACTTTTATAGACTAAATTGAAGCCAAAAGGAAAACTTGTAGTTGTGTTGAAGCAAGAAGACTTTTAGAATGTATTGCAATGGATTATTTTACTATTGGGAAAATGTGAAATTACTATTCCATAGACATAAGTCCCATATTTTTGTTGATTGCATTTATGCTCCGAAAGGAATATCAATCTCCAAATAGTTTGGTTCACCGAGATTTTTGTAATCCATTATTGAATCAAATAGATAATGTGTGTGCAAATATTCATTATGTGTGATATTTGGATCCGTTTAAAAGTAAACTAGCATTATATAGTCTTTTATTGCACAGTGACAGTGAAGAGTGGAGTTGGATTTATAGTAAGCCTTACTGAAGAGGAGTGACAAATGAATAGTATAAAGGAATTAGCAATGCACATTGGGTAAGGTAATTACTATTTTCTTCCAACTATGGGAACAATTTTGGGTGTTTGAAGATTTTGTCAAGTGAGTTTCGCACTTGTGGCCAAAACTATAAATCTTAACTTCCACCAATGGAAGAGATGCCAAACATAAAGCAAAGCAAATGTCTAGGTTCTTGTTGGAGGAGGACATGCATGTGGTTCAATGTTATTGGTAATGTCTTTATCAATAGTTGGAAATATTGATAGTCTTTTGTTGTGAGGGAGTCATAATGGGTTGTATGTTAGTTGTAAAAGGAGGGTTAAATTGTACATATAGGCATCCAACCAACAAGCATACTTCTTTTGCTTTTTATTTGGAAATAAGGTGTGGCATTTCATATTCTCCAAACATTGAAAGGTTTCTACTATCTCTTAAATGAATGTTTGTCTCGTTCAAAGGTTTATATTATCCCTTAAATAAATGTTTGTCTCATTCAAAGGTTTCTAATGTCCTAGAGTTGGAGGATTTCCAGTACAAGCTCAATCCTCATAGAGTAGAGTGTACACATTAAGACTAACTTTATGGTAGTTCTCACAACTTAAATTGAATGTGTTTGCAAAGGAGGGTTTGTGGTTATGTCGAAGTAAGAAGAGTTTAAATGAAATGGTTTTTTGTTTGAATTGTGTTGCGGTTGTTTAATTTATTATCAGGAAAATGTGAAATGACTTTTCTAGGGAGACAAGCATTACTTTCATTGATTGCATTTATGCTCCTAAAGGAATATTATTCTCCCTTCGTTTGGTCAATTAAGATTTATGTAATTAGTGAGTGAATTAGAATATATTATGCATGAAAAACCTGACTTTGTAGAGTATTCTAACATGCTTCAAAGTAAACCAACATGTATAATTTTACTACTTGATGATAGTATTTTGATCTGTGGTAATCCTAGGCCTTATTCAAGAAGAGCAAAGAGGAGGTGAAATTAAACAACAATGCATATTTGGAAAGGTAACTTGGTTTGCCCCCAATTAAAGAAACATTTTTGGGTGATTAAAAGTTTTCTTAGGTAAGTTTCATAGTTGTGGCCAAACTATAAATTTTAACTTTCACTAGTGGAAGAGATGGTTAGTCTATTGATCTGTAAATTATCATGGATATTCCAGTAAAATAGTTCATCACAATAGATCTTACAAGTTTATTTAAACTCATTGTTATGTAGTGTATCACTTAAGACTCAAATTTAAAATTACTATCTTAGGTACAAAATATTGAAATAAGTTAAGACTAGACTAAAAAAGCTAAAATAAATGCCACACCATCCACAAGATGAACACATGATGACCCTAACAAACTCAATATAGGAAAATCTAGTCGAAAGATGAGGACTATTACTTGCTTTTTCTTCTCATTTATGAAAACCAAATGCAATGAAAGGTGAACTCATTGTGAAGTAGCCACAAAAATTGTGGCTTTTATGGTCAGTACAAGTGGAAATTATGTGTAGATTTGAAAATGCTCATGAAATTTACTAAATCACAAGACTCAAATCTACTCTACTGCTCTGCAGAATTCAATTCTCAATTTAGAACACTGATCTAAAATTGGATTGAAGTAATTTCTTCCTCTTTTCCAAAATCAAATAAACAAAACTTAGGACCGTGTCAACGCTTTGCAAGTTTAAAATTGGGTCTTATAATAACAAGTTTATTCATTGTCTCTTCAAATCATGAAATAGTCTCCATATGTAGCTGAACATAACACACATAATCCATGAAAGCATAAAGAAGAGCAAGACAAAGGTTTGTTAATAGAGTTCACCCCTCTTGGGCTACATCTTCGGGCCTGTCAACATGACTAGACCACTCATATATTCAGTATCAGTGAAGTACATAAACAATTGTTATAGGTAAATAAGTGACTATTACCCCTACAAGGTAATGTTCTCCTACAAAGAACTCTCACAACAACAACAACTCAAAACATCTCCTTCAAAGATGACATACTTCAACTGAAATGAGTTAAAAACATCACGTGCATGCTTCAATTCCACATTGAAACACTTAATAAAAAACTTCATGATAAGAGAAGTATATTCCACTACCTTATTCCTCTAAACTATGGAACAATGGTAAATATAATTAGAATGGACCCTTTCATTTCCTAGTGACTCAGTATTTAACATGTCTTGATAACCAGCTAAGGTTAGGGTTAGGGATTTTGCATGCCCTAACTCTCAATTAAGGTTAAGGTTTTGGACCATTTAGAATCCTCTTATAAGCTTTACATGTGACTAGCTCCACATGTGCAAGTAATTGGAGCTTACACGGCATCCACTTAATAGCATTGTGGTCAATAGCATAAGTCAACTTGTGGGAAATGTAACTTTCTCATACGAACTCCAATTGAGGTGACTTTTGTGTCATTGGAAAGATCTTATGTGTAGGAAAATTTAAGAGGCTAGAAACTTTGTTCACAATTTTTTTACTCCAATAGAGGCCACTTAATGCATTAAGTGGGTTTCAAAAGTTTCTAGACACCAAATCATGAAAGTAGGGCGTGCCCTTGAAATGGGCCTTAGAAGCCAACACCTATAATTTCTCCACTCAAAATGTAATAAAATAGATGAGAGATTATATAATGATATATTTCAAATCATACCCAAATGCGGGTGTCAACAATGGCATTTAAAATGACAAGACGGACCACCGGCAGGTTGGGAAGCCATCTGGCTAATTGCTTCGTCCTGAGAGCCCACTGTAGACAGATTAAAAACACCTTGCAGGCAACATTTAATGACTTCAAAAGCTGTGACGAGCTCACCTCCATCAACACCATGGCCCCTGCAAATCGTTTTGTTAATCCTCCTCTTCTCCATGGCGTATGTTCTCCGCAAGCGGCTGAACCATGTATCAGAACTGCAACAGGCAGTCGCTGCCTGATTCTTCCTTGTCAGGATTTTGGTAATGGTTTCCATTTTTTGCATTCCCGTCATTGTCTTCTTGATCGTGGCCCGACCACCCCTGCTCACGCTCAGCGTTGCCTTTCATCCAATTCCTCCACTATCAATTTAGCTTACATCTATGCCATGGCTCGCCTCAGGCACCGCATGCGTAGTAGGCATGGAGGAACGTGTGGAGGTTTTATCCGCTCGCAAGCTTTGACTAGCTCTGCCTCTGATTCCCCGGACTCCACCACTGAAATGCCCAACCCGCTCATTTACCCCACTCATCGCTACCCGAATACCAGAAGTGGTAGAGGTAGGAGGGACAATGTTGTCCACACAGCGGATTTCCCACTTCCTCCTTTTCCTACCCCTCACAGCACTCAATTTCGCTTCCACAGTTCCTTAAATAGGCCTACAATCACTGCAACCATCACAATTTCCTTCGAGGAAGAGTCTGCGACGCAAGCTCCTCTGTCAAGTCGCGGGAACAAGCAGAGCAGGGAAGTGCCTGGTAATCATGGGATCAACATCCCAGGCAACAAGCAGCAAGGTGAAAGTAGAAAGGCTCTGCATGGCAAGGCCAAAGCTGGTGACACTTCTGGTGAGGAGGACAAGCATAACGACATGAAAGCTTCAGGCAGCAGGTAGAACGACACTGGTGAACGACAGATGGATGCAGAAGGCACTATGGAAGCTCCACCTCCTCAGGGTCGAGGCACGTCTGAAGAGGATGACGACTGGTATCAATTTGCCTGCCGGATTGAGGAGGAGCCAGCTCCGGAGGAACCACCGGCCTAACACGTGGCCTCATGCAAAGGTGCCCGGCTCCCAGGTGGATAAGTCTCACTGTTTTGTGGTTTCATGGTCTCATGCAAAGGTGTCCGACTTCTAGGTGGATATGTTTCACTGTTTTTGTGGTTTTGTGGTCTGGATGTGTAATGTTTCTACGCCATGTGTCTTGGATCCTCTGGTTGAATCTCTGCCAGGTGGACATGTCACATTGTTTCTTGGTTATGTCCCTGTCTTTTGGTTCTAGAATTGCATTCTCCTTTTGTTTTTTCTAGGAAAACCAAGGTCTACTTTGAATATAGTTTTTCTGGTTCAATGGCTGGTTTCCCCCATAACAGGGGCAGTCTTTAAAGCTTCTTGGACTGGTTTCCCCTCTGTTGGGGCAGTCCAAAACAAACAGTTTCATTTTGTGATGATGACTGATGTTTAACATCTCTGAGGTCAGGTCTCTCTGTAACCTTTTGTACCATATCAATAGATCAATACTACTTAGAAAAAAAAAGATATATTTCAAATCATCTTGTTGAGTGTGTGCATGGGTTTAAGATGGTTAATGTTGTTGGTAATGTCTCCATTGTTGGTGAGATGTATTTGGTTTTTTATTGTGAGGGAACCTTGACCAATTGAATGTTAGTTGTAGAGGAAGTCTTAAAATTGCACAACAAGGCATATAACTAGCTAATAAGTTAATTGGGTTTAACTTGATATTTGGGAGGAATGATTGTTATCCTTCCCACCTAGGTTCAATTCCTACAAGTGACATGATGAGCTTTGTTGTAATGGCTTCGAGCCTTTCAAGCCTTGTTGTTGGGTTTGTCCTTGAAACATGTATATTCCTCATATGGAATATAAAGATATTCTCATGGAAAATAAAAAACTAGCTAGTAAATTTCATAGTAAAAAAAACGTAGCCATTAAATTTCTTTTGTTTTATTTGTGAATAAAACATGGTGTAATTTCATATTCTAGCGAAGTTGGAAATTTGCACTATCCTAGATTTGCATATAATTGTTTATCTCATGTCATAATATAAGAAACATCGAATTTATTCTTATTCCATCCTCCATCTTGTGATTGTAATTTTTCATATTCTTTAGTTCACATAATTATAAAGAAACATGAAATACAAATGGTAGTTACCATTCATGTTGTCTATCATCCTAGTGTACAAGATTTAAACAACAATGGACTTGGTTATTCACTATCTATGTTAACAAGTATTGATCTCAAAACTTGTGTCTAGTTATTTCACTACTTTATCGATAAAGCACTAGCCTCTAAGCAAGTGAGTAGTATAATAGTCATATTTCATAATTACAATAAATCTACAATGTTTTCATGGAACAATTATATACAAGTTATAAAGCATATTTGAGTTATACTTTGATTTCACTAAGAGCGCTTTCTCTTAAGATTTATCCTTGTTATTGTACTTATCTCCATATCAAAAAGATCTACGATCACTCCTAACTACCTTAGGATTCAATAGTTTCATAACCTCATTTTTATCATAGGCAATTTAAGATTTGTTCTCATTAAAGATAGGTATTAATCACCACACCCCTTATCATTAACATATATGTCACAATGATTTTAAATTAGAAAAACACTTCATTTTCTTTTCTTTTACATGTTATAAAATATCACTCGTTGAGCTTTGGATTAATGGTGAATGAGTGTTTTGTTAAGACACTCCATGTAGAAAGGTCACTTATTTAAATCCCTATAAATATTTACTTCCAAAATAGAAAAAATAACATAATATAAAATATCTATTAAACACTAATATTTAAAATCATCCCAATTTAATATATTAAATTTATTATCAAAACCTAAAATGTATTATTCATTTTCATTAATAAAATATACTCAACCATAAAAAAAAAAAATAAAAAAAAAATTATTTCGTAACTTTAAACTCAGCCCGATGTCAAACATTTTCTCTTAATATTCAAGTCAAAATATCACCAAGCATCTCATCTCTGCCAACTCGAGTTAGGTAGTGTCATAACACAAACTCATTCTTAGATTTCCCTTATTTTGAAGATTTAAAAGAAAAAAAAAAAAAAAATTGCTTAAATAGATTTGATTTGAAAGTGGGTAGGTGAGAAGAGTTCGCGTGGAACAAAATTTGAGTGTAGGAATATGTCACTATCCATCTTCGTAGGTGGAATACCTAAATCGCATAAAAAAAAAAAAATGAAAGTGAAAAGGTCACACCATATCACTAAGGATGTTGAGTGGCTTTCAAGGTTCAACATAAACAATATATTAAAGGTTGAGAAACCATGAAAAGACATGCCACAAGGAAAAGACAATACTACTCGGACCAGTTTAAGTTGATATTTAAATAAATATGAAAAATAAATTAAAAATAAGATGATGAAATAAAATTAATATGGTGGGGACGAATAAGGAAAAGACAATACTTGACCAGGTTTAAGTTGAGATTTAAATATAAGAAATTAATCAAAATTAAGATGATGAAATAAAATTAATATGGTGAGGTGGAAGAAGTTTGGTGGGGTGGATTGGGGAGTAAGTGAAATTAAGATAGTGATGAAGAGGATGTTGATGGGATGGGAAGCCAGTCAAGTTAATATGATTAAGATGATGAAATAAAATTAATATGGTGAGGAGGAAGAAGTTTGGTAAAGGTGAAATGGGGGAGTAAGTTAAATTAAGATAGTGATGAAGAGGATGTTGGTGGGATGGGAGTTAGTCAAGTTAATACGGTGATGAAGTATATGTGTGATATGGTGAGATGGATAGTTAGTAGGTAAAATTGGTAAAATTAAAGTTTTTTAAATAGAAAGGTTTATGTGGGTAAATTATTTATATAAGTATTGTAATAATGAATTTTTTTTAGAAGAAAGGGAAATTTGGTGATAATGTAGTATTAAGATATAAAATATAAAATAAGAATTTGATAAAAAAAGGCTTTAAACCATTAACACATATTTTCATTTTATGATATTAATTTATGGTATATGTATCTGACTACTCTTAGATCTAAATCTCACTCACAACTCATAAGTGGATAATGGCAACACCTCATTAATGGATAAGGATGACAAATCATAAGAAGGTGGTATCAAATTTTGTGATTATTTAGAAACTCACAATCTAAATGAATGACGGTTTGCATTTTGGTTAAAAGGATTCATAAATAAGAAAACAATACATGTTAAATGGAGTATTGAAAAAAATCATTATATGGTGGACAAACTATTGCATTAGTGGCATTAGTTTGAGGCAAAAATGAAATTTATTTGAAACAAAATGGAAAACATGGGTGTCTTGATGGCATAATTGGTAAACTTGGTATATGGTTGATAGTTATCCATCAAATTGTAATAACTTTTGCTCAAAATCCTTGTGAAAGCTTCTGAAAAAATAGTTGATAAAGGTTCATAATTGGTGAGATATTACATTGTAAAAAGGATCACATTCCCCATGCACATGAAGACCATTGAAGGCTTCTTATTGTATTTGGGCATTGTCATCTCAAGAAGGATACCCATTATAAAATAAAAAATTTCGACTCATGTGTCTTAGAATTGGCTTGAAATCAAAATAAGGGGCTCCTAGGAACACTTTTTCTTTGTGTGCAACTATGCAAGATTTTCTTGGATACTTGTGATGTTTTGTGTCTTGTGTTTGTGTTTGGTCTTTTGGAACATATTTAATTTGGCAAATGATCAAAAACATTAAGTAGAAAATTGTAAATCCAACGATTTTAAGCACTTATTTGAATCAAGAGTTCAATTGTAAAACTTGAAGAAGGATGGTGCATTTAATATAAGTCATTAAATTGTAGAAAAGGTGAAGTTTCAAACATTCTCAAAGAGAGTTGTGGAAATTGTCAAATAGAGGACCTATCTGAAATTTGAATAAAGAGGTTAAGTGATAAATTCATTGTAAAAAATCACACTTTGGGGTGTATTATTAGTTGTACTTGACACCTTAGGTTTAACAACTAGCAAGTGAATGTGATATAAAAGAAACAAATGTAAGTGAGTGTGACAAGTGCAAAATATAAAATGGGTAAAGGAGGAAAGCATTTTAAAATTTCCAGTAAGAAAATCAAAGAATTACAAGATTCCTTACATGAATTGGATAGATGATTTTTGGTCTTCGCAAGCAAATTGATCTTAAGAATAGATTGAATGAAACACTTTAATTAAAAATAATTAATAATGAGCATCAAAATGAGAACATGATTAATGCAACATGTGCAACAAATGACCTCATACAAATAATTGATACAAATTGTGACACAAATGATCCAATGCAAAATGTTGATGTTACTTGTGACACACATGATTCGATGATTGATATACATGAAACAAAAGAAATGATCGATGATTCCTTAACTAGTCATGAGGTGGAACCATATAATAAAATTATGAAGGAAAGTATTGTTGAAGATGAGTCACAAAAAAAAGCAAGGAGTGATACTAGGAGTAGTATCAATGAAAGTAGACTTAATTCAATTTAAGTGACATAAGAAAACATTTATGAAGTAGTACAAAATGGATTTCCTGTCCATTGACCCAAGTAGAATACAGGTTACTAGGATGCGTGGGAGGCTCTGCAACTTGAACTAGGGTTAGGGTTTTGACGTTGGGCACCATGGTGGGACGCGCAGGGGGGAGTGCTGCTCCCTCCTACAGTCAAGTAGTTACAGATAGAAGTAAGGACGCGGGAAAGCAACATTTCAGGAAACCTCTGGAGAAGGCAACAGGGGCAAGTAACACGAAAACATTGGGAGGAAATAGACCTCATGAACAGGAAGGGGAGTAGCAGGAAGCTAGTAAGGAAAAGGAAAAAGGGGATAGCAGTCAAAACCTACTTCTATAAGGACATTTGGGGTCTGCAAACCTAAGTCGAACACCATTCCTCGGGTCATCTTGAGCAACCCTGCGCTACAAGCGCATAGGGATCATATGACGGAACATGCGGTCATCTGCAAATTCATGGGAATATGGCTGACGGAGAGGGTGTTGCATGCCTGGATAAGGAGCCACTGGAAGCCAAAGGGGGAAATACACCTTCATTTGGGATCCAAGGGCTTCTTCATAGTAGTATTCACAAGCCTAGAGGATAAAGACAGAGTGTTTGAAGGAGGACCATATTTCTATGCTGCTGCAGGCCTCTACATGCAGCCATGGATAATGAACTTTGTTCCAGAACGCGAGACATTTTCATCGGTACCGGTATGGATCAGACTATACTCCCTTCCTCTGGATTATTGGTTACCAGAATTGCTGAAAACAATAGGCAACAAACTGGGGCATTTTCTAAAGATCTCAGATGTGACTCTGAAAGGAAAATGCACCTCCTTCACTCAGATTTGTGTGGAAATGGACTTATCTGGAGCACTTCTGGACGTGATAATTTTAGAAGTATATGATGAAGAATGGGTACAGGCGGTGGACTATGAGCACATCCCATTTAGGTGCCGCAAATGCCATGAGCATGGGCATCTATATAGAGACTGCCTAATAAACAACAACGAGAGAAATGTGAAAACCACTATGGATAAAAATCTTGAGGGTTTTACCAAGGTTGGGGGCAAAGGGAAAGGCGGAAAGAGGCCACAAAAGAAGATCAATGAGGAAAGAAAACCGAGCCACAATAGCTTTACGATCCTAGAAGAATACGAAGGAAACAAACCAGGAAATGGAGAACATTATCATTAGAAGGAAAGGGATGATAGAATGGAAGATATCATAGAAAACATGATGGAGATAAATAGGGACCATGAGATGACTCCAAGTGAGGTGGGAATAGAGGACCATGAACTGCAGGAGATTCTAGATAGGGAAAATCTGGATCTAGAGAAATTTCTGGAACAAGGAATGACCAAAGGAGTGGACTCCCTGCCAAAAGAGGAATATGACAGGGTTCAACAGCTCTTCCTATGGAGATCACAAACAAAGGGAACTGGAGTCAAAAGAAATCATGAAAGCCAGGAACATAGAGGGGTCAAAATGATGGAGGAGACACAGGCACAATCTCCAAAGAACCCAGGCAAGAAAAGAGGAAGAAAAACACAGGAGTTGTTGAACGAATGTGGGAAACTATTGATTAACTCAGGTAAGATGAAAGAGCTTACCAGTTACTCCTTTACAAACCTTTCTTAATGAAGCTCACAACCCGAAATATTAGAGGCATAGGAAATAGAAGGAAACAAAGAAATCTCAGTACTAGAATAAAAGAAGAAAAACCAGATATGGATTTTATTCAGGAAAGAAAATGTTCGATGGATAAAATTAGAGAAATTCATAATAAATGGCTAATCAAGTATGAGTATCTAGAGGTTAAAGCAAAAAACTCAGCGGGGGGGATTCTCATGTTGTGGGATCCACAGAAATTTGGAATCTTGGATGCTGAGGCATCTAGGAACTATCTTTCTTTGGTGTGTCAACCTTTAGGTGATATGGAGATATACATGATCACAAATGTCTATGGACCTCAAAAGCAAGAAGATAAACACAAGGTTGGGGGCAAAGGGAAAGGCAGAAAGAGGCCGTAAAAGAAGATCAATGAGGAAAGACAACCGAGCCACAATAGCTTTAAGATCCTAGAAGAAGACGAAGGAAACAAAGAAACAAACCAGGAAATGGAGAACATTATCACTGAGAAGGAAAGGGATGACAGAATGGAAGATATCATAGAAAACATGATGGAGATAAATAGGGACCATGAGATGACTCCAAGTGAGGCAGGAATAGAGGACCATGAACTGCAGGAGATTCTAGATAGGGAAAATCTGGATCTAGAGAAATTTCTGGAACAAGGAATGACCAAAGGAGTGGACTCCCTGCCAAAAGAGGAATACGACAGGGTTCAACAGCTCTTCCTATGGAGATCACAAACGAAGGGAACTGGATTCAAAAGAAATCATGAAAGCCAGGAACATAGAGGGGTCAAAATGATGGAGGAGACACAGGCACAATCTCCAAAGAACCCAGGCAAGAAAAGAGGAAGAAAAAGACAGAAGGAGTTGTTGAACGAATGTGGGAAACTATTGATTAACTCAGGTAAGATGAAAGAGCTTACCAGTTACTCCTTTACAAACCTTTCTTAATGAAGCTCACAACTTGGAATATTAGAGGCATAGGAAATAGAAGGAAACAAAGAAATCTCAGTACTAGAATAAAAGAAGAAAAACCAGATATGGATTTTATTCAGGAAAGAAAATGTTCGATGGATAAAATTAGAGAAATTCATAATAAATGGCTAATCAAGTATGAGTATCTAGAGGTTAAAGCAAAAAACTCAGTGGGGGGGGTTCTCATGTTGTGGGATCCACAGAAATTTGGAATCTTGGATGCTGAGGCATCTAGGAACTATCTTTCTTTGGTTTGTCAACCTTTAGGTGATATGGAGATATACATGATCACAAATGTCTATGGACCTCAAAAGCAAGAAGACAAACTCAATCTTCTCACCTCTCTTGAGGAACCAAGAGCAAGACACCCTAATATGCTTGGGATTGTTGCAGAAGATTTCAATATGATAAGATCTCTTACAAAGAAAAAAAGGCATTATCAGATAACTAGGCAAAGACTCCATGGCCTTCCAGAACTTCATAATAAACATGGGGTTAGTGGACACTGGAACAATAAATGGGACCTTCAACTGGAACAACAAAAGGGGAGGGACTTCACAAGTCGCATATAGACTAGATAGATTTATTATCTCAGAAGACCTCTTTCTCGTAGGCCCTACCATAATAGCTTCTATTCTTCCCTTTGGAGGTTCAGATCATTGGCCTGTACAACTGGAAGCCACTTTTATGGGTACACCAAGAAACAGACCTTTCAAGTTTGAGAATGCTTGGCTCTCTCACCCTGAATTCACCAGTAATATTGACAAATGGTGGAAAGAGGATCTAAACATTCAAGGCACTAGAATGTTCATGCTCCAACAGAAACTTAAACATATCAAATCCAAGCTTAAAGGTTGGAACAAAAAGGAATTTGGCAATATCTTCAAAGCCAAAAGAGAAGCTGAGCAGAAACTCCAAGAGATCAATCAGATCAACATAACAGAGGGCTTTACAGAGGAATGGAAAAAGCTAGTTGATTCTTTGCAGGAAGAATGGGAAGAACGGTGCTTGCAAGAGGAGATTTTATGGAGACAAAAGTCAAGGATACAGTGGATTAGAGAGGGAGAAAGAAACACAAAGTTCTTTCATAAATCCACAATGGATCACAGGGCACACAACAGAATCACAAAGCTCAAAGACTCTCAAGGGAGAGAAATCATCTCTCACAAAGACATGGAATCTCTCCTTGTACAACATTTCCTCAGTATTGCAGAGGAGCCTCTGAGGGATAGATCTAGGTTCATTAATCATTTCACTCAATATATCCCTCAGCTGGTTACCAGAGAAGATAACCACAATCTTAACAGGCCAGTGTTGGAAGAGGAGGTCAGTGAAGTGATCAATGAAATGCAAAATGGAAAATCTCCAGGCCCAGATGGGTTCAATGTAGACTTCTTCAAAGCTTGTTGGAAAACAGTCAAACAGGATATCCTTGAGGTGGTGGAAGACTCAAGAAGATCCAAAAAGGTTCTGAAGGCTTTTAATGCTTCCTTCATAGCTTTGATCCCAAAACAGGAAAAAGCCATGACTACGGAGGGATTCAGACCCATAGCTTTATGTAATGTGGTGTATAAAATTATTTCCAAGGTGATTGCCAATAGACTCAAGCCCCTTTTACCAGCTCTCATCTCAGAGGAGCAAATGGGCTATGTGGAAGGAAGACAAATCCTCAATAATATCATCCAAGCTCATGAGGTGGTACACTCTCTCAAAAGCAACAAACAAGCTGGTATGATCATTCAACTGGACCTAGAAAAAGCTTACGACAAGCTAAGTTGGTCTTATATAAGGGCAGTTCTAAGAGCCTTTGGCTTCGACCAAAACTGGATAAGATGGGTTATGGCACTAGTTACCACGACTAGCTTCTCCATCCTGCTTAATGGCGCTCCTTCAAGACTCTTCACACCCTCCAGAGGTCCCAAACAAGGGCATCCACTCTCACCCTTTCTCTTTGTTCTCATGATGGAAGGGCTAGGCAAAGTGATTAAAATGGCAAGTGCTGAAGGAAGAATCCAGGGCATCAAACTCACCTTGGATGGATCGGCTAACACTCATCAACAATTTGTGGACGACACAATGCTACAGGGCATACCCACAGTCAGGGAAGCCAGAATGATCAAACAAATTTTGAATGACTTTGCTATGGCTGTGTTGATGCCTCGAAAATCGTTGCAACAACATTGGGGATAACCACCCGGTCCGGACCTTAGTACAGCTCCTTTTCCGTTTGGAATAGTGGCTCCGACTGGGGATAATGGGACCAGTTTCCCAAAAGTGGATAAACAGGATGAATGGGTGATGTATAAACTGAGCTAGCAATGAGCGAATAACTAAATCTATTGACAAGAATACAAAAACTATGAACTATCCCGGGAATCTATTGAGCTTTAAAGTGTAGCGTTTGATGGTCTGTGTCTAAAGACAGGCATATAGATGACTCCATCTAACAGACATAGATATTAATTCATTCAAGATTACTGTGCCTAAATAGTTAAGCAAAGCGATTAAAGCGATATTACCACACTCATCATTTATATTATCGACATATACATGATTAAAAGGAAAGCATATCATAAAACATCCAATAGTGGAAAGAATGTAGAATTGCTGTTAAAGCGCATGCATATAATCAACAATAGCAAGGATAATCAAATAACAATTCACATAACAGGAATGAATTCAGACATAGATAGAAATACCATATGAGCTGCTTTAACACTCCCGATATCAATCGCTACTTGTAATTCTTCCTTCAACGCAGAAACATTCTCAACAAAGACAATAGTGCACAATTGCATAAAAAGCCTCCTTGTTGAATTAAGAACAACTGGTCCAGTTTCATAAAAGAATATTGACTGAAGCACAATAGTGCAAACTTCAGTCTTTAAGTCTGGTACAAAACTTTACGACCCTTTCCAAAACAATGAAAGGGTCTATAAATACTTAATTAATCTACCTATCTATAAAACAGAAATCCTACTTAATTGGTATCAATCAATCTTGATATGATTTTCTTCAGCGATCTGGCAGTCGGTGGCATGATTCATCAGGTAGGCTGCTTGCCTTTATATCTGAGCTGACTTATCGCAAGCATTGGCTCTACTTCAGGAGGTTTGTTGAGGCGTGAGCTGAGCTGTGCGGCATAGGTGGCATCTTGAATATCGGGAATCATATACCCGATCGCATCTGTTAGGCACTTAAGGGCGGCTCTCTGTGTATGCGGCTTTACCAGGAAGAACCAATACGTGTCCCAGGTTAAACTGTTAATCCCAGCGATTAATCTCCCCCTTTCCTCTAAATCAGGATAACATGATTGCTCCAATGTGTTCGTTGTTGTC
Organism: Pinus tabuliformis; assembly: GCA_031772625.1. NCBI lineage: Eukaryota > Viridiplantae > Streptophyta > Pinopsida > Pinales > Pinaceae > Pinus > Pinus tabuliformis. Next base: position 1,206,487,701 of record CM062809.1, on the reverse strand, counting down.
AACTTTCCTGGTGTGCATTGGGAGATCATGTTTGATAAGTAGAGAGTGTTATTAACCAGTTCAACTAGATTGCTGGAAGTTGATTTACATCTTGAAGCCGCCCTCTCTGCTTTCATCAACTGGGACTGCCATTCTGTGAAGAGTATATCTTTATGCGTTTCTAGGATCCTGGGCAAATTCGCCTCTTTTCCTTGATCAGAATCTTGCCAGTCAAGAAATGCAGCTATGATTTCTTCGGCTTGATCCAATTCATTTCTGGCCTTCTCTACCTGTTGATTTATAGATGCCGTTAATTCACACAGTGGCTCTGCCTGGGCGATTTGTTGACACAGAAGCTTAATTTGGGATATTAATGCAGTGTTTATTTGTAATGCTTCTGCTTTAAATTCAGCTACTTGTGGAACGCCCTTTATTTTCTCGAGCTGTGATGATAATTGAGCGATTTGCTCATCTTTTGTCTTCACCATTTGCTCGTTCGCTGCCTTCAATTGTGCCAATGCCTCTGATAGTTCCTTCTGTTTCTGGATCGCGCTTTGGTCGATCCTTTGCTTTTCTGCCTGCAATTGTTGAGTTAGTTGACTGTTCACTTGCTGTTGAGTCAACAATTGCTGCTCTGCCTGTTCTGCTTTCTGCTTTACCTCACTCAGCTGTGCCTGTAGTGAGAAAATCTCCTGATCCTTTGTCTTCAGTAAAAGGCTTACCTCCGATGCCTTGTCTATTGTCGCTGCCGAATAAGCTCCTGCATACTGTGACAGTTTTGTCAGGTCATCGGAGGGGTCGAATTCCTCCTTCCAAACTACATTGCCCGTGATAGTTTGCTCTGGAAAAAGGGAAGGTTGATCAGTCCTTCTTCTTTTCCTTTGTCGTTTAACCACCGCTTTATGCCTTGGGCTGTAGAAGACATCCAGGGGAGGAATATCTTCTACCTGCAAAATAATTTGGTCGGAGGGGTCCTTTGGTATTACCTCTATCTCTTTAGAACTGGGTGGGCCGCTGGTTCCGCTTAGAACCTGTGGTGAAGTGATTTCCTGTGTATCAGCTACCTTAGAAGTGTCTGTATCCTTCGAACATTCCAAACCACTGATGATGGAATCAAATTGCTCCCATTCCTTGAGCAACTTAGGGTCAACATGAGTATCTATATTGACATCAATTGTGGTTTGTTTTTCCTTTTCAGTTTGAGGTTCTTTTCGCACTTTTTCCTGCTCTTTCTTCTGCTTATCCTCTTGTTCTTTCTTTAGCTTTTCATCTTTCTCTCTTCTCTGCTTCTCCTCTTTTTCTCTTCTCTGCTTCTCCTCCTGTTCTTTCTTCTGATTTTCCTCCTGTGGTTTCTCTAGTTCTTTTGTTATAACTGGAGGTTCCTTTGATTGTTGCCGATCAGGCTCGCTTGATGATGTCGCCGGGGTTGTTGCTAGTAAATCTAGAGGCAGAGTTTGCAACCTCTGTTCTCTAAGTTTATTAAACTCAGTCAACCCTTCATCATTATATTTCATTCTAGCGAATTCTTTAGCCTGACCTATTGATTCGGCTGAAACGAACAGGTCGTCAAACATATCTTCTTTATGCTCAAATTTTGTCAATTTGGCCTGTTCTAGTGCATTATAGGCAACTTTCTTTGGATCAAAGTGCCTATTTGGAAGAGTCGCCAGAGTTAATGATTTAATCTTTGTGGCTTCCTTTTCAGCATGTTTGAGATCGTGCAGAGTATAAACACCACATCTTAAGGGGAATGAGGGCCAGCCCTGCTTCTTATTCTTCTTGAGAGTCTGTGTAACACTCTCAGCCGTAATCTGATAAGCGATTTCTCTTGCTAGCAGTTTATCTGGTATGTACAAAGGGAGAACATGTGGTTTGGCTTGGCTACCGAAAACTCTAACATAAGTGAATTTTTCCTCTCCAAACCAACTCCCTACCGCTGTTAAATCAAACGAAGCTTGATAGGAAATCTTGGGAATGGGTTTATCAAAAATAGAATAATAAATAGGCACCATAAAGCCATTGCAGATTTGGTACAGATGGTGCTTGTAAGAGGACTTCCATAATTTCTGATGGTATATGTGGATAGCCGTGGGATCTTGTGGCGTCCACCTCCAGCCGAGCACGGGAAATTCAGAATTGAAACATAATGTATCTAAAATATATGCACTGTAATAGAATGGGGGAATTTTCCTTTCAGAGATGACAGTCTGATTTCTAAAATCAAGAACAACTTTGGCTAGTTTATCTGAGAGAATAGTGGCCCAATCCATTATTTGACTGTTCACTGCAGCTTCCATTAAAGGAACCATCTCTATGGTGAAATTAGAGGAGTCATGCAATCCCCACAATCTACACATCATTATTCCAGCGTAGCAATAAGGAGAAGCCAGGGAATCAACTGAGTACTTACCGGAAGACTCATGTTTGTGCTTTGCCGGATTTTGTCTCCAATCCCTGATGGGTTCGGATTCAACTTCATTCTCGTTTGCGAATTTTTCCAGGAACGCCTTATTGTATATCTTCTCTGGCTTAGGCAAATGGTACATTTGCCTCAAGTGCTCAGCTTTGAACGACCCGAAAATCCTCCCGTCCCTGGTGCTGAAGGTTCTGTCCATGATTGGGATTTCTTCAATTGCCCAACGTACTACATCTGTATATGGGAGAATTTGCTCCCTGGATGCTATCCTGTGAAGGAAGGAGTCATCTAAATCCTTAAGAGTGCACTCAGATTTCCGAGTGGAATCAGCAGTGGCTTCTACAATTGTCACCGTAGGTTCTTCAATTTCGATTAAGTTGTAGGTACCCTGCCAAGTAGTTCTGCCGAGACCTGAACATGTTGTATCCGAAATTAATCCTTTCTTCTTGTCAGTGACAACCTGTCCTGCAGCTGGCGTAGTGGAAGCGCCTGTGGTCTTCTTGGATTTCTTGCCCATTTTGCTTGAGCTTTCTCCTTTGGATGAATTCTGCACAGAGGCGCAAATATACGTAATACAGAGAAATAGCAATGAAAACTTGCAAGTGATGAGAAATATTGACAGATGCGTAATAAGGGATTAGCTTTTAAAATGGGCGCAGACACAATCCATGGGAGGATTTTAGGACTTACGATCACATTAAATGGCCGTTTAAAACCTGCCAATCTTAAATGCCCATTATATCGTTAATCGGCCGAATGATTCATTTAAGCGTGCTGTGGGCATTTTGGCGGTTGTGCGCAGGCGAATCATTGTTGGATGGATCAAGCCTTTAATATGAAACAAATCATGATATCCCTTCATTTAACGACTTTTTCGAAAACTGTGCTTTATCGCAATCGGTCATCGGGGCAACCTTAAACCTTTTGTATTGACACTATTCAAAACCTCTGATCGCCGATAGCGATATCGCATCGCGTCGGGAGAATGAGGATTATATATAATATTGACAGCCTGCCGCCGATTTGCCGATTGCGATATCGCATCGCATCGGAATACATTACCCGGGCGCCTTAACAATGTGCATGAAATACTGCCGATTGCCGATTGCGATATCGCATCGCATCGGGGTATTGGCATCACATAAGATATGTATCATATATCGCCGATCACCGATCGCCGATTGCGCATCGCATCGGGGCTCTTTAAAATGTGCATGAAGTATTGCCGATAGCCGATAGCCGATAGCGATATCGCATCGGCGGAGACCAATGTGCCATTTACTTATGCTCCCTTATGTCATTGCGATATGCGATCTTGCGATCGCTTTATCGCAATGAAAAAGGATTGTTTTATTTGATCACATGGGTTTTTCAAAAGGTTTTTTATATAATGTATTCATTTGGTTTTCGGACCATTTTGAAAGATACAATGTTGATACCAATTAAACTCTAAGGGACCCATTTCATATGATAATTTTGGGAATAAAAATGTTATGAAATGGGGGGTTGTTGTGGAGCACAATAGGCTGCTGGCACAGAGGTAAGCCTCAACAAATCAAAAGGTTTTTTCTTTAACACTGACATTGTTATTCAAAGAAATATCACCAGAATTCTTGGGTTTCAAAGGGACCAGCTACCTTCCAAGTATCTAGGCATACCTCTCACAGATAAACCTCTCAGCAAGGAAGTGTGGGAGCCAATTATAAATAAACTTTAGGACAAGATCAGAAAATGGACATGCAGGTCTCTAAATTTTGCGGGGCGCCTTGTGCTCACACAGGCTGTCCTGCAGGCCATTCCCATGTTCATGTTCTCAACTCTTCCTGCTCCTAAAGGAATTAAGCAACAGATCAGGAGCATACAAAGGGACTTTCTATGGGGCAAAGGAGAAGAGAAAAAGAAATGGGCTTTAGTTGCCTGGGACAATATTTGCAAACCCAAGAGCCATGGTGGCTTGGGGCTTCATGATCCTGAAACAATCAGCAGAGTTTCGGGAGCTAAACTCTGGTGGAGGTGGATCAAGGAATCGACAACTCCTTGGGCTAAGATTTGGAAACAAAAATATGCCAAGCATTGGCAGGAAAAGGATCACATTAGAATGTCAGGGCATATTAAGGGCTCCCATATTTGGAACCTTGCCTAGGAAAATAAAAGTATTGTTCAGCAACATAGTTTCTGGGAAATTCGAGCTGGGAACCTAGCTCGATTTTGGGAGGACAACTGGCAACAGGAACCCAACTTGTATAAGGATGAATTAGCAGCTCTCAAGAATGACACAGACAACAAAGGTCTACTTATGGTAAAAGAATTCTGGAACTAGGATAGAAATAATGGAAAATGGAGGACTTGGAAGGATCTAGGCCACAGTGAAGAGAGTCCTCTGAAGGCCTAGGCAGACTCTCTTACCAAGGATCTAGAGCATAGGAGGATTCTGGTATCCTCCTTTTCTGACCAACTAAGATGGGGAAAGAACACCGAAGGAAACTTTAACCTCAAAGAAGCTAAACAGGTAGTAACAGGATTTAACTATCTAAACCTTGATCAAGTTTGGAAGAATCTTTGGCAGAGCCCCCACTGGATGAAAATAAAGTTATTTATTTGGCTAGTTCATCAAAGGAAAATCTTAACTTGGGAGAATCTCCTGAAAAAAGGCTTCACTGGACCATCCAAATGTTACCTTTGTGGTTCACAAGAGGAGACGATGGATCACCTTCTCAACCTCTGCCCTTTCACCTCCATCATGTGGGAATGGGTGGCCTCAATCTTTAGGCACATTGATAGGGACAGACTCAACATCTCCAACACTTTGAAGAATTGGAGGAAAAACTTCTCAGGGAATGAAATTATTAATAAAGCTTGGACCCTGGTTCCAGGCTTTGTCATCTGGAATGTCTGGAAAGAGCGCAATAGTCAGATCTTCAAGAACAAAGCAAGCAAGCCCCAGCACATAATTGACCAAATTTTAAGGCAGCTCAAAGACACAGTCAAAAGCTTGTTGAGGACACTTCCTAAGGACCTTCCTCTGCCCCAAGATGTAAGTATTCTACTACATTTGGGTCTCCAGTCCATAAGCCCACAGGGCATTATCAAGGGAGTGAGCCAAATAAATTCAGATATAAACATTTGGAAGCCTCCTCCATATGGTTTCTTAAAGGTCAATATAGATGGAGCATCTAAGGGCAACCCAGGGTTAGCTGGTTTTGGAGGTGTTATAAGAGATGAACAGGGGAAAATAAAGAAGATCTTTCATGACCACTTGGAGAAGGCCACTAATAACATGGTAGAACTCATGGTCCTAGAGAAATGCTTCGAAATATTGGTGGATTCAGATTCACATAATGTCATCATTAAAGCAGATTCGGAATTGATTATTAGAGCGGCCAAGAAAATATTCAATGGTACATCATCGGATAAAGTGTCAAAACACTAGAGGCTCTTGCAAGTCTTTCACCGTATCTACTCCCATCTGCAAACCTTAAAAACTGTAAACTTTGTCCATGTGAAAAGAAAAGCTAACATGGTAGCAGATTGTTTGGCAAACGAAGGAGTGATTAATAAGGAAAGGGACACCCAACACGTCTGGGAGTTGTTACCCCTAGGAAAATTGTTAGATGACTTTCTCTGTCAAGCTGCCAAAGATATGGAGCAATGGGAAAGGTTGAGATCAGCGGAGGAAGACCAAGGATGCAGTGGCATGAGGACCGATTCTAGAAGTGTTGCAGGTTTGTCCGTTCATTGATCACTGTATGGATCAATGGCGACACATTGATTCAGCAAAAAGTAGAGAAACTGGGGTTTAAGAGTAAATCCATCGAAAAGCAAAAGATCAACGGCGTAGGGAGGAAGGAATGGGAAGAGTCCGATAGGTTGGATCGATGGTCATCGCTCGGTGGAAGAGCGCGCAAGTTAATTCGCGAGGAAGTGGTTTCTTGTACCACAAGTGGTATTTTGGAAGGGGTCTAAGTGGTAATCGGTATTGCGAGGAAGGCCTCTGATTCCACTCTTCAAGCGACATGTAGCAGTGAGGAGGAAAGAGGATACCGCTTTTCGGGTGGGTATTCCTCGAGCTACTTGTCCACCCAAAATCTGCGTGGACCGTTGGATCCACGAAGGGTAGATTAATGGTGGAGGGTTAGTTGTGGAGGGTCGGATGCGAATATACGATTCAATGTTAGTCGTTGATCATTGAATTAGCTGAACAGAGGTTGTTAGGCCGATCGGTGATCAGGGTTCGGTGAGCGCAGTGGGAGGGTGTTGTACTAGGAATGTGGACCTACTGTTTTTTATGGTAGCGAATGTAATAATTTTGAAATCTGACCTTATGGGTTGTGGGTCGGGTTTTTGTGTATTACCTGTGTTAGCCATATCTCCCAATAGAGGGGATGGTTCCGAGTTTTAAAGGTTTAAAGCCAACTCCGCTTCAGATAGGTCATGTGGACCATTTTTTGGTAAATGCAAGGAAGTTTGGTTTACCTTGTAAAATATGTAATGTACTTGTTTCGGTTAATAGAAAGCTCCATTCTTACTTGACCCAAAAAAAAAAGTAGTACAAAATGATATTTCCAAGATGAATGTTAAACCTTGGAAAACATCGCAATTTAATAAGAATCACCATGGTTTAGGCTATCATAAGGGAAACAATTTCATTTCGTAGATTACTCCAAATCGGTTCAATTTGTGAGTATGGAATTTCTTGATGAAAATGTGAAGGTTCCAAAAGTTAATGAAAAAAGTAAGGATGTTGATGATACAATTAATGATAAAAACATTAAGAAAAATCCTAACAGATGCCATCAACATCATAAAGTTGGCCATATGGAAACATAATATTTTTATTTCCATCCTTTTCTTCATTGTGGGAAGATAGATCATGTTTCAGATAAATGCTTGAAGAAGAAGAAAGTAAATAAAACAGTTCATTATGGTTGGATAAGTTCTCGACATTGTAGTCAAGAACTTGCATAAGTCTTACTGTCTATTTCAAACACAAGTAAAGACCTATTTGCATCAAGAAATCACGAAAGCAAAAGGCTTCCAAATAATTATTCCATATGAAGATTTTGGGCATGTTAGGGTCCCTATTCCACATGTATTTTAAATGGAAACACGATTCAAATGGAAAGGTATTATCTTGCATTCAAGGTGGGGAGTACATTGATGAAGACAAAACTAAACTCTCTTTCACCTTTAGTGGGGAGTTTATTGTGACAATGGTTAACCTTTAGGGGGGATTTTATTGTCACAATGGTTAGTATTCAACCAAAACCACCACATTAATCAAGCCAAAAGGCTAATTGTCAATCAAAACCCACCAAATACAATGATATATCATTAAAGAATAGAAGGATACAAAAGATTAAGCTTAGATCCATCTACATACTTCTCACTTTGAACCTTATGTGGGGGGATATCACTAATGATACTCGGGCTTCAAGTTTGGAAGCCCTATCAATCAAAATTCAATCAAAAGTAGGGAATTGTTGTTGAAAATGTTAGCAAGAAAGGGTTCCTTGATTTGTGCCTTAATCAAAGGAACCACAATGAGTTTCTCCTTGAGCATGCACGAGTTCCTATTAGTTAGGAGCTAATTCCTAAAAAGTAGGATGAGTTCCTAAAATTTAGGGTGGATTCGTAAAAGTTACGAGTGCAAGAAGCAATTTACTAGTGTTAATTAGTGGAAGGCAGAGTTTATTTTCTTCTAGTGAGAGTTATTTTGGGTAAAGGAGGATTTGATTGAGTTAGCATCCTAAATTGTAGGAATGATGATTTAACACAACCAGTGAGCTTTTGTTAGCTAGTCAACCAACAGTTCAACTTTCCTCAAATAGAACTTTCCAGTGATAGCCTAATCGAAGTGCTTATAAGGAGGAACAAAGGCACAATTTGATCATTGTTTTGGTGAGCACAAGTTGGTGAGACCAAGCAATAGGAAGCACAAGTTTGTGCATAGAGCTTGTGAGATGAAGAGTGTGTAAGAGAATTTTATGCATATGTTCGTAGAGGGCAATAGAGATCAACTATCTTGTAAGGGTTTCAAGCTTAGAACAAGCAGGAAAGACAAGCGTGTCTTTTAGAATGAAACAATTGTATTTTGTAAGAGATAAATTGCTCAATTTTTCTATTAATAAAATTATCAAACAAGCAGAGGTTTTTCCCAGTTGGGTTCCCTAGACAATTCTGTGTTTTTGAATTGTGTGACTATGCTTTTCTTTCTATTCATATTCTACTGCATCTAGTAGAGAAATTGTGTGTTTATGTGAGAAGAAATTTTATTTCAAATTGCTCATAATAGCAGATCATAATTTCATGGATTTTCTACATGGTATCAGAGCTCTTGGAACAAAATTAAGACAACACATTCAAGAGAAAATATATCATAGTGAGTGGGCATATGGTTTGCGATAGATGCAACACTTAAGGAACTAGTTTAGGTGGAGTGAAGGAGTTAGGAAAGGGTATCTTTTGAACTCTGGGCATGGCTGAGTTAAGGGAAGATTCCATGCATCATTTACGGATAGTTTTGGTGGACATCTTATGTACTATTTGGAGGGCAGTTAGAAGGCATCTTTGGTGCCCTAAGTCCAACATTTGAGAAGGACATCAAATCTGGTTGGAGCGGAAGAATTGTTGAAGGTTAGGGTTGATCCTTGAAGGGACAAAGGAAGCAGCCAAGAGGGCTTAGTATTCAGCCCTAGTTTACATATCAAACTCCACCTTATTATGATTTTTCATCCTTATCTACTAATGAGGTATTGTCATTATCCACTTATGAGTTGCCATTGAGACCTAGATTTAGCGGTGGTCAAATATATGTGATATAAATTGATATCATGAGATGAATACATATGTTGGGAATCACTTAAAGCCTATTCCACCAAGTTATTTTACTTTGCTTGTTTTCTATTTCATAACATGTAGAAGATTAAGCAATTTAAATGATTTTATGGGAAAATAAATTATAGTTTTTAAACATTTCAGAAGAATTTAAAAAAGAAAATTTGCATTAAGTGTTTTATTTGTCGATTGTTTTGGAATTAAATGTCTTGTATATTGATTTGGAGAAGCTTCGAATTAAAGGAAAAGTAGGATGCATTTTATGGTGGGAATATGCATTCAAGGGAACTATCAAATTCCATATGGTGGTTTGGTTCAAAAAAAGAAGAGAACAAACATTGTTAGAAATTCATACTTTACATAGAGAAGAGTATCTTCACAATGTTCATTTTATAGGAGGAAACAAAAAAATAGAAACATTTCCTTATATGTATGGAATAATATTAAAATGGTGGAGCCCAAGTTTGATCTTACTTACATTGAATCATAGAAGGGGACGAATCTTCCAAGTGTTTTTTGACTTGTTTAAATGGATGAAAAAAATGTTGAAATGAATCATGGGCTTGAGAAATCCTGAAGAGATTTCAATTAAAGACTTGTCAAAGAGTGATTCAGGGGATAAAAAATATACTCAAAATCAAAGTGCTCAAAATCGCTCCAAACTAGTGCCAAATCGTAGATCTCGTCGTTTTGATTCCAATAACACTTGAATCGCCTCAATCCAACACCATATGTGAAAGTTGTCGCAATCTGAAGTTTTTGGCAAACAATTAAAAGTCAACTTGCAGGGTTGATTGGGTTGCTGACTGGGTAGGCCATACAGGTGACGTGATGTTGATGTTAGCAAGTGACTATGTAGGTACAATAGACAGGTATACCAAACACGTGCTAACATCAACATCACTACAGGTCAATTTGGCATAATTTCATTAGTTTATGGATTTTAGGTGGACCAATTATGAGGTGCCACATGACATAATGGAGGGCGCCAAGTGGCCCTCAGTTTTCGTGAAAAAATTATTTGAATGAGCCGACCACCCTCCACGGGAATCGAACCCACAACCTACCAGTTATAACTACCACATCGAACCATTTAGCCATGCATGTTTCTTGTTTATTATGGTTAGCGGATTCATATTTAATATGGAGTGGGTTTGGAGTTGGTAGTGAGGTCGAGGTACATGACCCTAGCCCCTGGTTACACGTCACCACATGACTGAGCGATGGAAGCGGCGGGGCCAAATAGTTAGCCCTGGTCCGAGTTCCATGTTGAATGCACACGACCATGGCACGATGGATGTCAGGGCTTACGAGGGCTGGGGTTGGTGCATGGCCTTAGCCCACGACCACATGGAAACAAAAGTGACTAGGGGCAGAGTGCTAGCAGGCATGTGGCCTCTGACCCATGCCCTTGGCCACGTTAAACCCATACGACTGAAACAAAGGGCTAAAGAATCAACGTTAAGGCCCTTATTGGAGTGTTTATTTGTATGATAATTTGCACCTTTTGTGGTGGAAATTGTGTCGAAAACATGCAAAAATGTCACTCGACAGACCTATCAAAGGATGATTTCATTGTCTGGTCATCCAGTTTTGTTATTTTGTAAGACAGATAGTAGAGAAATGGAGAAAGAGGCCTAACTTGGTCATTTTTTAGCCTTTTTGAGCCCACGAAGAGCCTATATAGGGGTTTTTAGGTGTTTTGGACATAACGGCAACAATATTTTTGTGATCTAAGCATTGTATGTTGATGTAATTTACATTTTGAGCATATAATAGAAAGAGCCAACATTGGAAGTTGGACCCGGAGACATAGCCTAGGAGGGGTGAACTTCGTCATCAAATTGTTGTTTGTGTGATGTTGCATATTGTCTATTTTTCTCTGGTTATATGTGCACATGGGGGATTCACTCAATGAACCTCTAACATAGCACGTGTGTTCGTGGCATACTAAACAATACCCTTTATTTGACTACATATTGGAAAACACCTCTAAAAATCACTTTATTTAACCCCCTACCAATATAAATCTAATACAACTTCCCAATTAAAAAAACCCCTATTTTCACTAAATATTGTATGTATCCATTTTTTTATTAACATTTTTGATACCCTTTTATATTTATATCCCTAGTATAATGACATGATGTCTCTCTTATGACCCCACATGCATTCTACAATGCACCTTTCTTCTTTTGATATACATTGTAAATGCATATTAGTTCTCCCACAATGCAATTACTTAACCCACACTCAAGCACATGTCACTATGATTTATGGCATTTAATGGTCTAAGGCACACAAATATCAACCATGTTTTAGGAAGATTGATTATGTGCATGTATATAAAATAACATATAAATTGATCTATATGATGATGAAAAATCAATTGATGAATCTTTATGAATAGGTTTGCACCAAATAAGGTGTTCAAGCACAAGTATAGACCCTATAGATGAAATAACACTATCTACAACCAAGTTTGGGGAACCAAATCTCAAATCAAAGGTGTAATCCCAACCTAGACATGCTTAGAAAAAGAGGATGGACAAGTCCCAACACATGCGCTCTTAAGGGAATAACACGAAAGCATGAAATCACCTTTTGATTCACTATCATCTCACCAATGAGATATGGGATATCAATCATAGACTATGTAAAATGAAACAATGGATTGCAGATAACACAGATGCATTAAATCAATGGACTACAACTAGAACAGAAGACAAAATTTTGGCTATAGAGGTGATCTGCTCCATTTGGCTAGCTCAAAACAATGGTGTATTCCAAAATAAACCTCCAAACATCTACAATATTTTCTACATGTTGAAGGCAAGCATTACCTTATCATGCACCTCACTAAAGACAAGGCTTCCTTGCACTATCATACCTTTGAAATACAATTCTAAAATTTCTAGAGGATATTTTGATGGTGCCTCAAGGGAACACAAGACTCAACAACACTAGAGAATGACTCTTAATACCCTCTAGTGAGACATTATCTTTCAAACATAGACTTGGAAGTGCCACCAACAATAGAGCATATCTCATTGTAGTGTGCACACTTCTTGATATTGCTTGGTAGATATGGGCACTCACAAGTGGTTCTAGGTTAGATTTCGGGTGACTCCACATTTATTGATATCTTCCATAAAGCAAGAGTAAGAACTGCATGCGATATTTTTTCCAAATTCCATCCTAATCTCTTACTCATATATACAAGGAGCTTAACAATGAAGCATAATAGCTAGTAGTTCATGTTGTGATAGTTCCACTAGGTTACAGATCGAGAGCACATAGGAGGGTTTCTCCCTTCCATGTACCATAGTCCTATTTTGACTCTACGAATAGAAGTGAAGCTATATATTTAAGCAGCCCCTCCCAAATACATGTATTACCATGGTCTCTTGTTGACTATTTCAGCGTAGGGGGTGTTCTTTCCACTAAATAAACATCCTTTTTAGCAAAAATATGGATGAAATACTTCATGTAATGTACATCTACTATGATAAAAACTCTAGAAAATATGGGACCAATGAAAAGTTACTATTTTACACTTGTACAAGCTAAAAAACCATATGTAGGTACTCCCTCTATAAATAAGATGATTAGGTTGTTTTCTTTGGGAAACAAGAGCCACGTGGTGGCAATGTCACTGCGCTTGTTTTTCTTTACAGGTGTTTTTTTTAGCATTGTACATGGAGATTCAACAAGAGCCACGTGGTGGAAATGCAATGCTTTTTTGTATAAATGTATTTTCTGCATGTAAGTTTGTGACATACAAAAAGTTGTTCTAGATTTTTAATATGAAAGGGGAGAAATTACATGCATAACCATCAACCTATAGTTAACTTTGGAGACCCAAAAAAAATTGCAAAAATTGTGATGTATAGTCAAGAATAATAGCATACAGGCGATCTTATATGTCACACAATGTTATGTTCAAATATATAGCCAAAACCTGAACAACTAGAGCAATAAGCATTGGCTCTGGTTCTTGATGAATTGAATCAGGTGAAAAAAAGAACAACGGATAAAATCGATTGCGAATTCGATGGAGAAAATATTTTTGAATCTGAGAACAACCCACTTTTGATATCAGGTTTAAACATCCTGGTCTAAGTAGTGATTATGTTTTATAATTGGAGCAGGTTCTAAGACCAAGCCTTTCCATCCTCTTAATACACATCATACCCACAGAAATGAAAAATAGGCATTATTCAACTAAAAACTAATTGTTGTGAAAGGACTAAATTTCAACATTGCCAAAGAAACTCAATATTTCAGGTTGATTCAATGTTTCCATTATGGGCATGGTTGTTCAAAGTAATAACTTAGCACCAACAAAACTACTATTTCGAAAACTGCATACAATCATTGAAAATTACATACCAAACTAGATTTACATGGATGAAATCTCATAAAAGAACACAAAAATACAAAATTATTTAAGGGGGTGCCAAAATAATAAATATAGATACCAACAAATAAACTTGTAGCAGTTTCCATTAACTATGTCTCAGGTACCCAATTTTTGGCTCCCAAAAATTCTGAGACCAAACCTTTCCAGCTTCTAAATACATTATAGAATCAATGCATTTTAATTTCATAGAATAAATTAGCTCACCTTTGTAACATGACCACTTAAAAGACTCAAATAACTAATAAGAAGGGATAACGTTCTATGTTATTTTAAGACTTTTCGTCCTTGCATCGAATACACATCATACCCACAGAAATGAAAAATAGGCATTATTCAACTAAAAACTAATTGTTGTGAAAGGACTAAATTTCAACATTGCCAAATAAACTCAATATTTCAGGTTGATTCAATGTTTCCATTATGGGCATGGTTGTTCGGAGTAACAACTTAGCACCAACAAAACTATTATTTCGAAAATTGCATACAATCATTGAAAATTACATACCAAACTAGATTTACATGGATCAAATCTCATAAAAGAACACAAAAACACAAAATTATTTAAGGGGGCGCCAAAAATAATAAATATAGATACCAACCGATAAGCTTGTAGCAGTTTCCATCAACTATGTCTCAGGTACCTAGTTTTTGGCTCCCAAAAATTCTGAGACCAAACCTTTCCAGCTTCTAAATACATTATACTCAATCCAGCCTCAAAGGATCAATGCATTTTAATTTCATAGAATAAATTAGCTCACCTTTGTAACATGACCAGTTAAAAGACTCAAATAATTGATAAGAAGGGATAAAGTTCTATGATATTTTAAGACTTTTCTTCCTTGCATCGAGCTTTTTCTTATCAATGTGCACTCTTGTAGAAGCTAGATCCTTCTTCTTATGAATTGTTGATGCACCAACTCCTATAGCTTTTATTGAAGCGACATTTAAGCTTGGATCTTGAATATTATTCTACTATTTGTTGTGCATGGTAGAAGTGGGGTAGGAGAGGTCACAAGGGTATTTTTTGGGCCTTCATTTGAAGCAGTAGACTCTGAAATTGCCACTTTACTCTTCAATTTTGGCTTCAAAGCGTGAATGTGTGTATAGAGCCTGCAAAATAAACCCATATCAGTATATTTTGTTTGTAACATAAGCACATCCTACCTCTTGTAACATAAGCACATTGTACCCATAAATAAGCTAAATTGATAAGTGGATGAACACATACAAGAAGAATGTGTCACAGTCCAAGGGTTGGATTCCAATCCTTCTTTAGAGTATTGACACATATCTCTCCATTGCTTGCAATATTAGGGTGGAAGATTTTTGTGAAAAAATACCCTGCAGTCCAAGCCAATCATTACTATTGAAAGACACCAAAGTTTATTTCTCAGTTTTTACAAGTCATGCATCCCCCTTATACTTGATGATTTAGATAAGAAGTAAGTAGAAAAACAAAAAGAATGTCCTATAGGAAACTAAACATCTAAAGCAAACATAATATCCATTTAAGAGAATGTAAATTGGATGAAGCGTCATTATAAGGATCAACACTTACCTCTCAGAGGAGAGTTTGGAAAATTAGGAGTTAGAACCAGTTTCATTCGAAAAACACCAAATTCATATGGAGTGCCAGCTGCAGGAAAAAGCATCAATAAATGTAAATATAGCTCATGTTCCAAAAATCTATTAATAACCATGCAAAAAAAATTAATTCAAATGCTTCAGTAAATGCAATATGAAAAAATGATCCCTTTCTCAAGCATAAAACATCCAAAATATGTTACATTGTTCTGGATTATTCTTTTAGAATGTACCTGGTCCTTCAATGTCCACAACTATGATTGAAAAAGTTGTCATCATTCACCACCACTTTTATACCTCTATGAGGTGATTCATTAAGACTCTTCAACTCCTTTGAAATTTCATTTATCACCATCGGTGGGAGGTTCTCGTTTTCAGTCTGTAACACAAGATATATATGTATTTATGTATGAAGATCCACTTCAAAATGGAAAGAATCACAAAAAATTATGCTTGACAAAAACCATATTAACTAATCGTGAGAAACTCAAAAAATAACAATCTACATGCAATTTTCACCATTGTCCAGGATGTTGGGGTTTTACATTCTGTAAATTAAAGACTAATTGGAACTTTGCACCTTTAATTCTAGCATTGAGGAGATGAAAGTAAAAGGGACTTTCTTGCAGTGTTGAAGAAACCAAAATATGCCAAAAATATATGTATTGGTAAAGACAAAACATAAACATTCACAATATGCCAATTACTATTAGCTATTTATGTATAGGAAAATGATAATAGAAAGCACAACAAGGTGGAAAATGATAATAGAAAGCACAACAAGGTCCAGTAAGAGATGAAAGGCCCCAACTATTTACTGATGTAAGGTTTTTACTTTTGAAAGGAAGAGGGACTGCCTTGCAGTAAAAAAAACAAGTTTATGCCAAAAATCTATGCATCAGGAGAAAATGGGATAAAAACATTCATAATAAACCAATTTAGTTGTAGGAAAACCTCTATTAGAGATAATTGAGTATCTATAATCATCTAAAAGACCCCATCATCCATCAGTAGGGTTAGGATTTTTACCATGTCCCACTGATACAATTGCCTGAAATTTAACTCGTAGCAATGGCTAAAAACATCCACTTGCTGATTTGGCAGATGTAACCTCCCTATCTAGCAGGTAAGATGGAATTTCACAACTATCATATACCTTAAAGGCTTGAGAATGAAAAATTCAGTAAGGAATGAGGAAAGAAAAAAGAATAGATAACATAGTCAAGGAATAAAGACCACTGGCCATGACAAGATAAAGGGGCCACATATTCATTCTTGTCTATATTGACCAATTGTATCGGGGTGAAAAATGTGTACAGTAGTAACATAATTCAAAGAATGAGAGTTCAAAGAATATCCCTACAAAACATTTGCAGGTTGGTGGTAGAAAACAGTCAAGGTATGCATATGATGCAATGGTGTAGTTTTAGCAAGAAAAAATAAGAAAAGATATGAGGCTCCAAGAATTGGCAGGAGAAGAAAATATTTCTTCTTCTTTCTCTGGGACCAAGGATTCTTCAATTATTTTGCATGAGAAGTCTACTAGTGACATAGTACATGCAGAATAAAATGGAAATCCTTTATCTGAAGAAAAAGGAAGCTTGTGAATGAATGGCATGCTTTTTGTTCAACCCATGGAAACGACATTAGCGTTTTCTAGTGCTCTATCTCTCCATACAAATAATCAACCTTTTCTAGTGCTCTATCTCTGCGTAAAAATAATTAGCCTTCTCTAGTGCTCTATCTCTACATGAATATAATCAACCTTTTCTAGTGCTCTATCTCCACATGAAAATTTTATACGAATCAAGTTTAAAAAATGCTCAAAAGGGAATAATAAATTCTCAAAATGGCAGCCGAATTGGACTTGAATTCCAATGGTTATACCACTATATCCTCCATGGAAAGGGGGCTTGATGTGAGTGGTTTTGGGTGAATTAGATGAGCATTGTATATCAACGTAGCTTAGAATTTGGTACATATGAGCAAGTTGTAATTGCATTAATGAATGAGATTCAAAGCCAATGGCCATTGCATTATGGCTTTGTACATTGTTGGGAGATGAGAGATGTTATCTTCTTTTCCCCTTAAGTTTCAACCTTGATTAAGTCCTTTTTTAGCATACCAATAGGATAGGAACCATTCTATAGATGTATGATGATGTAAATAACACAAATATATACAACTATATACTATGGAAATTATTTGTCTTCAATTGTTCTTTGTACGACTGAGTTGGATCAAGACTACTTTTAACATTGAAATTTTCATATAAATTACACTTCATGCCTGAGAGCTTTGGTTTTCTCCATATTCAGAAAAAAATAATTCATGTTAGCATGACAGAATTTATGTATCCACTAACTAACATTGCATTTGTAAAGAATCTCCTGTATTTTTTTTAATCTTGTGTTGGTGAAACTCAATATTAAAATTCCCCTTAAACAAATATTCTGGTTTAGCATGGGCATACACACAGGTCTCACTCCCTAGTCTTTACCCAAAAAGAAAGAGGTTGAAGTAAGCTAATGAAAATATTGATTCGATAATGGAAGGCATTGTGTGTACTTAACATGGGCAAGTTGTTTCCTATTTAATCATAGCTTATTATTAATCTATGTCTGCAAAGTCACTATAAAATGGTTGACCAACAGATAACAGAAAGTTCTCAAGTTTGAGTTTGTGAAGCTAAGGGTTCAAAAATTTACTTCATGCTTATTAGACACTCACTCAATGGTTATTACACACCCACATTCTCCTTTAAGTCTGCACTGGCAACTTAGGACATTTATAGGAACATTGTTGTCAATGTCAATGATCACGGTATGAGAGAAGTTTGCAGGGTTAACATAAATATTCATCACAAATGTATATTATTGACATGTAAGCGCAAAGGAGATAGAAGAATTTGCAAACTAAGAAAACATCACTTTATAGGGTGAAAGAAACTATTAACAAATGGATTATGTACTTCCAATTCCATATAAGCGATGGTGGAATTTCGCCAAAAGGTTTCTGCAAATTGTCTTCATATATTTCTTCTTTAGTAAAGTGTCCTTCCTTCCAACAAGAATGTTTGCATTGTGTCATGTCAAATCTGCCTAGGTATTGTCATCAATCACATTTTGAGATACATATTGTTATATTCAACAGAACTAGTTTTAAAAACATATAACACCACAACCCAAACAAGGAGGAGGCCTTGAAATATGCCCAGGTTACAGAAGAAAATAAGTTTAAACAACACTGTTAGGATTTGACAAAGTCTCCAAGGTGTTTTTGTAAAAAAGGGTTTTCAATTATGTCAAGACTGAGGAGAGTCACCACTATGTGATTTAGTTTATTTCTGTTAGAGACTATGCCTCAAGTTTATGGTCCCTAGACCATTTTAGCCTCTCCAAATGATATTTTATTTTCTAAGACTAATAATGCAATAAGAGAGGTAATATCTAGCTAAACTTATTTTTTGTATCTTAGCACATTGCAGATCATACAGTCCCTGTGGATGCAGATGGAGGTACAAAGAAGGTCATGCAAACTGCTAGAGTTAAGGGCTATAATTCCCATCTTGGCTTTCATTCATTGTACATGACTCTGCTATGCTATAGAGAAGTATGAACTTAAAATGTCATATTGATTGTGTGCCTCTCTTTTGAGCAGGTCCATAGACA
Source organism: Pinus tabuliformis (assembly GCA_031772625.1). NCBI lineage: Eukaryota > Viridiplantae > Streptophyta > Pinopsida > Pinales > Pinaceae > Pinus > Pinus tabuliformis. The sequence continues at coordinate 1,206,468,794 of CM062809.1, read as the reverse complement.
CTTGCAACTTCGTATGGAAGCACAAAGAAAGTTTTTGCAGTCAGTTCTAGAGAAAGTGGGGAAACTCTCACAAGTTAAAACTTGGGGTCAATTGGATTGAAAGTTGCTTGTTCAAAAATTTCTGAGAAGGCCTCAAGACTGAAAAGTGAATGTTTTTAAATCTACAATTTCTAATTTGACTTTCCCTACTTTGACTAAAATATCAGGTCTATTTCCAGAATCTGAAATTTTCGGTCAATAATTCTAGGTTGCAGACTGGTTTGGATATATTTCCCTCACTTCAAATGAGAGTTCAGTGAATATTCCTACAAAAAATGGTCAAGATATGCATATGGAATACAATAGTGCATTTTTTGTAGAAAGAAATGAAAAAATATATGAGGTTGCAAGAATTTTCAGGAGAAGAAAGTAAAGTATTTCTTCTCCTGTTTTAAGGACCAAGGACTCTTTGACCATTTTGAATGAGAAGGCTACTAGTGACATAGTACAAGCATAAGAAAATGAAAATCATTTATCTAGGAAGAAAAGGAAGCATGTGAATGAATGGAGTGCTTGTTCTTCAATCCATGCCAACAACATTAGCCTTTTCTAGTGCTCTGTCTCTGCATAAAAATGGTTAGCCTTTTCTAATGCTCTATCTATGCATGAAAATAGTCAAATTCCTAAGGCAACCAAATTTTATATGAATTAAGATAAAACATGTTCCAACGGGAGTAATAAATTGTCAAACTGGTTGCGAAATTGGACTTGAATTCCAATGGTTATACCATTGTATCCTCCAAGGAATGGGGGCTTGATATGAATGGTTTTGGGTGGAGCATATGAGTCTTTGGCACATATGAGAACACAGTGGTTGCATTCATGAATGAGGATTAGAGCCAATAGCCATTGTATTATGGCTTTATACATTGCTTAGATATGAGAAATCCTTTCGTCTTTTTCCCTTGAGTTTTAACCTTGATCAAGACCTCTGCTAGCGTACCAATAAGATATGTGACATTCTACATTATATAGCGATGATGTAGATAATGCATTTATACAACTACATGCTCTGGAAATTCTTTGGCTCCAATTGTTATTTGTGCCACTAAGTTGGGTCAGTGCCACTTTTGACATTGCAAAGTTCATATAAATTATAATGCATGCCTACGATGTTTTGTTTGGTCCATTTTTCGAGAAACCATTCATGTTATCATGCCAAAATTTATCTATGCACTGACTAATATTGTATTTGTAAAGAAGCTCTTGTATTTTCTTTTAATCTTGTGGCGGTGAAACTCAAGCTTCAAATTCTCTCTGTGTTGGTGAGACTCAAGATTCAAATTTGCGATAAACAAATATTTTGGTTTAGCATAGGCATACACACTAGTCTCTCTCCCCTAGATTTTACCTAAAGAGAAAGAGGTCAAGGTGACATAATGACAATTTTGATTCGATAATGTAAGGCATTATGAGTACTTAACATGGGTGGACTGTTGACTTGGATATTCCTGTTTAATTAAATTATAACTTATTATTAGTCTATGGCTACAGAGTCATTATAAAAAAGGTTGACCAATAAATAAGATGAATTTCTCAAATTTGATTTGGTGAAACATGGGGCTCAAAACCTCACTTCATGCTTATTAAGCACCCATTCCCTATTTATTAGGCACCCACATTCGCGTCTATGTTTGCACCTGCATTTCCAACTTATGTCATTTATGTGAACACTCTTGACAATGCCACCAATCATTGTACAAGAGAAGTGTGCAGGGTTAGTTGCAATACTCATCATGGATGGATATGATTGGCACATAAGAAAAGGAGAAAGGTAGAAGAATATATGCCATTGACAAAAAAAAATAGTTTATATGGCGGAATAAACTATTAACAATTGCATTCTATAGTTCATGTCACATATAAATGATGGTGGAAGCACAAAAATATGAGGGAAAATGTCTTGTAATAAGCAAAAAAATATCACTTGTTGAAAATCACCTGAAAAAGGAGGTCTGATATCTGACTCAAGGTTGGCATTACATTATCTTCTCTAGTGCACTCTTCAACTAATGCTGAAAGATCTGCTTGCATTTCCTTTGTCACCAAAAATATTTGATACACCACTTCCTCCATTTTTTTTGAAATGATAAATGTGCATACTTCTTTGTGGAAGTCAACAGTGATAAACTCACCTCCAAAAAGATACTTATCTAAAGAATCCTGCCAAGAACATATGTCTATCAATACAAAGTTCAAACCAATAATAAATTTAAATTTAAAACCTTAAATAAAATTATAATGTCCCATGGGGATAAATTGTACCGGTCAAAACATCTCAACCATTGTTTCTAGTCATTCTCTTTCAGATCTTGTGGTTTTTTGTGATCCAATATTCAACAGTTTTGCATACCTTGGAATTGTTCAACAAAGGGATAAATTTATCAACAAAGACTTGTAATTTGTTCACCTCCCCACCAAGACCTGTAAAAGGATAATTATGGATTCTTCCTACCATTTTCAAGAGCAAAGAAGTTTGCACATATACAATGCATAAATAGTCAACAAGGTGTTGCAAAGGCAAAAGAAAATTGGTATAGTTATTGTATTCAATAGCAAGTTATTCTTAGTAATGCTCCAAATAGCTAACCAAAAGATGGCCATTTACAACACATATACCTTATGCTACCACATCCACCTATAGATAACATGTTGCTGGGATGGAAGTCCCATTCTCTCTGTTGCACCAACATTTACTGTGTAAAAACAGTTAAGCAATATGTAAAATATTAGGATATGACTACAAGATAACCTTGAAATAGTCAAACATTGTGGATAACAAAAATATTCAATTCATGGAAGACAATATAAAGTAATCAAAATTGTACATAATACACTTTCTAATATAATAATCATTATTGAAAAACATAAAATCAAATTGAAATTTAAGAAAATACACCAATACCAGTAGTGAAGAGAGATCTTCTCTTGAGATGCCAATAATAGACTTCTTGTAACTATTTTAGAAGCAAGGCAAGATTTGATTATAGCCATCATTCCTTATAGGCTTCTATCATTTCTTTGAATAAACCCTTGATCAGTCCTAGATGCAACTCCATAGAGATCTAGATATAGCTCAACAAACCCTTCAAATTTGGCAGAAATGATAAATCTTACAAAAGGTGAGGATAAGGCTACAAACAATCTGCCTTGGAGGTATTTTGAATATATATAGATTGCTTTCAGAAGAGCCCAGAATAGAGGCTTAAATGAGCATCATATTATTCTAGAAACCATAGAGAGATAACACAATAATGTCCTCCAACTTCACTCAGAATAATTCCAAATTTTGTCCATAGAGATGCCATTGAAAATACTTAGGTCAAATACTACTGAGGTCTACCAAGAAGAGGGCCCAAATAGGTCCTAGAACAGGCCTGAAATTAATACAAAAATGCCTTAGACAGGGGGTGGGTCTCAGAAAGGTCGAGAAGGGCCTCAGGAAAGGGCTAGTATGTGCCTTAAATGAGCCAAAAGGAAATGCAAGATAGATATGAATTAACCTCATAAAATAAATCATTTCATAATGACCCAAGATCCTTTAAAATTGATTCAGAAGTGCCCTGTAACAAGGGTCTGAACTACATGATATTCAAAGTGTGATATTCACATTGATTCAGAAGTGCCCTATAACAAGGGTCCGAACTACATGATATTCAAAATGTGATATTCAAATTGATTTAGAAGTGCCCTTCCAAAGTGCTTATGTAGTTCATATCATTTACTGCAAGAATTCAAGAATTCTAAAAGCTTACCAACTATCTTGGAGATTTTGGGATAATGGAGAGACTAATAAGCAACAGAAATCTGGGAACTAGCTCTGCATCACCTCCCATTGAAAACCTGCCTCACTCAACAACACATATTTTTCCTTCTAGCTGTGTTTCTAGGAGAGATCATAAGTATATTCTGTATGAAAGTTTGTGAAAAGTGGCCACCAAGTGGCCTGCTTTTCCTTTTTGGAGGTGATATGTCATGTTATAAGCACTTTGCTATGTATTTTCCTTTTCCAAACCATGAAATAGAAACTTATGCATTCTTTCTTTGGAAAAATAAAATCAATTAAAACTTGCATACCATTCACCCTATCAAATTCTTGTCAATCCAAAAGTTGCAAAAAATCAGATACCATTCGCCTTAAGATAGCCCTTGGATCATATACACACATTTTAAGGCGCATCAAACACATAGATATCAATGTAGGAAAAAATAAGAAAGAAAAGTGCCATCACCCTTCCAATCTACCAGAAACACATATCTCAATAAAGTTGTAAATAATTTTAAAAAAACTACCATCACATGTCCAAAAGGCTTTACAAATAGTAATTAATGTTAATGTCGTTTAGTGAAAGCACTGAAAGGAATACCCAAAAGATGGTTGAGGACTCAATTGTCAATAATAACCAAGTGCAATTTAACTCTTGTAGACCCCATGTGTATGGCCAAAATATAAATACTTCCAAAAAGACTCTGATGGCACATTTGAACTATAGACTTTGATTTATATGTCCAATTTAAAAAATAGGAAAGCCAACTACCACATAAACATTCAAAATAAAATGCACTTCATGTGTTAGATGTTGCTCTGGTGTAAATCTGTTGACTTGAGTGAGCAGAAACCATCATAACTGAAGCTCGTTCCATCAGATCCTTGATATCCTTTCTAGCAAGCGAACCATTAATCTAAAAATTCAAGGAAAACGTTAACATTAGTGAGAAGAACCACATACTTATCCGCAAAACATATTCATGAAAAAGGAACCACCTCTTCTTGTTTTTCATGATTAAATGGACCAACTTCAAAGGAACCACAGTGGAAGGCATCCAACACAAGTGTTGAGGTAAGGGGTACCCTTATCTCCAAATTGTATATATGTGTTGAGGTAAGGGTACATATAGTTATATAGGTATGTAATTCTATTGTTTCTATGGAGGAAACATCAAATTAATGAATGAAACACAACTACAAAAGGATGAATGGCTAGTGAAAGAAACTTACACCAAAAAGCAGGTAGAAAAAAAAGGTTGAGTTATCCTGAACATTCACCATTCGAACTATTCACTAGACCTAAAACCAAAAAGTACAAAATTAACATCAGATTCATACAAACAAATCAACAAAAATACAACCACTAATTATTTATAAATGATCCAACATATGGAAATATATAAGGAAAGAGAAAGTAGAATGTTTTGAAAATCTACCTTGTTCAATTTTTTCACAAAATCTGAAAAACTTTGTAATCACATTCTTCTAATTTGTATGTATCATTCCTAGCATTGTATGATAATTTTGTGGTTGCTATAAAATATTCAAGTTGTACAAAAGCATGATCTGTCAAATCGTACTTATACATGCGCTGCCCCTTTATTCTACTATAACAACATAATTGGAGCTCGATGCCTTCTAATCTATTCAAAAGGTCAATATCATTATGGTAAACAAACACCCTATTACCATCCTTCTTCCTTATTCTTTGAACCCTTCCAATGTACCACGTTCCACAAGAAATACCTTGTTTTGTACTTCGAGAAACACCTTTTCTTGCAGTACGTTCAGTGGGGGGAATTGAGTTGCTTTCAAACAACACCCCACAATCTGATCCAATTCCAAAGCCAATTGAAACACCCTTTTATGGAGACTTCCCATCTCGTCTAAAGTAGACCCCATTTCTCACTTTCGTCAACCTATCTTTGGATAATGTCGGAATTCCATTCAACTAACTAACCAAACATGCTTTAAACATATCCTTACCATCAAGATCCACCACTGGATTTATCATTTTGCTTCCATTTTCATCAATGGAATCTAAAATTTCATCCAACTCATGTCTCCACTCACTTTCCATTATTTGCAATTCACTTTCATTGTGTACCAATGATGATTAAGATTGGAATATAGAGTTGGAGAAACTCGATGGAGAATCGTCAACTACTTCATCCACAATTTAGAATGTTGGATAATTTTGATCCTCTGTCCATGGTTTAACCCACCAAGAAGATTGAGTGTAATTTTTTGGTTGCATGCCAAGAGTTGATAAAATGTCTTGTGCATCCTTCAATCCAATCTTAAGGGCTCCTAAAATTTTAGCGTCTGTGGATATTGAATCATATTGCGACAATATGTCAATGTTTTGTATTGTTTCTTGGTGCAATCTATTCCAAATGCTTTCTTGCTTCTTATGATATTTATTAAAATGAAGCCCTTGGGGATTTGATTCTTCTTCAACAACTCTATTAAGAGTTCCAACAACATGAAGCAAGTCAGTGAAATCATAGGCCCTCTCCATTCCAACCATCCCACCAACTTTACTAAATAATTTCTCACATACATCTGACCCAATCAGGTGCAAAACACATGGAAAGTTAGAGTAATGATCTTGAAACAATCTCATCAACAAAACTGCAAAATGGCAAGAAATTTTCACATCTTGATATGCCTCTGCGCTGATGAAATTTATGTTGACATTAGTATGAGATTGTTTCTGTACCCAAAATAACCATAATGTGGAGAAATGATGAACTCGTGAAGCATTTCGCACCCTTTACCAAAGGCTCAAACTATGAGACATAAATATGTCAATGTAGTTAGCAACAATCATTAGATAAGTCTTTGTAGCTAGTGTCCTCTCTAACTTTCCACTTGGTGTACTTCTCAACTCTTTCAAACACCTATGAACATGCCTTGAAGCAATGTGTTGTGTGGATCCCCAATTTTGTCGATCCATCTTCTCTATATCTTCACCCTTAAGCTTGTGATCATCCACTTTAAAAGTGTGATAAACCATTCTAACATGACCAAAAATTATGTACTCATTTCCTAAAACCAATTCTTGACGACCGCTAAACAAAGGATTCACTAGCTTTTGCCGCTGTGGATGTAATCTTGGTCATGCAATCCTGTTACATTGCAACCATTGTACAACCCGGTTAGCCTCCACCCTTCCCAAGGAATTTGATACCGAGGACCTGATGTTGAAGAATAATCCTTCAACATAAGTTGTCTTCTTCTGCTATCCCCATCCGAGGAATGACCAACAATAGGTCCCAAATTATTTTCCACGTGTTTCTTCCACATAGATTATACCTTTTCCCATTGTCGATAAACAAAACTTGCATTGAACCTATTGCATGTTGGATGAACAACCACAACCAAACGAGGAAGCTTTTCATGTAAAGGGTTTGCAATAATAACATGTGCATAATGACCAATAACATTGTTCTTAAAAGAATCTATTATAATCTCATAGCTTACATCTCTCACCAACTCTCACCAAGAAATGTGATTAGCATTGATGTTCTTCTTTTGTACCACAGAACCCCACCAGTGTATCGCTTTTTGCTACCCAGCTAACATATTTTTTCACAACTGCTTCATCTTCAGCAAGCAATATAGGAATTGGGCCATCTATACCATGCTTGGCTTTATAAGAAGCATAAAATTTTCCGACTTCTTGAAAAATGTGCTCATTCTCCCCTGGGATATATGCTAATGACTTTCTAACTTGCCTTAAAGTCGTAGAGATTGAAGGACCATCCAGATTCAAGCTAATAAAGCTATGTAATCTAGGACCTCCCCGTAACTTGATCCTCTCATAAAGGGATTTTGTATATGTACTATACCTTCTCCTTGCTTTTGCATGCATCAAGTTATGAAAAATATCCTTGAAAAATTCCCAAACTGCATCTTTACCTTGTAATTTTCCTTTCTTATGTGCCTCACACACATCCTTGCAAAACCTAAATACATCCTTCCTTTCTATCGATTCAAACAACTTTTCCTGTAGGGATGTCATTCTAATAGAGAGTGTAGCAACCTTTGTCCTCTCCCACCAAAGAGATCACATTGTTGATCTATGGTTAGCATTTATAACCCTTGCAGCATTCTTCAATTCATTTTGAGTCAAATAGTCCAGTCTTCTACCTTTCCCTGTATCGCGTTCACTTCTTTTATTGGTGCACATTGATTCACGGTATAATCGCATCCTGAAGTCATCACATTCTGGAACCAACTTACAAAAGTTGCATGTTAATGAATCAAATGGGATCCCTGTTTCAGAAGCCCTCTAGCAATGAATATGCCTATATGTACCATCAATACGACATTCAATACCCTTATAACATAGCATGATCTTGGTATGCTTCTCTATGGCCCATAATTTTCCACCCCTTTGATCATCCATTAGGACCTTTGTTTCCAATCTCCCCCCATTTCTATCAATATAAGGATACCAATACCCCAACATTGTAGTAAGAAGGGAGATAATTGAGCTATATTAAGATGACAACACAATAAAAAACAAATAAATTTGAAGCAAGATAAATAAAGTAATATGCAAATTCATATTCAAGTTTAGTCTAAGTTGTTAATTAACACACCTAAAGTAGAAGGATTTGCACTTGTAGAACCCCTATGTAATATTGATGGTGATAATGGGACCAAGAACCTAGTTAAACTTTGTTGGGACTTATCATTGGTAGTAGTAGCAGTGTGCTTCTATGATTTCATGTGTTCATTTAGAGAACTGACAATATTACCACTCGTCGGCACTAAACAAAACCATTTATTGCATCATGTACATTCCACTCTCACTTTTTTCATGTCCTTATAGTCTGCAAGTGTTACTTCCACCACTTTGAACAAATTATGCTCTTGTGTCTTGTTGAAATCATCTAGAAGTTTGATTGCTTGATCAATATGAAATTGATCTCCAACCATCACTGTCTATTGTACTTCGTTACATGAAGGAATTTCACTACCACTTGGTATTGAAAGGCGTTATTGATGGGCCCCTGTTTTCATATGATGGTTTTTGAAGTTGCATGTTGTTCACGTTGCCAAGGATACATCACCCGTTCCATAATCAGTGTCACAAATTTCACAATGGATCTTTATTTTAGATTCTACCTTTTCTAAATATACTTTGAGAGTAATTTTCTCATTGACAAACTCATCCATTAAACTTTTAACGTTTTTTTCCCAAGATGCCAAAACACTAGGATCAACAACTATGGCTTGTTCCACTACAAAGACATGTTTTCAACTCTTGGTTGTTTATGCATAGGTCCCTCCACATTCACTTCAATGTTTTCAAATATTGGTATTGTTTCCACTACATTTGAACACTTTGTTTCCACATCAAATGTGCCTAGTTTCCTCTTGATGCCTAAAAGTGTTGTATAAAGTTTCCATTTTTTCTCTTGCTTTGGATTTAAACCTATTCCATCCTGGATAAAACCAAAAGGGTATCCAACAATTTCATCATCCATAATTTCATCATGAATTTCAGCAAATGTACAACCTTCTTGATACTTAACCATGCCAATGATAGATTTCTCTTCCTCGGTAGCAATTTTATAAAACAACTCCATATGTTTTTGCATATAAATAAATGAAAAAGTAAGTAAAATTCCACAAGCATATTGGTTTATTATAAACAAAGAGCAAGGAAGCAAGGTATGAAATTTCAATTCAAAGCTCCAAAAAACATGAAGAAATATTACTATTTGGATAAAACACCTTGATTCAAAATGTACTATCAGTGGATTCCTGAAATGGAACTGAAAGCAGAAATAAAACAGAATTGAGAGTTGATTTATTGTTGCACCAGAACTCAGCAAAACATTGTACAACTATTTTTAATTCATAACCTTAAAATGATTTGTAACCAGGATTTCAAGTGCTTTTTAAAAAATGCCCATTATTAAGTTAGATAGGACAAACATTTGTGCATCTTGAAATTGTTTCAACCATGTAGATACCTGTTAAAATTGGAAACTAGGGCCAAATTCCACTTTGGACAACTCCTACGGGGAAGGTTATTGTAGCATTATTGTAGCTCCTATGGAAACCAAGTCTTAGCCAGCTAGGATGCTCAGAGAACTATTTGGAGGAAGTTTAAGGCTATGGATGCTCTTCCATTTTAGACCACAATTAAGAGAAGAAGTATTTTTGTGTTTTTCTTCATATCATATATATTTCAGTTTGGGCTACAGGAAGAGTTTCTACTTCAGCATGTTGAAGGCACTTGTGGAAGGGACGAAAGGGTCAGTTTGTATCCTCCATCTTAGCCGCAGTTAAGGAGGGTAGGTTGCAGTCTATTCAAAGGGAGTAACGTTTATCTGTGAAGCAATCTAATGCTACTACATGATTGAAGACTCAAGCCCTACATTACAGACATTAAACAATAGTGTTTTGACTGTCCATTCTTGGACTATCTTGAGCTCATTCCTCTCAACAAAGAAGGCCACATCATATGATCAAGGACCGAGTTCCCTTAGGACATCATTCTTTCGTTGCTTAAGCTACTCTCTAGTTAGTATTTGATTGCTGCTACTTGTGGACAAAATTGCATACATGGTTGGGTTTCTTGCTTGGAATTGGACAATGGTTCAAATCATCATTCATCATTCAGAATGTTGAGCTGACCTATACAGATTACAGTGAAAATATTGATTTTGAATAAAAATGTATAAAAACCAAAGGGTATTCACATTAGTGAATATTTGGTTATAAGGAAAGCTTTAGGCAGTATGTTATATTGAAGATTATCTTTAAGCCCTATAACATTTAGTATAGTTGTGATCAAGTTGAAAGTGAAGTGTGGATCAACAGACTTATGGGCATTATTATTTATATACTTGGCAGACATCTTTAGTTTGTAAATAACACAAATATATACAACTATATACTTTGGAAATTATTTGTCTTCGATTTTTCTTTGTACGACTGAGTTGGGAAAGCTGTAGTCACAGATGATTATGGAGGACTAATAGGAGAACCGAGAGGTATAGGAAAGACCCTCTCCTCAAGCTGCAACCACTCAGATTGTTAGCACAGGAAACAAGGGTGTTTCCTTGTCCCAAAAGGATTTTTTCTAGCACTGATGTGGTCAGAATGTTAAAAAGTGTCCAAGGCCTACAACAATATCTTGGACCCTAGGAAACAACAAATAGAAGAAATTCAACTAAATGTCCTTTCACTTATTCATGTAGATTAAATAAATTCAACTAATTTTCCTTTCACTTCTTCATGTAGATTAAATAAATTCAACTAATTTGCCTTTCACTTATTCATGTAGATAAAATCAACTTGTTTCTAGATCTCATGTCAATAACCTAGACATCGCCATGTTTAAATGCATTTGAAGTTGGACAAGTTGCAACTCACAAAATGTTTGAGAAAATTAATAGGAAGTTGGAGATTGATATCAATGATATGAATGGCTTGGTATTCAAGGAAATTCATGGTGATATTAAACTTAAAGACATATACTTCAAGTATCCAACAAGGCCTGTTGTTGAAATATTTTTTGGAATATCACTGAGAATACCGAGAAGCACCACCGTAACTTTAGTTGGAGAGAGTGGAAGTGGAAAGTCCACAGTGATAAGTCCAATAGGGAGATTTTATGATCACAAGCTATTGAAGTGCTTATAGACACTTTCAATATCAAGCATATTCAAATTCAATGGATAATCTAATAATAATTTGCACTATTTGCACTATTTCTAGTATAATATGAACTATTTGCACCCAAACGTGAAACTAGGGAACATAACTGAAGATGAGGAAGAACTTATAATAAAAATGCACAAGCTTATCAGAAATAGGTAATTTGCTCCACATTTCTGTATTATTTTGGGCTAATTTTTCATGCTTTTTCCAAAAAAGAAATTTATCACTTTTTATTTTTCTTAAAAATAAATTTGCTTAAATTTTTCTTAAAAATAAATTCGTCCAAATTTTACTAGAAATTTTAATATTTTTACTAAAATATCACCAAAAATGTTTGTTAAAATTTCTAAACTTCCTTATTAAACACTGTGACTCATTTGGCAACAACCCATTATTAAAAATAACCATTGATTAGAGTTTGTGCAAACCTAGCTGATCCATGTGTTGTGTTTGAGTTGCAGGTGGGCATTGATAGCTGGCAGAATTCTGGGGAGAACAGATAATGAAATAAAGAATTATTGGAATACTTACCTGAGCAAGAAATTGGAATTGAGCAAAAAGGGATCTAAAAGAAAAGTTGAAGATCTAAGGTACTGTCAGTCTGAGCATGATCATGAATCTTCACATGAATTTCCACTAGATTTACCTTTTTCACAGCCATGTGTAACAAATGAGATTAAACCAGACTTAACTAAACACAAAACTCCTGATTCAAAAGAAGTTGATATGGTTTCATATGAGCAATATAGGCCTTCTAGTGAATCAGAATCAGGCTCAATCCATCTTCAACTTTTGGATAATCACATTAATAATTTTGTTCCATACATAGATGGGAGTATGTATGAATATTTCCAAGGTATTTATTCTGCAACTACAACTCCAGAGTGCATGAGTACTGAAATTCTCTCTTGTGAAGATATGGGAGAATATTTGAATGAGCTTACAAAGTGCAGTGAGGTTATATTGTAAAGGGACACAATTGTGTTAAATAGATTTTAGACATTGTGACTCATTGCCTTTCACGGTCATTGTAGAGTGGGTTTAATACTATGTTGGAAAAGAGATATCATGTTTCTTTCACAGCCTCAGAACCATGAGTGCAATAAGAATTTCTATGCGCAGCTGGGCTGTTTATTCTTTGGCTTTGGATGATAGCTGGGCAGCTACATCCCCCCTCGTGACAACATTACAATTGTAGTACTTCACTGTTGCTAGTGGTAGGCTTGTGAGACACATTTGATCATTGAAATTTCAAAAATTTGTTTAACGGGAGATTGGGAAGTTTGATCATAGTGATAACTCAACATGAGTAGCTAGAGAACTCAAATACTAAGAGTGAGTTTATGTGAATACCTAACTCGATATAGTTTGGTCATGGCCAAGACACGAAAGTGAATAGGCATATGGATACCTATCTCAAAATCAAGTTGGTCTTATGCACAACATTCCCCTAATTGGAATAGAAGGCCTCAAAGAGAGAGAATTACATAAAAACTCCCCCCCTAATGCTAAGCATGGGACATGGGACATGTAATGAAGATGTCACATATAAACCCCCCAAAACACCTTATTTCCTGCGCCAACATTTCACAACCTAACAAGTGTGGCCTTTAGTAGAGGTAAAGAAGAAATATCCACTAAAACATGTTGGCCAACTAAAACTAAAAAAGGTCGCTCAAGTTTTCCTTGGAAATAGAGCTGTCAACCAAAAAGAGCTAGTGTCATAATGTGGAAAAACACAATCCATTATAATAGGTTGAGACTTCTTCATGGAAGAACCATCTATCAAAAATTGGTGGGGATAGATCCTCTAGACCTATAGGGGAGAAAGCATGTAGTTCCCTCTCGAGAATAAGTGGTCATAGACTCAGATGTGTCAACATGAACCAATAGTCAAGAATCATGCCTCCCATCACAATAAAGCAATGCATCCATTGTAAAACCACCAACTCCTAGAACACAAAAAATCCAAATATGGTGGGGTCGATAATGATATCATCATAACATGGAACATTTAAGGACCAATATGAAAAATGCACCATCATATTTGCACTGTAAAAAGATTCTATCTGGTCCAAGAATAACATAGAGGAAGCCTTCATAAAGTCTTCCAAGAACATCATAGAGGATGCCTTCATAAAGTCTTCAAAAGATTTAATGAAAGACCTAAGGAAAAAATTATCTAAGGAAAGGTTTTAAACCCTAGAAGATAGATTATCCAAAAACAATAGTTCCCCAGAGATAGGGCAATGCCACTAGCAAACAATCTTTAGATCAACCAAAAATTAAGCTGACCAAAAGCCCCAATTCCTTGGTAAAAAAAACTCTGTGATACCACCATACAAAATTTTCATATAACTATTTCAAAAATAAGGAATAGAAATGGTCTAAATCCATGATTCTACAATCATAAAATAGGGATTCCACTAGTGAAAAGTCACAGGTTTGTTGCTGGAAAAGTTCCTGAAATAAAACAATAGTAAACCCTGATGCAGGGCACTCAAATCTTGTGCACAAATAGATGCATAAAATAGGCTTAAATATCCTAAAATAAGGTGCCCTATTCCAGCTAATAAAATCACCATGAAAAACCAACTTCTTCCAGAAAAATCCATAAACTGCATAAAATCATCCCTATATCATAACTTGTAACTGTCAAAACTAGTCCCACTTAGTCACTAGATAAATCTCTTAACATAAATGCCATATTTGGATAAGAATGGCACAAAATACAGAGGTGGAAAGGGTGGGAGGCGATCATCTTCAATCTGAAAGGAAATCATGAAACTAACTTTGAGTGTGGATTAGGGAAGCTACTAATAATCAAGCTGAGACATTGGCACTTTGTCAAGGCCTTTGGACTTCAGAATCAAGAAGGATGAGGAATATTTTGGTTATATGATACTCAACAATTATTATCAGGGATATGCAATACTTTACAAACTCGAAGGATTGAAAATTACCAAGGCTCATGCTCAGAAATCAAAAGGAAGCAAGGAGGTTCCAGTCAATAGAGTTTTTTCATGTGCTAAGGGCACAAAATAGCCAAGTGGACCAATTAGATAATCATTTAGCTCTTCTAGATGAGGAAAAATTAAAGACAAAAGGGGGGATAATATCTTCATCCCATATCCCATAACATAATTGATATTATCTATAATTCAATAGAAAATGTCAAATTGCAATGAAGGACAAAAATAGAGACAAGGTGGTGTAGTGCATTCAATCTGAAATGATGGGTATTAATAAACCACAATGCCTAAGTACTCTCTCACATATCACTTGCAATGACATTGTAGGACCTTAATGGCATAAAATGTTTCTAGATATTGTAAGTGCAATTATTTTGGTTTGTTTTGTTATGGAATGTGTTGGGTTCAAGGATGATAGTGGCTTCCAAAGACCAAACCCTTCCCTTCAAATTCTATTTTGATGTGTCATTAATATTTTTTCTATGCCTGTGTTTTGGCAGACTTTCTACTAAATATGGGATCCACCATTTTGTAATAGAGCATCATTTCAAGT
The DNA here is from genome assembly GCA_031772625.1 of Pinus tabuliformis. Taxonomy (NCBI): domain Eukaryota; kingdom Viridiplantae; phylum Streptophyta; class Pinopsida; order Pinales; family Pinaceae; genus Pinus; species Pinus tabuliformis. The sequence goes on along the minus strand of CM062809.1, from coordinate 1,206,453,772 downwards.
CTAGATCTGTGCCTTTTCAAGCTCATGTCATGAAAAGCATGGAGGGTTTGGAGGATGGCTGGGAAGAGTGACCCAAGTTATTGCTTTTCATGTAAGCCATCAGATTCACATCATGCTTTGACACAGAATGAATGTCTCCTCGTTGACAATTAGGTACCTGTCTCAAATATGAATAATATAATTTTGATGAAGTTGAAGCTCAAAACTCCAAACATGCAGAATTATAAGAGATTGTGAAAAAATTGGAAAAGGAAAAATAAGAAACTTGAAGCTAGGTATCATGCACTTTAAAAATTGTCGTAGGCTTCACTAATGTTCAGTCTTTGGGTTCACCCGAGGATATCAACTAGTCTACTCCAGTTATTGCAAAAGATGAAAAAAATTGTTCATAAAGCTCTAGGAGATTTGGACATAGAACATGTGGACCGAGAGCTTTAGTTATTGACATATACCAAGAAAGAAGCCAATAATGGGCATTTATTTTTTCTAATTCTAGGTTTATCTATGTTTTGTAAGGTATATCTAATATATCTAATACCAAGACAATTTCTTAGAATCTACACTAGTAGAACTCTATGCCATATCTTCATGGAAGTTACATCAACCCAATACATAAGAAACAATTTAAAATTTTGGGAATTTTTTGAAAGATTGTCTTTATAGAAAGACCCTTTTTATTTGCATTATTACGATGTATAGTGTGACCACAATAATGTTTAATACAAATTATAACCATTATTTTTTTTTAAATTACCACCAAAAGCATATGAGAAAGTAGAACTAGTAGATAATGACATTGGGCTTATATTAGTGCCCTCTAGCTACTCACTTAACTCCACAAAATTACCAGCAATAAAACAACGCTAGATAAAACCTGGAAATAAGAGATGATAAAAAAAAAAAAAGGTTCAACAACTCATAAGCAATTGCTACTAGTAAAAAAAAGTCTAAATCATACACTAAAGTTAACTTTGGGAGAGGGTTTAGACCATAGGGAAAACCCTAAACAAAGAAACAAATATGAAAACCCTAGATGAATAACCCTTAGGGTAGTGCCTCTAGCCAAAAATCTTCAAATTAGTTGCACTAAGTAAAACAAAATAGGTTCTCACATTCTCTAAAATTGTCCAAGGCCTACAACAATATCTTGGACCCATCAAAATAAGTATGAGGAGATGCTTACCAGTCCAACGCTTAGGAGGTTTCCCAGCCTATGAGCAGCATGAGTCAGAGCCCTTGGTGAACCCTCTGTGACCTTCACTACGAACCCTTTACAACCTTCACTGATAAATAATCATGAAATGCCCTCTATGACCTTCACTGTGAACCTTCTGTGACCTTCACTACCAAAAAATCATCCTCTGTGACCTTCACTGTGCCTGGTGTGAAACCTGTCCTCCCCTGCTCACCTCTCCTACTCAATCTACGGAACAAGGAATGGACCTCATCACTGGAACTACTACTCCGACAAGGCAAGGAAAGACTGATTCATTTGGTCGCTATCGTTCACATATGGAACTGGACTGGCTGAATGACCGGCTTAGCTGACAGAACGACTGGCCCCTCTGGAAATGTTGCTCAACCTACGTGCCTCTGCGACCTTCACTACCAGGAAATGATGCTCAACCTGTGTGCCTGTGCAACCTTCACTGCCAGGAAATGTTGCTCAACTTGCGTGCCTCTGCAACCCTGGTTGCTCAACCTGCGTGCCTTTGTGACCTTCATTGTGCCTTCACTACGAAAAAATCACAAATAATGCGTGCCTCTACGACCTTCACTATGCCTTCACTGTGAAAAAATCACAAATAATGCGCTCATCATACTTTAATTTTTGTTTTAGCTGCCTTTTTTTAATGCGCCTGGCCATAATATTTAATAAAAAATACCCTAAAATACTAATATTTCTCTATGGTATATAAAAACCCAAAATCCCCTAGTTATAGAGTCAATATAGTGTTTTTTGATTTTTTAATTTTTTTTCTCCAATATGAATGCACATGATATAGTATTTCTTCGTCAGTGAAGCCCCCGTGTATGTGCAAAACTTAACTAAAATTAATAAGTTTATGTGCTTTTGCAAATTGATCCATTGCTCACAAAACATAAACTAGCTTGCAAACTTTTTCAAGAAACCTTCAAGTTTTTAATTTTAGATCAGTTTCGTATCAGAGCATGGTGGTTTTGAATGTTTGACAATTTTTGCAATTGTTTTTGAATGATTACAAGGTCTAAGTTGAAGAGAGGAGAAGGAGTGCTTGAAGAACCAAACCCTCAAATTGGTTCAAGGAGGTCACAAACTCTAAGAACTCCACCATTTATGGCATATGAAGAAGGACAAGAGCTGATGTCTGAGGATGAGAGAGCTTTCAGAAAGGCTTTCTATGATATGTCTGAGATGGTGAAAGTGTTGTATGAAGAGAGAACAACAAGGTTGCAAGGAGAAAGTTCAAACCAACAAAAAGGTAATGGTGGTGATGGGAGCAAGCCTCCACCTCCACCTCCTCCTTCACCTCCATCTTCACCTCTATCCTCACCTCCTTTTTTACCTCCTTCAACACCTACACATACTCCTCCTAGATCTCCAAAAGGACATGCTAAGTCTCCTTTGCTTAAGCTTGATGTCAAGTTTGAATTGCCTATGTACAATGGGGAAGTGAATGTTGAAAAGTTGGATAATTGGGTTCGTCAAATTGAAGTCTATTGCAGGATTCAAAGGATTAAGGATGATGTTACAAAGATCCAACTTGCTTCTCTTCGTTTGGAAAGTGCAACTCTCATCTGGTGGGAGGCCAGAACTCAAGAAGATTTGAAGAAAAGTGGTAAAATTATCTCTTCTTGGAATGATTTTGTAGCTGCATTAAGAAGTCAACTTTATCCATTAGCTTATATGGAAAAAAACAATTATGAATTAGCAAAATTTGATACATAAGAATTTAGAAGAAGAGCTTTAATCTTGGGTGTTGATTTGTCTTCACAAGACACTCTCCTTAAATTCATAGGTGGATTACATAGTGATCTGAACTTATGCAGGAACGCAAAAAAAAGCAGATATAAACATACAAATAGAGATGCAACAGAAATAAAATGTCATTTCATTAACAACAAAGAACTGAAATATGCTTAAATACATAATGGAAATAAACTAACTCGGGTGATGGTAGCTTATCTCTGAGAAGAGATGTGGCGGCTACATGCCTCTAAACTGTGTTACAATGAGGCTCAAAGGCCTATTTATTATTGAACAACAAAGGGAAACCCTAAACAACCAAAAACTCAACCCTGGGAGATGGAGTGCGAAGTGTTTGTGGGTCTCGTTGTGGTTAGTTGGGAAGCCAACTTCCCGGGGTCGTAACTTGGTCATATGATCTTTGTTTGGTGTGTACAATACCTCATTAGAAAGGTCTCTATGAGTACTAAAAGATTTGTGAACAGCCATGGGGCTGCGACGAACCTAAAAAAAAACACCGTTTAGGGGGTCAAAACAACTCTAGAAGTTCAAGACCCAAAAAACTGCTAAAAATAGTAAATGCTACTATAATTAAGGAAAATGATGAAATCGACTAAAGGTCTAGGTGGAATATGCGGGTGGCCACCAATATCCACCTAGATCAGTCCTCCCCCCTTAGGAAGCAATGGTCCCCATTGTGTGTAGAGCCTCCATGAGGTGAGGAAATTTCTATTGAACCTGGTCCCTGGTGAGCCACTTGCCCTTGTGAAGGGGTTGGTCTGCTTTGACAACTTGATAAAGATGGATCCTCTGCTGGCGAATGTTCTTGATTTATGTTTCCATGATTGTATCAGTGTTGGCTTGTTCAATATAACTTGGGTTGAGCTCTGTTGGTGTCAATTGCTCAGCAACGTCGGATGTGTCCAACAATGGGGGAAAGTATGGCCGCAATCGGTCCACATTGAATATTGTGTGCAGACAAAGGAATGATGGAATGTTGAGCTTGAAAGCATTGTCCCCTACAACCTTACTAATGATGTAAGGCCCATATCAGAGTGGGCGAAGCTTGTGGTGGGGGTCAGCAAGGTGCTCCTTCTGCAACTGTAACCAAACTTTGTCGCCCACCTAGAACTTGTGTGGCACCCAATGTTGATCATGACGCTGCTTGTACTTATTATTTACTTTATCCAATATGTCATGGACATGTTGGCGGATGTGTTGAATCGCTCAATGAAGTTGTTAGCCCTGTTAGCTTCGAACTAGACATGAGTTGAATCTATCTGAGTAGCTACAAATGGTATGCCAACATTAATGGGACATAGTGGCTGGAATCCCAGTCCCACCTGAATGGGATTGTGGTAAATTGAGTTGTGGAGAGCCCTGTTGTAGTTGTGTTGGACATAGCGGAGGTTCTCATCCCATGTGCGTGGGTGCTTCGAGTTGTACATGCGCAGTGTAATGCCCCTAATAATAATAATAATAAATAATATAATATAATATTAAAATATAAGAAAATATATTAAATAGTAAACAATAAAGAAAAGATAATAATAGTAAATAAATAGTAAACAATAACACAAATATAATAATAGTAAATAATAAAGAAAATTTAATAATCGTAAATAAATAATAAATAATGAAGAGAATATAATAACAAAAAAGAAATAAAGTAGTAAATAATACACTGGAGTGATATATTTATAAAAGTAAACTATAAAAATAAATAAAGTTAGCAAAAAAAAATTAAAAACGAATAAAACAAGGGCTACATGGTAGCTAGTACTTGTTGGTTAGCTTAAATATAGTGTAATCAAAGTAAAAATAATAAAGAGAAGGATTCATCACAAAAATAAAACAACCAATAAAACAATGTATTTTTGAATGTCACCACACAAAAATAACAAATTTGATTAATTAATATTGTTTATATTAACATATATACACTTTAATATATTTGTTTTTTTTTTCATATATATATATATTAAAATATTTTTTTAATATAATAATAAGTCATTTTAAATTGGAAATATGACAAAAAAACTATAATTCATGAAAATGGAAATAATAGAAAAAAAAATCAAAATCAAAAAGTTAAATAGAAAGGAAATAAAATAAAAAACAAAAAATTAGTAACTAATAGAAATGGAAGTTACTAAACATCCCATAAATTGACCTCAACCAATCACATTACAAATAAATAAATTTAAATAATAATAAAAAATAACAAAAATTGAATTCCCAATGTTAAACTATGGATAAACGACAATTTTTTTTAGTCAAAGGTTAACTAATATGTAGTCAAAGGTAAAACTGAATGTGTAATACCATGCTTGTGGCAGGTATAATAAAAAAGAGTTAATTTAAGTAAAACTTAAAATAAAGAAATAAAAGTTGGTATGTTCACACATGGAATATGTGCATGCGGATCACCTTTCCATTTTTGGAACTGTTTGGTCTAATTAATGGACAATGAGGAGGATGGGATTCATCCATTCTCTCCGAAGAAAAGCGTTGTGAGACAAAGGATTCTCTGACAGTAGTATATTGATTAAGGGCTCGAGGGTAGCTAGCTGTAGAAGATTCTGTACAGTTGAGTCTACAGTTGGGTGGAGAGTTGTTCCCAAAACATTGTTGCAGTTAGCAGGATTCAAATAACGTTCAATTTCGAAATCAGAAGGAATATCATAACTACATGTAAGCTGTGTCTGCTCATATTTTTTGAAATTGTATGCTAATTAGTTGAAAAGATGCGTATTGATTATAAATCACACAATTGATCTAATTAGTTGTATATTTAAATTGTGGCTTGTTACATATGGTATTAGAGCTTAGACTTAAACCCTTAGGACCTATAGGCATTTTAATGTAGAAAAAATAGATTATTTCTTAAATTTCCATTTGCTCCTTCCATGAGAAGAAACTCACCAATATAAGTATATATATAAAAAAAACAAACTTCGATTATTTCTCGAATTTCCATATACTACTTTCATGAGAGAATACTTCCAATAAAATTTAACAAAAACGCTTGCATTATCATCAATAACTAGCTCTAAGTTTCTTGTTTACTTATAAATATAATGATTATAAATAATATTAAAAAAATTAAAGAAATTATTTTTCAATAATTAGTTTATACATATGTACTTTGTGTTGAACATGTTACACAAATTCTTTATTATTTATAGAAAAGAAAATCTTTTATTTATAGAAAAGAATATCTTTTATTTAATAATAGAATGAAATAATTTAGTGTTATATATAATAATTTACCCTAGGTTTTACAAAGAAACTTGCAAATCAAGAATGATAATGGGGGAACAAGTTGGGGATTTCCTTTTTATATAATGACATGGTTGAGGATTTTTAATATATGCTCCTTAATTAGTTAGATGGACGTGTCAAAACTTACTCTTTAAAATGGGAGTCCATTTTATACTAAGTTAATGTGGGCCTTACAACTTCCTATATGTAGTTCCATATGAAATTCCAATTTTACGCAGGTCAGCACATCGGGCACGTCATAAAATTAATAAACAAGATTCTATTGTTGTTGTAGTTGTGGACGATTGGTTTTCAAAACAGGAATGTCTACTAATAAATTATAAATTTATTTAGCTGCACAATATAGAATTTTAAATTAAATTATGGTTTATGTTCAACAATCTCATAGAAAATCACAAGTTTATTTGAGGGTCACTTGACATTTTTTTTTTGGAGATTTGAAATTACATACAATTTTAAATATAAGTCTTACGGGGTAGGCGAGTTGGTAATCACATTGCGGTGAAGTTCATTAGAAAGGCGGGCTCCGTACTGAAGGTCACGAGTTCAATTCCCCCAGACTAACCTGGCGCTGTGGAGAGGGGTGGGCGTAGCTGCCAGTGGTATAGAGGTAGCAGTCAGAATCGATCCTGTGTAACGCGAATCGCGAAGCTACCCCTGTTACTGATTCCACTGTGTGTATATATATATAAATATAATTTATTTTTTTCTAAATAAGACTTAGGAAGAAATTCAAGACATGGTTAGAAATGTTTTTTGTTAGTACATTTTATTATAAGTCATTTTAGTAACTTCAAATTGCAAGAACTAACCAGAAATAATTAAACACATGGTGGTTCTACTTGATAATAGGAAGAAATTCAAGACATGGTTAGAAATGTTTTTTGTTAGTACATTTTATTATAAGTCATTTTAGTGACTTCAAATTGCAAGAAATAATTAAACGCATGGTGGTTCTACTTGATAATTGAAAGTAAAAATTTTCGGTCTATTTTTTTTGGTTTAAAGATTAAATATTTTAGTCCCTGATTGAGTTACTTAATTCTCACTTTCTCAATTTAGAAATTCTAAAATTTAATGCGCGTAGAATGTGTAATTTTGCATGCAATAATCACATTAATAATGATTAATATTCTTGAAAATGTGTTTGAAAGTTTGTATTTTTTAATAAAAATGGAGGACAGATGGTAGGGAATAAAGTGTCATGAAAGTTAATTTTTTTCATTTTTAATTTTTAATTTTTTAATTTTATGATTGATTATTTTTAAGTTTAAAAAAAATATTTATTTAATTGATTTAAAATAGTGTTTAATTACACTATGTAGATATATATTTTTTTGAGATAAATGAGGAAATTTAAGAACGTTTTGAATTTAATTTAATTTATTTATTATAATTAGTAATTATGTTTTATTATTATATTTTAATATGTAGGTTTTTTTTTATCATATAAAAAGTTATATGAGTATTATATAAAAAAAATTATGGAGGAGTATAAAATTTAGATTTGAAATTACGGATGGATTTGGTGTTTGCTAACTTTGTGTTAGATAAATGTTAGTGGTTTTAATGAGTAGCGATGAGATAATCTATAGATCCTAAATTGATGTTGAAAAATCTTATTTCATCATTTGTATTCATTTTTATAGAAGCAAATGAAATTGATTTTTCTGATGAGTCGTGATAATAAAGCTCTATTGTATTATTGTTCTATATTTGATATGTATGATATGTATGATTCTCATATTTATAATGTTATCTTGAGGTATATTGATAGATGGTTCATTTATTGTGTGATGATATGTCATTGATGTTGAATGTTGATGTTATAACTTAGGAGGATATTATGATGTGAAGCACGTGGTAATTGTATGTAAATTTATGACATGCATAATTTTGTGATAACAATGATGTTATGTTCTCATGATGACATGCAAGACTTGGCATGTGGATTATTTTCTATGATACTATAATGTTATAGCTGATGCATTGGATGTATGTATGTGGTGAATGACAAGAAATACACAAATGGTCCGAGAGGGCCGGTTTATTTGATGATCTCGTGGGAGCCCATACCTGCGAGGGATAATATGTAACACCATATGGGTTGGGGACATAATCAATCAACACTACATATTCCAATGGTTCCTTTGTCTTGTCTATCTTTTGAGGGGCTATGGGACCATGTTGAGGAAGCCAAGTACCTGATATTGTAGGATAGGTGTCTGATAATGGACTGGGATGCCGAAGTTTGGTGGGGGTGTAAGGAATTCAATGTCTGGGGTTGTGCACCTTAGTGAATGTGGAGGGAGTGGGCCAACTTTTCCAGATGCTTGGAGTAATACTGCATGGAGCACTGAGTCGGGTGCCTGCCTTGGGACAGTTGAGGTCTGAACTAGGCGCGAGCCTTGGGGCCAGCCTTGGGCTATGGTACAGATTGATGAGGCTTATGCCTAGTTTTGAAAGTAGGAAAAAGGACAAAGATTCCTTGAGATTTCCCGGATGTTGTGGAAACTTTCGATGTCTGTTGACTATACTAGTTCAACAGAGGGCGTAGGGAAAACGTGAAGTAATAAATAACTAAATAACATAAAATGTTAAATAATTCAACTTAACTTCAGGATAAAGTCCATTAAAGATGGGGAGTATGTAATGCCCCTAATAATAATAAAAATAAACATAATATAATATTAAAATATAAGAAAAGATAATAAATAGTAGACAATAAAGAAAAGATAATAATAGTAAATAATAATGGAAAAATAATTAATAGTAAATAAATAGTAAATAATAAACTGTAGTTCTAAATAAATATAAATTAAAAATAAACTATAAAAATAATAAGAATAAGTAAAGTTAACCAAAAAAAAAAAGGAATAAAATAAGAAAGAGTTAAATTAACTAAAACTTAAAATAAAGAAATAAAAGTTCGCATGTTGACACATGGAATGTGTGCTTGCGGATCTCCTTTCCATTTTTAGAATCGTTTGATCTATTTAATGGACGATGAGGAGGATGAAATTTATCCATTCCTTTATCCATTCTTTTGGGAGAAAAGTGTTGTAAGACAAAGGATTCCCTGGCAGTAGTACGTTGATTGAGGGCTCGGGGGTGGCTAGCTCTAGAAAGATTATGTGCAGGTGAGCCTACGGTTCGGTGGAGAGTCGTTCCCAAAACTTTGTTGCAGTTAGTGAGATTCAAATAATGCTCAACTCTAAAATCACAAGTAAGGAATATCATTGCTACATGTAAGTTTTCTTTGCTCATATTTTTCGAAATTCTATACTAATTAGTTGAATAGATATGTGTCGATTATAAATCACATAATTGATCTAATTGGTTGTATATTTAAATTGTGGGTTGTTACACTTAGATTGTGCATGATCATCCTCTTGATGACCTCTGTTTGGCCATTAGTTTGGCAATGAAAGGCCGTGGACTTAATGAGCTTGCTATCCAACAACGACCAGAGGCTGAACGATAATGCACTTAGGAACCAACTATCCCGATCTGAGATAATGGACTATGGGATCCCAAAGTGTACCCATACTCATCCAAAAAAGAGTTTGGCAGTGGCTTCTACTGAGATACTCTTCAAGCAAGTTGCCAGAATGAACATCCTAGAGAATTTGTCGACAACCATGAAAACACAATCGTTGCCATGCTTGGTAGAAGGAAGGCACGACATGTAATTCATGGAGATTGATTCCCAGAGCTGACTAGGAGTAGGGAGAGGAGTATACAAGCCTTGCTTCTCAATTGTAGTTTTTTCAGTGGCGTAGGCAGTGCATGATTCCCAACATCTTGTCGATGGTTTGGACAATAAAAATATTTTTGCAGTACTTCCATTGTCTTTTCTACCCCAAAATGTATAGTGAATCTACTATAGTTGATCTAGGTGGCTCTAGAAATAGAAGTGGCTTTGAAAAAGCTCAAAAATCAAAGTCATTGGATTGAAGTGGAACTAGGGTTAGATCAAATATCTCGATCCAAGATTTCCAATGACGTGAATAACAACTCAATCCGAGTACGTATGTGAAAGTTATGGCCGATCAAAGTTATGGTCAAACTAGACCTAGTGGCAGTGACTAACAAGGCAACAATTTGGCAAATGTATCGGTGCATAGAATTTGGCCACTGGAACATGCGAATTTGTCATCTCTTTAATTTGACCTGTAACCCCAAAGTTGGTCGAAGGTTCTTTTAACCACTTTGTTTTAAATATATATAAAAATATTGAAAAAATTGGTGGCGGGCCACCAACCCCGCCACCCACCAAAACCATATGTTATATATGTATTAAAAAAATGAAGGGTCAAGGCCGTGGGTGACCCGAATCCCACTCGACCACTGCAACATGTGTCGACTATTATAAGGGGCCGTCGAGATTCAAACCCACCTGCCCCGGTGGGCCGAATCGCCAAAACGGGCGGCCCTTGTCACCAATACAATGCACCAACTATTAATACAATGTGTTGGTGGTTAATACAACATGCCATGGTTAATAAAACACACCAAATGGTTAACAAAACACGTCAAAATGGGGGTTTCTCTAGTTGGACCTTAGAACCTCCCACCAACAAACATTCTAATTATATGTCATTAATTAATAGGCCAACGACCCTTGGTGCGAAAACTTCGTCGACCAAACATTACTTAAGCCTTCACAAAGCGTCCAACGGGGGAGAGCGAGGGCAGAGTTCCAACTAGGTGCAAAACCACACTCAGTGGAATCCTGACGTCAGGTTCTAGGAGCGAACCTTGATGCAGAGGTATCTTTTGATGTCGAGAAAGATTCCTTGGGGGACCAGAAGTGCTGGTTTTGGAATGTGGTCAAGTTTATAGTCGCTTGACACAATTTTGTGCTTTGAATCCAATGGTGATGTCTATTTCTGCAACTGAGCTTTGCATTTTCATTCCATGCCAAAAAATGGAGGTATAAGGGTCATTTATATAATTTGATTGTAATTTTATTTATGCTGCCATTTAATGAAAGAGGCCTCCGCACATTGAGCAGGGCCCAGAGACATAGCTCACACTGGGTGAACTCCTAATCAAATAATCTTGTGCCTTTGATCCCATGGTCCCATTTGATTTCTGCTTCTTTTCATGTGTTTAAGTTACTTGGTTACATGCTCTTTTATATGCAATTCTGTATGCATCCTTGAAGTAAAAGATCTGAATCAAGTTTGGTATTAGAGCAGGTCTTCTTGATGCGAGTTGCATGAGTGAATGCTAACTAGGAACAAGCTCCAAAGAGGAGAAGGAAAACTCAAATCCTTTGATCCTGAAGTGGGGCATGCAACACGAAGATGGAACATGGCAGATGAGGAAGCTCGAATGGAGGAAGAGTGAAATTATCGCAAGATATTCTTCACCATGGCAGAGAAAGTTGACAAGTTGTTTAGAGAGTATGAGAAGACAATCAAGACTGAGACGAAAGAACCAGATGATCATGCCTCGATAAATCATGAAGATGGAAGAGGAGAGCCTCCTAAACTGCCCTATCCATCCTCTAGTGACAATTATTCTTCTTCCTCTTCTCATCACTCTAACATGCATCATAGGAATACATCCTAAATCTAGATGTAAAGTTTGATTTGCCCACATATAATGGAGAGTGTAGTGCAGAGAAATTAAACAATTGGATTAGAAATATCGAGATTTATTTCCAGATTCAGAAGATTGAGGAGGGTGAGGCCAAGATCCAATTAGCATCTCTTTGGCTGAGTGGCACCGTTATCGTCTGGTGGGGGATCAAGTTGCAAAAAGGAAACAAACACTTGGGTAATCTCCTTTCTTCTTGGTCCAATTTTGTTTCTGCATTAAAAGATCATTTTTATCCTTTAAGTTATCGAAAAAAGGCTTTAATGGAATGACAATATTTGAGACAAGGAAAGGTTCAAAATGTACAAAGCTTCACAGAAGAGTTTAGAAAACAAGCTTTGAATTTGGGTATTTCACTTGATTCACCAGAAACTGTAACAAAGTATATTGGTGCTTTACATAGTTACATCAGGCATTCTTTGTTGTTATTTGAGCCTACTACTATTGATGCGGCAAGTTTGAAGGCCATTCACCATGAAATAAGGGGAAATAATTATAAAGAAGAGCAACCAAAGAAATCATCTTTCAAACCTCATAATGGAAAGTTCAAAGGAAAAGGCAAGGGAAAGGACAAGAAGGAAACTACAACCAAGAAGGAGGAAGGAGCAAAGTCATCTTGCACACATTGCAAGAAGGAAGGCCATGATGATGAACATTGTTGGAATTTGCATCCAGAGTTGAAACCGAAAATATTTGGTGGAAAGAACAAGCAAAAGACTATGGAAACCATACAACAAGACCTTGGATCCGATTCCGATGATGAAACATAGGTCAAAACAATGGGAATACAAGGTACTCTTTCTCTTCATGCTAATGAAAATTATAAATTGCATGCAAGTACAAGTTATTCAAACAAGTCTCTTGTTAATGAATGAAAGAGGACTGAATTGTTCCACATTAGAGTCGTAACGAAACATACTAAAGTGGAAACCTTGTTTGATCCGAGCTCACAAGAAAATTTGATTTCAGAATCCTTGGTTAAGAAGTTAGGTTTACAGACCAAGCCTCATATGAAACCCTACCCTCTTGGTTGGGTGTGCGATAAAGCTAATACATGTAACCAAGCAGTGTAAATTTAGATTTGTGATTGCATCCAAACTAGTAGATGAGATTGATCTTGATGTTGTACCCTTGGATATATGTGGTATTGTATTGGGGAGTCCATACTTGTATGATGGGAAAACAATTTTCTTTTTCATGAAAACAAGTATCATATCACAAAATATGATATGGGGTACATTGTGCCAAAATCAATGCCAATATTGTAAGTGCAGGTCAGATGAAGAGATTGATCAATTCCAACAAAGGGTGAATGCTCATGGTTGTGAGAGAAAAAGATGCAGAGACATTTGAAGATTTCCAAGGTTTTGATCCCACCCATGAAAAGGAATTGTATGAAATTGTTTCTAATTATAATGGGCTTTTTCAGGAACCAAGTGGGTTGCCTCCAAAGCGTGATATCCAACATGAGATTCACTTGCAGTGGGATGCTCCTTTACCCAATATTGGTCTATACAGGTTGTCAGCCATTGAGATGGAGGAGATAAAGAAGCAGGTTCAGGAAATGTTGAACCAAGGGGTCATAAGGTCAAGTTCTTCTCCATGTGGCTCACCCATCATATTGGCGCCAAATAAGGATGACACATGGAGGATGTGCATGGACTACAGAGCACCCAAAAAAATATCGGTGAAGACTCAGTACCCTCTCCCTCGCATTGATGATTTGTTAGATCAATTGAAAAATGATGTCTACTTCACAAAATTGGACTTGCGCAGTGGCTATCATCAGGTTAGGATTGCATAACAAGATGTATGGAAGACTACATTCAAGACAAAACATGGGTTGTTTGAATGGCTGTTGATGCCATTCAGACTATGCAATGCTTCGACCACATTCATGAGGGTGATGAATGATATTTTCAGAACTTTTCTTGATGATTTTGCACTTGTGTATCTTTATGAAATTCTTGTTGTCAATAAAAGATGGGAAGATTGAGTCATGTTAAAAAGGTGCTTGATGTTCTAAAAAAAGATAAATTGTATGTCAAAATGTCTAAGTGTGAATTTGGTAAGACCTCTTTGGTTTACTTGGGTCACATTGTTGGAGGTGGACAATTAAAAATATATCCTTCTAAAATTGATGTGATTGTAAAGTGGCCTAAACCCACCAATGTTACAGAGGTTCGTAGCTTTTTGGGTGCATTACAATATTGGATAAGGTTCATTGCCAACTTCTCCGTCATTGGATCACCCTTAGACACATTAATAAGTGTGAAGAAAACCTTTCAGTGGGGAGGAAAGCAATAGAAATCCTTTGATACACTGAAAGAGAAGATGAGTACTGCACCGATTTTGGCCTTACCTGACCTCCAACAACCTTTCAAGATCGAGACAGATGCTAGTGGGTACGCCATGGGAGAAGTGTTGACGTAGTAGAGGAAACCTGTATGTTACCATTCAAAGACATTCTCCCAAGCTATTGTGAACTATCCCACATATGACAAGGATTTGTATACCTTGGTTCAAAGAATGAAGAAGTGGAAGCACTATTTGATTGGAAAGGAGACCATAATTCACATAGATCACCAGCCCTTGCAGTTCCTCTAGTCACAAACCAAGCTTCAATAAGCACGTCATTTTAGATGGATGGGGTTCCTCCAACAGTTTCACTTGGTAATAAAATATAAGAAGAGTACTAACAACAAAGTGGCAGATATGCTTTCTTGTCCTCTAATTTCCGCATCTATAGTTTTGCAAAATTCTTCTTTATCTTTTGAATGTTCCGCTGAACACTATGTCGATGATGGTGATTTTAAGGAGATTTATGCAAAGTTGACTCATGGATCGCAGGCGAATAATTACCATTTGTAGGGAAAATTGTTGTACCACCTTGGAAAACTTTGTATCCTCACCAATGAGAGTGTTGTAGCTTTTTCTATCTCTTGTCACACAATTGCTTTCAGAAGATATAGAAGCCTCCTAGAGACAACCTCTACGTTGATAGGAGAACAATGCCTAGGGCATCTGAGAGGAGTGCTTTTGAAAATTATCAATAGGGATTTTTGCTGCACTCCATATGTCACGTAGTTTGGAAAGAGATAATTTAGGGGCTTGTTTCAATAGTCCTTCATCATGGTAAACTCAAGAAACACATAGATCTAAAAGCAATGTAAACTTTGAAACAGGAACTATAAACTCAAAACGGGAACTCTGGCCAAAAAACCCTGAAAAAACATCAAAAACAGTGCTAAAAACGAAAAGGGTTGATGTTGGAATAACACTTTTTTTTTTTTTTGGGTAAATTTTCAACATGTTTTAAAAATGGCGGTGAAAACCAATTTTTTGCGCAAAAATTGTCCAAAAAACACCCTCAAAACGAAAAGTGTTAACGCTGGGAAAACACCGTTTTTTTTTTTTTTTTTTTGTCAAAAGTAAAATTTCAACATTTCGAAATAATGGCGTAAAATATTTTATCATGACCCTGAAAAACATTAAAATTTAAAAAAAAAATGAAAACATAAAATAAAATAAAAAATAAAAAAATTAAAACAATGAAAAAACACAAAACAAAAAAAAGTTAAAAAAAAAAATAACAAAACATAAATTAAAATATATACTAAAAAAAAAAAAAAAAAAAAAAAAAAAATTTCAATTATAAAAATGTAAAAAAAAAAAACTAAATTAATGATAAGAATTGAAAAACTAAAAAAAAAACTAATAAACAAATAAATAGTAAAAAAAAATATTGAAAAAAATGGAAATTTTTAATTTTATTTATTTATTATTATTATTATTATTATTATAGTGAGCTCGGAAGGCTTCTCTCCAAGCTTTTTGAGCATAGGAATAAAATCTTAAATCAAATTAAATAATTTGTTTTTAGGTCCGATAGACCAATGTTTGGTCTCAGGGGACGTTAACCATCATCATCATATAGATATATATATATATTTTTTTTAAACCATAAAAAAAATTGGCAAAAGAAAACTAAAAAAAAAAACACTAAAAATTAAGTAGGTAAAAGTAGAAAAATTAAAAAAGAATTAACAAAAAACTAAAAATTAAAAATTAAAAATTAAAAATTAAAAATTAAAAATTAAAAATTAAAAACAAACTAGATTTAAAAAAAATAGAAAATTAACAAAAAAATAAAATAAAATTAAAAACTACTAAAATTAAGATTAAAATGTTGATTACTTAAAAAAACAAATATAAAAATATATATAAAAAAGACAAAAATAAAAAATAAAAAATGTTAAACAAAAAATTATTTCATAAGCCATAAAAGAATTTGGATATATATATATATACATACAAAATTAAGTAAGTAAAAATAGAGAAATTAAAAAAAAAAAAAACATTAGCAAAAACTAGGAAAAAATAAATTAAAAACAAACTGGCTTAAAAAAAGAGAAGAAAATTAACGAAAAAAATTAAAAAACTAATAAAATTAATATTAAAAAAAACAAAAATAAACTCATATTATTAAAAAAAAAAAAAAAAAAAAAAATATGAAAATGGCGTAAAATATATATCTTTTCAAATGAAAAAAAAAATAAAAAAGTAAAAAAACATTTACAGTTTATAAAGAAATACGTGTTTTTGATTAAAAAAAAAAAAAAAGTATTTTTTATTAGACCTACATTTTTTATTTAGAAAAAAAATTAATTTAATTTAAATATTTTTTTTTTAAACAATAAAAAAAAAAAACAAATGATTAATTTCCCTTTTTTTTTAAAACAAATTTAATTTTTTAATTTAAAATTTAAAAAAATTTAAAAATTATTTAAAAAAAATTTAAAAATTTATAATAATTTTTTAACGATTATTATTTATTTATTTAATTTTAATTTTATATTTTTTTAATTAAAAAAAAATTGGGTGTGGCCCCTCCGCTCCCACCACGGGCTGCGGGGGAGAGGAAGGGCCACACACAATTTTTTGATTTTTGATTTTTGATTTGATTTGATTTGATTTTTCTCTAATAAAAAAAAAATCGTTAAAAAACTATTATAAATTTTAATTTTTTTCTTAAATATTTTTTTTTTAAATTTAAATTAAAAAATTAAATTTGTTTAAAAAAAATATATATTTTTTTTAATGATTTGTTTTTTTAAATTAAAAAAAAAAATTGTTTAAATTTTTTTTTAAATTTTTATTTTTTTTTTTTTTTTTTTGATTAAAAAATGTAGGTTTAATAAAAAATAATTAATATATTTTTTATTTTATTTTATTTTTTTAATAAAAATACGCATTTCTTTATAAACTGTAAATGTTTATTTATTTATTTTTTTTCATTTGAAAAGACTTATATTTTATGCCATTTTCATATTTTTTTGGTTTTTTGAGTTTATTTTTGTTTTTTTTTTTTAATATTAATTTTACTAGTTTTTTAATTTTTTTCTTTAATTTTCTATTTTTTTTTTTAATCGAGTTTGTTTTTTTTAATTTTTTTTTTCCTAGTTTTTGCTAATGTTTTTTTTTTTTACTTAATTATATATATATATATATATATATTTTTAATTTTGTTTTTTGTTTTGTTTTGTTTTTTTGTTTTTTTTCCAAATTCTTTTATGGGTTATGAGATATCTTTTTTTTAACATTTTTTTTTTTGTCTTTATGTATATATATATATATATATATATATCTACATTTTAGAGACAATTATTTCATGTGGATTGAAAAATTAATTAATGATGTATAAATATGTAGAATAGCAAAAATGCAAAATATCGACTTTCTTTTTTAAATATGCAAAACAATAAAAACCTCACTACAAAAATTCGCATGTGTAGGAGGATATAGCTATTACAGAACTAGCTGATGACCCAACAATTGTCACACAAAAACCACCTGCTGGAGATACAAATAATGAAGCTGCCACCAAACAACCATCCTCCCATCCACTTGAACCAGCTACAGAGACTGCAATTGCTATAGAAGGCCCTGTCACGTTAGCTTCCCTTCAACAAGAGAATGAGTTTCTGAAAGCCAAGATTCAGGCTTATAAGCAGGAGTTAATAATAGCAAGGGAAGCTTATAAAAAAGAACTTAATCTGCAGCCGAGAAAAGTGCAGATAAGGATCGATACGATGAATACATGTGCAACCAATGTGGTGACTTCTATTCTTGAGCTGGTTATAAGGTAATCGAAGTCCCATTGCCTGGACCCACTCCTGCATTTACTCGTGTTGTAGTTAAAAAGGAACGCCTTGCTGTTACACAAGAACCAGCAGGGCCTTCAAAAATTTCTGAAGAAGAAGAGAAACCGCAAGTACCCCGGCCTACCCTAGTTGTTAAAGCTGAAAATCCTGCACCAAAGTTTGCAAAGACGGTGTTTACCCAGACTGAATCTCCGCGTGCAAAGACTATCTTTACTCAGACCTTAAGCATTCAAGAACTCAGGAATATATGGAAAAAAGAGTATGCCCTGTCGCAAGAAAAGGCATTGCAGGAACATAAATCATTATGGCAGAATCATGTATATAGAAATTGGGAAGTCGTAGAATAGTTCCATGCACAACAGAAGGAAAATAAGGAGTTGAAAACTAGACTGTCTCTTATGTTTGAGTTAGTTCAAAGACTTCTGGCCACCAGGAAACCATCCTTTAACTATTCTGTGTTTCTAGCAGAATGCCTAGCATTCCTTCAGGTAAAAGCAGTGAGAGATGGAAGACCTCTTGAGGTGTCTACACCCCAACAGTTTATTGAAACCTTTGCAGCAGCATCAGTCAGTGAACAGAATCTCTTATGTGAACTCTACCTCCATAATGAAGCCATACTGGAGGATAGAAAGCTTAATTTGATTCCTGTGGCTGGTGACATTCAGATTAGAGCCTTGGTCTCTTTTATGGCCAATCAGCTCACGTGGCAAAACGCTTTTCTTTCAGCAAAACATAACGAAGAAAATCGCCTTCTGTGGATCCGAGCTGAACCACAGAATGTTGTTGTTTTCATTGCTGAACATCATTGGGTTATAAGAGAACCAGGAATGACTGAGCATATCAGAGAATTACAGGCAGCAATGTTAGAGGAATGTCAATAGTATGTCAAAAAGAAAGGACCTCTTGCCATACAGGCAAACAATTTGTTCTGGGAACATTACCCTAAGGAGAGAAGGGAATACCATCCCTTTAACCCTCTTAATCTTCATGCAACAATTTCACGAGTACCTAATTATGTTAAATGTGTTCAGCAGTGTGGCGAAAAATGGTTGGGTTATCATTTTCATTTCCCGCTTCTCTGGTTGCCAGTACAACAATATAAGGCCTACTTCAAGGTGTCCAAAAAGGAGGAGCTTGCAGCATGGCAAAGATTACAGAATGTCCAGAGCTTCAGAGATTCGACTGATAGCACCTTCTATACTTACTATATAAGTAATTTGCACTATATATCCCAGTACTCCGATTCAGACTCAAAGTAAATGTTGCATGGGGACATGCAATTGCTTCAGTTGGGGGGGATGTTAGGACCTCATATTGTCCCTTTTTGACCATACATTTTTCCATGATATCATCCTTTTCAACTTACATTTAAAAGTCCTTGTTAGTGTTTTAACCCAATGATCTCAAAGGTATGTAATGATTTTTCTCATCACTATACGTTTAATTATTTAGCATATAATCACGACATCTTCATAGTTAATCTTTGAATTATTAAGTGCTGAACAGTTAAAGAATGATGTGCAGTGCGCGTTGCTGAAACAGCCTAGAGTTTGCGAGACTATTTTTGCAGTTGCTGAAACAGTAAAAACGGCACGTGAATCTTGATGCTGAAACAGTTGAGATTTGCGTTCTAAATTTGACAGCAGCAAAGGAACCAGACTGATCACCAAGGAAGCTGTTACATTGGATGTAACGCCTATGATCTAAAGACAACATTACTGTAACAACATTTTGTTGACGGGAAATTGATTTCCCTATTTTTGTATAATGGGTTAAAATAATGTAAATCTTTTGTAATAGATGTCTCCTCTTTATAAAGAGGAGACATCTACATTAGAAGGGGATGAACATATTGTGGAAAAAGGCTTAGCTGAAGGAACAGGACTGGAATTCTTTTTGTAATATGACATATTGATGGATGAATAAAACTTTGTTCTGAACATCTTTTTCTAGTTCTTGTTTCCTGGGGAATCTTGTGAGAAGGACAGGGCCCACCTTCATCACAAGATTCACCCATTATATTTCTGTAGTGTGTCTTTTATTCATGCCTTGTTAACAAGTACTGTTTCTTTCTCAATTGATTTTTGTGTTATTCAAAGTTAATTCATGAGTGTTTCACCGGTGATTAAGTTACAAAGTGAATTGGAAAGCTAGTTAATCAGAGGCAGGTGCTGGAGATTCCCGCTCTGGGGATAGGGCCCTGACTCTCTGTTACAACACAGCCATTGTTTTCCTTTGCAAATTGATTCTTTTTCATTATATGATTCTTTGAATTGTAATTCTTTAGTTATCTGCAATAGAGTGTAATTGCTGTAATGCAGAGTGGAGCTTCAATTTGTTAATTTAAGGTGTGATTTGTTTGTACTACAACTTTTGTTGCTTTTAAAATTGAGTGCATATAGTACGCAGTTGCCTTTGAAATAACAAGACTTCCCTAGGTTGACAATTAATGTCACACTTTGTTGTTTAATTCAATAAGCAATTAAAGTGACCAACATTTTGGCGCCGTTGCCGGGGAATGTCGTCGTCTGAATCATCACTGGGGATATGGACAGTGGGAGTGGATGATCCAGGTAAATTATGGGATGGGGTTGATGCAATGGCGGGGTCAATTGGACTAAACTACTAAAAATGGTCCATTTATTAAGAAACTAATAACTGAACTTACTTAATTAAATAAATTATGCCCTTCATGGTCTAACTAGCCGTTCCCTGGTCAATCTAGTTGTTATCATTTTAGCCGTTACCTGATCTGGAAATTTGGTCATTGGACATTCTGCCCGATCTATTTATAATGCATAGCAAGATCTGCTCATTCAACTTGTCCTGACGATGAACCACACTGGTTGGTTCGAAACGCGTCGGCAAAAATATTTCTATGTGATTTTCGCCGAAGATTCTTCTCAAAATTGATATGGATCACAGAAGCCTAAATTCTCTAAAATAAAAATGAAAATAAAAACAAGAAAATATGAAGAAGAAGACCGCTTCCAAAATTATTAAATTTAAAAATAATTATTTATATTTCATACATTATAAAATTAAAAGTAAAAAAAAAAGCCTTTAAAAAAAAAAGGCATGGTGTAGAATTACCACTTTTTAAAATCAACATCAAAATCACTACCATTCTAAAACACAATGTATATAGAAAATTTTATAGTGCCAAAAACTATGCTCTAAAAAAAACATGTGTGTTCTGCATCACCCCTTTTCAAAATTGGGTCACTTTTTTGCTATCTTTACAAAACGAGTAACAGTATCAGTTCCCGTTTCAAATTTTATGTTGTTTAAATACTTAGGGGGTAGATATGGCTAATATCAAATAGAAATGTCTTGGTTCTAGTGGACGACAGACAAAAATAGGTAGCTTAACATTGTCTATTGTAGTATAGGTGAACATGAGGAAGGGAGGGAGGGAAATTGATGTAGAGGGTTGGGCAGAACACATAATCGCAAGCAACAATATCCAACAGAAATATGGAAGAGTAGGGAGATGAAAATGCAGAAAGAGTGGAGTGTGAATTAAGGTCTCAAACTCTATGCCTCATGAATACATTTGTCACCAAACAACAATATGTAAATCTGTGCACATAAAGGTATTGTAGGCTATTAAATAACACAAGTAAATATTTTAGTTGACACAATGTTATCTAGGAAATCCCTTCTACGGATATAAGCGATCCCTTTAGCCCAATGTGTGGGTTTAGTAACAATAGTGATAAAACAAGCAAACTTCCCTAGCCTAGATCGGAATGACAAATGAGAAAGGGAGATGGTCTACCTCTCTCTTATGCGCCCGACCTTTGATGATGATCCTGATCCATTAGCTTCTTGGCTTGCTCCTCGCTATTCCTTGTGTTTGAATACCTGCAAGAGAGATCAATAGACAACGACAAGAGAGATCATAGCATATGCATTCCAATGTAAGTTATACAACATATCAAGGAGTATTGTACTAAGCAAACTATCATAGACAAGCTTATGGGAAGTAAAACATGTTTTGTATTAATGATTAAATCAAAGAGGGAAGCATACAACCGGTGCCTTAACGTTGAAGGCCTCCTCTAGGATGGTTCCAAGTCTAAGCCAAACTTAACAAGATCTCCTTTCCTCTCGCAAAAATGGCAGCATCTAAGCACAATAGAGTAGAAGAATGGAAACTAGAAATGACCAACCCATTGAGGAAAGTGAAGAACAAATTTATAATGAGGGAGAGGGAGTTAGAGATCCACTAAAGGGGGAAGAAGGTCCTTATCCCAAAGGTAATATCCCTAAAGTTAGGATCAAGGGCTCTAAATGGGAGTACTTGACCATATCTTCATCCAACAACTACCAGCTCACCATTCTCAAGGCTTCTAGTAAGAGAAGTTTCTGCTCCATTTTTGGAGAAACTACCTAAAGAGGACCAATGTGGATTTTCCTATCAAAAGTCGCGCTGCCAGTGCTAGTCACTAGTTAGACAAAATGTTAACAACACAGATTTTCCTACTATAGGTAACGTTGGTCTTGTAAATTAGGGTTTTTCACAAATTGTTCCAGAATTGCTTCAAGACATTAGTTCTCCATCTCTTAAGGGATGTATTGGGCATATAATTCTTGGTGAATGAGTTTACACAACTTTTGTCACTTTACGACATTTGTGATGAAAATGACACAAAGGATGACACTTCAGGTATAGAGTTGGGAATGTGAAAAAATACTGTGTAACACACATGTACTTTTTACTACTTAGCAACAAACATACAACCATAAGGAGAGTGATACTAGTAGCTTCATTACACTATTTCAGAGAAGGAAAGACATACATGCAGTGATAAACAAAGGGGAAACATATTGCACATTTCTCTGACTGGAATCAACAAAACAATTTCATTAATCCTTGAAGATGGAGTCCAAATCACCAGTCCATTACATTTAGAAATTGTATCAGCCTAAGGACCTCATGAACAAGCAAATTGAACCAAAGTGGAACCACAAAATTCGGACCCCTTCGGTGCAGAATTCTGGAACGTCTATTAAGTGTTTCTTCCCTTTTTTTGTAAGGAGGGGGGAGTTTTGAAAGCAGTTACAAAATATCTTAACCGAGCTCTAGCTGTCTGATCAACTAGCTGTCTTGGCGTGCGAAAGTCTGTTGCCCAAATCATTACAATCGGATTTGATTCCTTTCTTTAAAATGAAGAAATTACAGAATAAAAGAAAAAAGGAAAATTGAATGATGGTTGAGGAAAATATATCCCTTCCATTCCTATGATGGCCTCTGATTAGGCCTCGTCTTTGCCACGGTGCTCTTCTTTAGCCACTAGGCCAATTTTTCTGTCGCTTTCCTCTTAACCGCTTGAACTTACCACTTTCTAGAGTTCGAAGCAATCAATTGTGGTGGCCTTAGTGGTGTCACGGAATCACAGTTGTCGACTCATCCATCTCATAACTCTCTGTATTACACTATCAGAACCCACGATGTCATATAACATTGTCATAATTCGACTTTGGAGTTGTAACTCATCATAACTTTTATTCTTAAGGACATTATGAAAATAGAATTTTGATGTTCTTGGCCCCTTTTGTTTAGCCCCTTTCTATTTTCCTCCATGTCACTGGGTGCAGTGACCAGAGGCTTAGCCTTAAGGCACTAGGGCATTTTGTTCTTGCTCAGGGGTTGTTTTTCCTTTGTTAAGAGCTTAACACCCTTGGTTCTATAAGTTCCTCTTGACCATGCACTAGCCAAATATCGGAGCACCTCTCATCAAAGGTTTCCAATTGGGGAAATAAATTTGGACTTGCATTATTCTAATTCTCCGATATGCTGATAGCTTTTGTGCTTAGCCCCAACCTTTATGCCTTTGATTCTTTGAGTTCTTCTCGACCGTGCGCTAGCCCTAATATTAGAGCCCCCTTATCGACACTTTTTCAATTGCTAATTGTTATAAAGTGCCGACATCCTCAACCTCTGATATTTCGACCTCCAATATGATGTCATCACTCCACGTGGACATGTGTCACCCATATTTTCCCCCTTAGGCCCCTCAAAACACAAAAACTACCTGCCACGTGTCATGTCGTACCATGATGTCATGCTACCGTCAGATGCCACTATAGCTTTAATGGAACCAATCATATCCTACCACGTGTATTTATTGGAGCCAATCATATGCTTCCACGTGTAGCTTATCAGAATCAATCATATACTGCCATGTGTCATGCTAGAGGAGAGAGAAAAGGGTATGCCCACCTTTGGTTTTATGATGAAATCCTTTGTTAATCCTTTATTGGTGTTCTCGGAAATTTTTAACATTATCGGTGCTTCACCCATATCGCAACTTTTTTAAAGGTTGTCATCTGAAGAGGTTCTGATACTTCGATTGCCAATATGCTTGATGTGTCGATGCTCCGATATGTAGGACCTCCGATGTCGCTAGACCTTTGATATGCGATAAACAATATGTCAAGACCTCCAATATGTGATCACCGATGTGCCAGGACATCCGATATGCAATCACCAATATTCTGCTATGCCTTCCTAAGGCTTCAATCCTTGAAACTTCAAAAGACCATATCTTTTGATCTAGGATTCCATTTTTGGGCTTCCACATATCGTTGGAAAGCTTATTCAAAGCAATTTCCAATGGATAGGGTCCAATGTAAGCTTTGAGTCCTTCAATGGTTTGGAAGATGGCTATAAACTTCTCTTCTCTTTTTCACTCTTTTGACATCATTTGGCACCATTCAAACAATTTTTCAGTAAGTGACAACATTGACTCCAATTGGGGACAATGCCTTGCTGGAAAGGTGTTGAGAATGTGTAGACTAGTAGCTTTATCCATTAGGCATGGAGTCAAAAATATAATGAACCTGTAAAACCAGAAAACCTCCCTAGAACTTTATCTGTTGGGAGTCCCCTCCTCATAAAAACTGAAATGTAGAACTACAAATTCTAACAACTGGAAATTAAATGCTCACCTAGTGAGCTTATTTATATACAACTCCTACTTATGCATAGGGCTCAATTCACCCAAGTGAGGTCAACCTTCCTGTTGGAGAGGTAAATCCCCTCTACGGATAGAGGCGATCCCTACTAGCCCAATAGGGGTCTAGCAACAATCACACAATGCTGCCACGCATGTTCCTAGTTACAATTAAACAAGGAGTAAAGAGCACCTACTTGGATTCCTGCGCTGTCGTTGGTCGAAGAGATGTCTCCTTCGCTCCTTCGCTTCAGCTGGTCACAGTCCTCCGCGATCCCCGCGAACGGACACCTGCACACACGAAGAGAAGGCAAACGCAAGCGTAAAATCTAGTAAAAGTAACTATATGCCAGTCAGAAAAGACATAATTCACATTTATCCATTGCATAAACAAACGAGAATGGAACAATAATAGCAGTCATCTATTATTAATCAGAATAGAGAAGAGTACAACCAAATGTTCTGACGTCGATAAACTTCTCAGGAGGGATCAGTCAGCATGTATCTCAAGCATTCACCTTTGAGGATGGTTCTCCCAAGACAAACAACTCTCTCTCTCTCTCACAAATGTCACAAACAAACTTCCCAAAGCAATCAATCACTTCCACTCCTAACACACCACACCTATAGCAGCAATCTGAGCACTACAAGCTCTGTACAATCCAAGCTAAGTCTAGCTAGTTTCTAACCAGCTGCTCATGGTAATGGTGGAAATTTATATAGGAGAAGGAGTCTCCTAAAAGGGTGGAAGGATGAGCTTATCTTCAAGGGAAGTAGTTGGAAAGGGTCGAACAGACATGCCATAGAAGGGAGTCGACATTCACAAAGCTAACAACCAAGCCTGGAGAGATCTGGAAGGCAGGTTGCTTGAACAAATTCGCCTAAACTGGATCAGCGAGGATTATAGGGAAACTGCCGCGCTGTCAGCGCATATCAATAACTGAAGAAGTCATGTCAGCGCGGAAGCACACGGGAAAGGCGCGCTGTGGACCATCGCGGAAAAGTGATGTTCTTCCGCGCTGGCAGCGCACAGCATACACTGGAAGGCGCCTGTCATCGCGGTTATTTTAGGAACAGATGCGCTGATGAACAAAACTTTGGAAAAATGGGTTTTTAAGCCAGTTCAGGGATCAAGCACTTAGTGATTGTGAATTCTGGGCACAGCAGGGTGACTGACAGGAAGGCAGTGATAAATTACTGTGTAACAGATGCCCCCTAAAGCATGAAGACCGAGAGAGTGGGAGGGGTGAAATGCTTTACAACACACGCCGAACTGGAACACCACCAGGAAGTACCGAAAAATCTCCGACAATCATATACATGCAGTCTAGGCATGGGCGCAGCCATCCAAAAGACATGCGAGACTGGTCTATGGTATGGACGCAGCCACCCAGCTAAAGAGACCATAATAATGACAAGGTATGGTCGCAGCCATCCATGAAGACTCAGGTATGGGCGCAGCCATCCATCAATGAGTCATGTAATGATTATCCACAAAATCGCAACCTGGACCACAGTGAGCAAGGATCCAGGGTCTTGCGCTCCATCTCGACCCGAACAGAGTACAAGTCCACACATGTGAATACAGGGGTTGGAGTCGAACATGCATGAACATCGTCTGATTACCGGCCAATGATGAGAACCGTTAACAGACGCGAGAGGTACCACCAATAATGACAATGGCCCTCAAGGTACTATAGGTACAATCCGTGGCGTGTGAATCAATGAGCTGGTGTCGAACACCCACGGAATCATTCGATCGTAGGTCAATGATGTAAACCTTGCGTCGAACACGAGGAACCTGCCATTGAGGCATGCAGGCTCCAAGGCACCTGGAAAGAGTCCCTAAGTCACTTTCTCGGATAATGAGTTGAAGTCGACGAGAAGTGGCCTTGATCGAAGGTGGGCCATGATGATTCCCACATCATCGACATGAGACAGAGGTATAATAATTTGTGATGAGATAGCGAACGAGGTTGCATTGTGGCAGAGGACAACTTCTCTTGAACATATAACGGCACTGTAACGGATTTGGCAGTACTTGACATCAAATGAGCAGCGGATAGGATGATGACGGCAATGAACAGATGAGAGGTCAAATAGGATATCCCAAACCCATGGAGGCTAGTGAAAACGAGATGAGATGACCCCACCCAGACACGAAACAGCGGAGTGCCATGTTCAAGAGTGACGTACTGCCGAGACGATTGTAATCAAAGTTCCATTTTCCCCACCTTTGCAGGCAGGTACCCCGATTATTTTTGGATGACAAGCGTGACGGGGATAACATATGCTTGGTGTGTGTCATGTTGACAATATCCGATGTCATTGAGTGTTTAACGAGCCTGACAAAGGAAAAACTCGGCTTCTTTTCTTGTTTCGAGAGTCTGAAAAGAATGCGGAAAAGGAGACTCCAGGGGGGTCCTTTTTCGTACAGTTGTTTCTCTCGAGCCCGAAAAAGTATAAAACTGTGCTCGAAAGAACCGCCCGGTCATTACAACCGAGGAGTACTTTTCATGGATAGTGTCTCCGACCGGAAAAAGTAAAAAAGTGGTCGAAGACACGTCGTTTTAGAGCCAATATCGAGTGCGAAACGACAAACACCCGGCGATCTTTTTGGTTTAACGGTCGGAAAAAGAGCTTAAAAGGCGACCGCCTCTCATTTCTTTAACGAGTCGAGAGGGGGACTCGGCAATCTTTTCATCTTTAAACGGTCAGAAAAGAGCTTAAAGCAGACCTCCATTTTTATTCTCTTTAACGAGTCAAAAAGGGAAAAATACTCGGCAATCTTTTCACATTTTACGAGTCAGAAAAGAGCTTAAAGGTGACTCGTCCTAGAGGAACGAGTGGTATAAAGGGTAGCAACTGGTTCCGGTAAGGGTGGAACTGCTCGAAACATGTAATGGTCAAGAGGCTGGCTAATAAAACCACTCATCGCTGCGGTTCCTCAGGAAAGGATAAACAACCAAGTGAAAGCATATGATCGGCCAAAGAGATGGTGGTGATGGAATGAAACAACCAAGGCTCATCTAGCAGAATTCAGCGGATAAAAATGGCAATCACGAGATGTAAATCGGGTATGGGTTCATTTTTACACAAGCTTGAAACGAAAAACTATGCTTGTTATAAGTTCGCATGCCCCCAGCATAATAATGCAAATCGAGGTAAGGTACATGCCCCCCAAGCTTCATTGCATTCGACAAAGTGGATGGAATGAAGGTTCACTTTCGAGATCTTGGAAAGACTCGACTGGGATTTTACGAGATCTTAATCAAAGACTCGATCTGAAAAGGGAGTTGTTTCATTTTTTTTTTAATGAGGTTGACACAGTAAAAGAACTATCCTCATAACCCTTGTTGCATTTTTTAACGAGGTCGCCACAAGATCAAAACTATCCTCGGCCAAACCGAGTTTCATTTTTTAAGGAGCTTGACACCGGAAAGGAACTATGCTCCAACCAGATCTAGTTTCATTTTTTAAGGAGCTTGACACAGGAAAAGAACTATGCTCCACCAGACCTGGTTTCATTTTTTAAGGAGCTTGACACCGGAAAGGAACTATGCTCCAACCAGACCTAATTTCATTTTTTAGGGAGCTTGACATAGGAAAGTGAACTATGCTCCGACCACCTTGTTTCGTTTTTTAACGAGGTCGCCACAAGATCAAAACTATCCTCGGGCCGCCGTGTTTCATTTTTTAGCGAGCTTGACACAAGACAAGGAACTATGCTCCAAACGCCGTGTTTCATTTTTTAGCGAGCTTGACACAAGACAAGGAACTGTGCTCAGAATGGACTTCATCATAATGAACGGGAAGTGGAGGCCCCCAAGAAAGTGGCTCCGGAGGGGAGTCCAACATCTTGGAAATCAGGACCTAATGCCCCCAGGATACTATGTATGATGGTGTCATCACTGGGTACGGGCACGGGTTGGGTGGCCACGTAGTTGATTTGCGGTGAGGCAGATGCAACTTGTGGATGAAAACCAGGAGGGAAGGAGGAGTGCGCCGGAGGGGCTTGTGGACGAACGAATGATAATTGATCGAATGTCACGATTCTTCCATCGTGTGGAAAACAAACCACACGGAAAAGTGAAGAAACAAGGGCTCCCATGGCATACACATAATCACGACCAAGGAGAAGACTGAAGTCTAAAGAACCTTGGGTAACGGAGACGTCTATATAGACGGCCTTGCCTCCCAAAGTAATAGGAAACTTCGGGAGGATCCCTAATGGCTGACTCGTTCCTCCATCAAACGCGGTGAGATGCGGCGCGACAGGTACGAGCGATGGGGAACCCAAAGCTCGCCAAGTAGTAACGGGCATAAGACTAACCGATGCTCCTTCGTCTAACACAGTGCCAGGCAGCGCCTTATTGCAAGCATAGGCGGTGACCCAGAAAGGCACGTGGGATGGAAGGGGAGGGGTAGTCAAACGACTCCAATCAAAGGAAATGACCGAACTACTTGGTGGGGGAACCATATGGTTGCCCCCCTGCTCGGAAAGAACCGAATCTAAATTCTCCGGAGAGGTTTCAGGAGAACCTTTATCAAGCTCAGGAGAATCTGAGGAGACGAGAAGAACATGAGAATTTTGCTCTTCCGAAACAGAGTGCTTGAGAGGAGGTGAACTCGAATCAACACTCTTTCCGACCAACGGCGGGTCTGGAACAGACTGGGAACAGCCAGGTTCGGGAAGAGGGGCTTGGACAAAAGAGGAATCTGAAACAATCTCTTTGTCAACAAGGGCGCGATCTACAGCTGTAGAAAGACGCTGATAACCAGCGGGAAGTGGATTCGGAGGAGCAGCAAGACTTTCCAACACAGCAGAGGCTTTATCCATGAGTGGACAAAGGTGAAGGGGATGTTTGCCTTCACAAAGTCGACAGGGGATTCGAAACTTCCCTTTCTCCTTACCATTCCCAACTGATGAGGTAGCATCGCCATGATCATCAGTGGACGATGAAGGGCGGGCCGGATCGTGAGACCAAACTTCTAATACCCTGGGAATGCCAGGACAATCACGAAGGAGATGGTCCTCCTTGCATAATCGACAAGGAAACTTGACCTTCCGCGGAGGGGCAGAAGGTGACCCGACTTCAGGTGTACTGGAGTGGATAGCTGGACTTGAGAGGGGGACTGTGTGTGTAGACTCTCCCTTAGGAGACTTCTTCTTCTTGGACTTCCTCTTCTTCTTCTTAGCCACCTGGTTATGCGAATCGAGACTTTCACCAGGCGAAGTGGAAGAGGACGACGTAGAAGTAGGCGTCGAAGGGGAGAGATCCACCTTTGGATCAACATGATGTCGTTCAGGTGGAGGGACTGATGGACTAACAGCCAATACGGTAGGGACCAAAGAGGTTGAAAACAACCACACAGGCAACCCGACAGTTAACCCTGGTAGGGACAACGTCGCCATATACGGAGCACCAACATTCCCAAGAGGAGGGAATTGTCCTGGGTTCCCATCAGAGGGGGAACCTGGGTTAGTGAATCCTGGAAAAGTTGCCATAGCAAACGAAAACGAAACCTACTCAAGCTAACGCACACAAGATCTAACCAGGTGATGTTATCGTGGCCGAATAAATTTTTAAGACATTGGAATTAAACTTGACCTTTTCATGTTTCAAGAGTCGAGAAAAGGACGAAAAGATGACTCCAGTCTCCTTCGAATGTTTAATGAGCACGAAGTGACAAGACGCTCACAGGCACCTTTTCGTTTAGGGAGTCCGAAAAGGATCAAAAGTGACTGCTCTGGAACTCTAGGTAGAGGGTGTGCCAAACTTTTCGCAAAACCACAGAATACTTTTTAGGGTACGGGTGGTCGATCTTCGTGAATGCTGTGTTCACTGCATTGCGAATCGTAGGGCGGCCGACTCGGCTTCCTATGGATAAAGGATAAAAGCCTAGTGGGGTCTCCCTATATACGTGACGGTACGTGGGAGCGCAGTCCGTGTTAGACCACTATCGAGTCACAGAAGGAGGAATCACCCAACCTAATGTGAAACAACAGTGACTATGTTTAAAGACGCCGGAACACGTCTCTAACCTAGACCTCTAAATATTTGCGTTTAGTTCCAATGCGTTTTTAGATTCATTTGGTTCATTTATAGTTGATCTTGAGATTAAGTTTCGATTTCAAGCTCTATCGTATGTTCGCTCACAATTACTTAGATGCAATCTATATGCAAAAGAATTTCGTTTCGTTCGATGAATTCTAGCTACGAGAGAGCAGAAATTTTTTTAAACAAAACGAATACAAACAAACAAGCAGCTAAATGCAACTAAAGCGAGGAAAGGAAACTTTTCTTTTGAAAATGGAAATCAATGAAATGTTCTTTTCCTTTTTGAATTTTAAAGTAAGCTACTAATTCGTTTTCTTTTAGTGACATAAAACACCTAAAGGAATTTGGAGGAACTTGAACACCAAGTAAACTACTTAATGAGAGCACACGAAGTTCCCGAAAACACTCAACCAAAGTCTCGAAATCAAAGGGAAACAAGGCAATGCACGAGCTATGTGATCTAAGCTCTGCAAAACAAGCAAGGATCGCAAGCAAGGAGGAAGCGAAAAAGACCACTTGGAAGCACAAACCAATACACTCTGACAATCACTGAAAAAATGCGAAAAGCGAGTCTAGAACGAGCTGGTCAATCAAGCAAACAGGGATCCTCACGGGAGGCTTGACACACACACGGCCACTAGATGTCCTAGGGTTCAGAGCGTGAAATCAAATAGAGAAAAGCAAACATCCGACGGACCAGAGTCGCAACCAGTCAATTAGAGACCCAAACACAATCCAGTAATCGCAAAAGTAAGGATGAAAACATGAACCAAGCAGCTAGAAGGGAAGTTGTTTGCAAACTTAAAACCAAGCAAAACGAAACCCTATGGAGTTGAGCTCTGTAATCAAACAGTTCAAAGTTCAGAGAGTGAAAAACAAGTCATCAGACAAGTGGGGAGAAGAAGGGAAAGTCACAGCAAGAGGTTCAGGAGGTCAAATTGGACAAAAAAAAGTTTTTCAGGCTCAGCGCGGGTAGCCTTCAGCAACTTGGCGCTGACAGGGGGAGGCCTTCAGCAACTTTGCGACGTCAGCGCGGAAAGTCAGGGAAAAAGCGCGCTGCCCTAGGACAAACGAGGTCAGCGCGGATATAAGGCACACAGACGCGATGACCGAAATCGCAAAGAAGAGGGGGCGCGATGTCAGCGCGGAAGAACACGAATAAAGCGCGCTGCCCTTGAAAACGAGGTCAGCGCGGCTGTTAGACGTACAGGCGCGATGAAGAGAAAACCAAAAGAACAGAGTCGCGATGTCAGCGCGACTGTTCCGAAATAAAACGCGCTGGGAGTAAAAAACAAGGAAGGCCAAAATAAAAACTTCCCAAACCAAAGGCAGGAGCTTTTTAATAATAAAGACGCTTTCCAGAAACACCCAGAAAGTTCATAAGCAACAAAAGACAATCCCAAAAACCCACAAAGAGATCAATCAAAGCCAAACACAAAAGTGGACTCAAGAGACAAAAAGGCTTCTCCCCAGCGGAGTCGCCAAATTGTTGGAGAGGTAAATCCCCTCTACGGATAGAGGCGATCCCTACTAGCCCAATAGGGGTCTAGCAACAATCACACAATGCTGCCACGCATGTTCCTAGTTACAATTAAACAAGGAGTAAAGAGCACCTACTTGGATTCCTGCGCTGTCGTTGGTCGAAGAGATGTCTCCTTCGCTCCTTCGCTTCAGCTGGTCACAGTCCTCCGCGATCCCCGCGAACGGACACCTGCACACACGAAGAGAAGGCAAACGCAAGCGTAAAATCTAGTAAAAGTAACTATATGCCAGTCAGAAAAGACATAATTCACATTTATCCATTGCATAAACAAACGAGAATGGAACAATAATAGCAGTCATCTATTATTAATCAGAATAGAGAAGAGTACAACCAAATGTTCTGACGTCGATAAACTTCTCAGGAGGGATCAGTCAGCATGTATCTCAAGCATTCACCTTTGAGGATGGTTCTCCCAAGACAAACAACTCTCTCTCTCTCTCACAAATGTCACAAACAAACTTCCCAAAGCAATCAATCACTTCCACTCCTAACACACCACACCTATAGCAGCAATCTGAGCACTACAAGCTCTGTACAATCCAAGCTAAGTCTAGCTAGTTTCTAACCAGCTGCTCATGGTAATGGTGGAAATTTATATAGGAGAAGGAGTCTCCTAAAAGGGTGGAAGGATGAGCTTATCTTCAAGGGAAGTAGTTGGAAAGGGTCGAACAGACATGCCATAGAAGGGAGTCGACATTCACAAAGCTAACAACCAAGCCTGGAGAGATCTGGAAGGCAGGTTGCTTGAACAAATTCGCCCAAACTGGATCAGCGCGGATTATAGGGAAACTGCCGCGCTGTCAGCGCATATCAATAACTGAAGAAGTCATGTCAGCGCGGAAGCACACGGGAAAGGCGCGCTGTGGACCATCGCGGAAAAGTGATGTTCTTCCGCGCTGGCAGCGCACAGCATACACTG
This sequence comes from Pinus tabuliformis, assembly GCA_031772625.1. Taxonomy (NCBI): domain Eukaryota; kingdom Viridiplantae; phylum Streptophyta; class Pinopsida; order Pinales; family Pinaceae; genus Pinus; species Pinus tabuliformis. Next base: position 1,206,420,283 of record CM062809.1, on the reverse strand, counting down.
GAAGGCGCCTGTCATCGCGGTTATTTTAGGAACAGATGCGCTGATGAACAAAACTTTGGAAAAATGGGTTTTTAAGCCAGTTCAGGGATCAAGCACTTAGTGATTGTGAATTCTGGGCACAGCAGGGTGACTGACAGGAAGGCAGTGATAAATTACTGTGTAACACTTCCAATGATACTAGGTCAGCATTTGGGTGCTAGACCTAATGCCTCCATGTTGATGAGATTTAAAAATCAAAACATGCATGAACCATGAAAAACATTCAAACAAAAAAATTGATACATACCCCAGAAACAACATCGGCAACTGACCAAAGAAATTTGTCATGTAGTCAGCTACTAGGTCATAGAACTGATGAGAAAAAATTACAGCTGTGTCCCTTTCTTGAACGGTTTCCAGGAATGGATCTTCCTACAAAAGGCAGCCACAGACACTGCTTGGTCCTTCAACTTTGGGATCTTCTTAGAAAATTTGTTGTTGGAAGCCTTCTCCCCACTTGCTGGTAAGCAACTCCATTTGAACATCTGCAACAGTCTTATCCTCCTCTGAATCATCTAAATCATAGATCTGAGAATCTTTATTGATTTTAATATCAGATTCTTGAACTTGTTCTCCATTTGAAGGATGTGGATCGTAAACTGGAGCCTATTTATTAACCTCTTGTGGGCCTCCTCTTTTTGTGGATCTTCCCATGACTGGGACTGTTGTAGTCCTGCATTTCTCAACATCCCATCAGAGTCATATGAATCATAAGATGGAGAATCATATAATTCGGCAGAATAAGATCTCTGAGGGTTTGTTTGTAGCTCAATGATGTCTCCTTCTCTTTCTTGATCACTGGTTGATGCTTCTAGATGCGAGTAAATATCTTCTTGGAGTGGAGCCCCACAAATATCTTCAACATGATAATTAACCTCAGAAATATTTTCAACATTAAAAAGTGCACAACAATATTCAAACAGAGCATCCGGTGGGTATAATATTTTTGTAAAAATGGTTAAATGATATGTGAAAATTCTTTAAGAAAGATATGCTACCACGAGGTATTGTTTTGTACCAAAGTCTATCATCTTCCTCTAAAGAAAACATGAAAAATTTCATTTTCATGTCTTCAAAAACAATACCCAGTCATTCCATGCGTTCATGAAAATCCTTGAGGTGTTGGTCTGATCTTCTATCTGTGTTTCCACTGAATATAGGAAAATAGGTATACCATTCATGAATTGAAGGGACATGATGGGGATAACCAACAACAAAAGAAAAATATGGTGGGGCAAATTTGTTGGCCAAGAATGCAAAAATTTCCATTTTGAAAACCCCTTTAGATGAGTAATCTCAAGATCAAATGTACGGGAAGTTTTCTGCTATTTAGAATCAGAGCGAGTATGAGGCCTCTTGAAAGCCAAGATAACCAAATAAGGATATAAACATTGGAGTCGCCAGGGTGTTTATAATAAGATTCAAATAGTGGAGTCGCCAAGGTGAGATATCTTCAACCCACACTTTGCTTGCTCACCTGACGAAGGGAATGTAAAAATGTCGTACCCAGGGAAAAATATTCTGATTGGTTTCCCGACAATGGTGCTAGAAAGATGTTGTATATTTTTCAATCTCATGTCACACAATTTCTTTCAAAAGATATAGAAGCCTCCTAGAGACAACCTATGGGTTGATAGGATATTAGTGCCCAGGGCATCCAAGAGGAGTTCTTTTAAATATTATCAGTAGGGCTTTCTGCTACACTCCATAGGTCACGTAGTTTGGAAAGAGATAATTCAAGGGCTTGGTTAAATAGTCCTTCATCAATCTAAACTCAAGAAAACACATAGATCTAAATACTCAGGGGGTAAATATGGCTAATCTCAAAGAGAAATATCTTGGTTTTGGTGACCACCACACAATAATAGGCAACTTAACATTGTCTATTGTAGTATAAGTGAACAGGAGGAAGGGAAAGAGGGAAATTGATGCAGAGGGCTGGGCAGAACATAAAATCCTAAGAAATAATATCCAACAGAAATATGGAAGAGTGAGGAGATGAAAATGCATAGAGAGTTGAGCATGAATTAAGGTCTCAAACTCTATGCCTCATGAATACATTTGTCACCAAACAACAATAAGTAAATCTGTGCACATACAGGTATTGTAGGATATTAAACAACACAAGTAAATATGTAGTTAGCACATGTACTTTTTACTACTTAGCAACAAACATACAACCATAAGGAGAGTGATACTAGCAACTTCATTACACTATTTCAGAGGAGGAAAGACATACATGAAGTGATAAACAAAGGGGAAACATACTGCGCATTGCTCTGATTGGAATCAACAAAACAATTTCATTAATCCTTGAAGATGGATTCCAAATCACTAGTCCATTACATTAACAATTGTATCAGCCCAAGGACCTCATGAACAAGAAAATTGAACCAAAGTGGAACCACAAAATTCGGGCCTCTTGGGTGTAGAATTCTGGAACCTTTGTTAAGTGTTTCTTCCCTCTTTTTATAAGGAGAGGGGGAGCTTTGAAAGCAGTTACAAAATATCTCAGTTGAGTTCCAGTTGCCTAATCGACTAGTTGTCTCGGTGTGTGAAGGTTTTTTGCCCAAATCATTACAATCGGATTTGATTCCTTTCTTTAAAATGAAGAAATTACAGAATAAAAGACAAAAGGAAAACTGAATGATGATTGAGGAAAATATCTCCCTGCCATTCTTGTGATGGCCTCTGATTAGGCCACGTCTCTGCCACGATGCTCTTCTTCAGCTACTCAGCCAATTCACCTGTTGCTTTCTTCTTAACCGCTTGAACTTCCCACTTTCTAGAGCTGGGAGCGATTAGTTGTGATGGCCTTAGTGGTGTCACGGAATCACAACTGCCATCTCATCCATCTCATAACTCTTTGTATTATACTATCGGAGCCTACTATGTCCTATAACATTTCCATAATGCCATTTCGGAGCTGCAGCTCATCAGAACTTTTCTTCTTAAAGACATTACGAAAATAGAGTTCTGATGTCCTTGGCCCCTTTTGTGTAGCCCCTTTCTATTTTCCTCCATGTGACTGGGTGCGGTGACCAGAGGCTTAGCCTTAAGGCGCTAGGGCATTTTGTTCCTACCCAGGGGCCGTTTTTCCTTTGTTAAGAGCTTAGTGCCCTTGGTTCTATAAGTTCCTCTTGACCATGTGCTAGCCAAATATCAGAGCCCCTCTCATTGGGGGTTTCCAATCGGGGAAATAACTTTGGAGTTGCGGTATTCTAATTCTCCGATATGCCGATAGATCTTTGTGCTTAGCCCTAACCTTTATGCCTTTGGTTCTTTGAGTTCTTCTCGACCGTGTGCCAACCCTAATATCAGAGACCCCTTATCGAAGTTTTTTCAATTGCCAGCTGTTATAAAGTGCTGACATCCTCAACCTCTGATATGCTGACCTCTGATATGACATCATCACTCCATGTGGCACTTCCTAAGTGGTGACATGTGTTACCTAGATTTCCCCCCTTAGGCCCCTCAAAATGCCAAGACTTCCTTCCATGTGTCCTCCTATACCGCCACATCATGCTGACGTCAAATGCCACTGTAGCTTTATCAGAACCAATCATATGCTGCCACATGTCATTATCGGAGTCAATCATATGCTTCCACATGTAGCTTATCGGAACCAATCATATACTATCACATGTCCTTCTAGAGGAGAGAGAAAATGGCCCGCCCACATTTGGTTTTGCGATGAAATCCTTTGTTAATCCTTTATTGGAATTCCTTGGCATTTTTTAACACTATCAGCGCTTCACCCATATCGCAAATTTTTTAAAGGTTGTCACATGAAGAAGTTATGATTCTCCGATTGCTGATATGCTTGATGTGCCAATGCTCTAATATGCAAGACCTCCGATGTCGCTGGACCTCCGATATGCGATCACCGATATGCTGGGACCCCTAATATACAGTCGATTATGTGGTAGGACCTCTAGTATGTGATCACTGATATTCTGATATGCCTTCCCAAGGCTTCAATCCTTGAAACTTCAGAAGACCATATCTTTTGATCTAGGAGTCCACTATTGGACTTCCACATATCGTTAGAAATCTTGTTCAGAGAACTTTCCAATGGAGAGGGTCCATTGTAGGCTTTTAATCATTTTGTGGCTTGGAATATGGCTGCAAACGTCTCTACTATTTTGCATTCTTTTGACATCATTTGGCACCATTCGAACAATTTTTCAGTAAGTGACAACATAGATAATACATGTAATCAAAGAGGCACATATCTCTCTTGTGTTAGGTCATTTTGGTATAGGGAAAACTTTGTGTCATTTGCAGAGGTTGTTTTATTGGCCTCACATGAAAAATATTGTGACTTGATATGGAAACAAACATGTGTTATGTTCAGTTAGCAAGCCCACTAATAGAAAATTGGGGCTATACACACCACTCCCTATTTCGAGTCATCCATGGGAAAGTGTGTACTGAATTTTTCTGGTATTTTTCCTTTTTCTAGGATAGGTCATGACTATTTGTATGTCGTTATGGATCAATTGGAGATAAAATTTTCTAGCATAGATGCAGATGTACTCAGTGGTGAACGTTGAAAACTTGAAGCTTTATGAGCCTCATTTGATCATGGACATTAAAGAGTTTGGATAGGTTATTAATGTGGACGAATTTTCCCCTAAATACTTGGACAGGCTACCTGAGGATATCATTCTGGACAGGAAGACTAGGACTTCACGATGAGGAGACATGGAGTACCTTCATATTGGTTTCAAGGGAATGCATCTAAGCAAGGCTCGTTGGATTGAAAAGGAGAAATTTATGGAGAAATTCCCTCACTTTCCAATTGAATGATAAAGGTTTTAGTGGCCCAAAATGTCATTACTGGGGAGGAATGATACAAGTGGCTCAAGAAATAGAAGTGGCTTTGAAAAATATAAAAAATAAAAGTAATTGGATTGAAGTGGAACTAGGTTTAGATTGAATATCACGACACAATATTTCCAACGATGTGAAAGACACCTCAATCTGAGTTCGTATGTGAAAGTTTTTTCCGGTCAAAGTTTTGGTCAAACTAGACCCAGTGGCAGTCACTAATGAGGCAACAATTTGGAAAAAGGATCGGCACACGAAATATAGCCACTAGAATGGGTGAATTTTTCACCTATTTAATTTGACTGGTGACCCCAAAGTTGGCCAAAGATTTTATTAACCACTTTGTTTTAAATATATACAAAAATATTGAAAAAATTAGTGGCGGGCCACCAATCCCACCACCCACTAAAGCCATATGTTATATATGTATTAAAAAAAATGAAGGGTTGGGGTCATGGGTGACCCAGACCTCGCCCGACCACCGTAATAGGTGTTAACTATTGTAAGGGGTCGGCGAAATTCGAACTCGCCCGACCTGGTGGGTCGGCCCATCAAAACGAGCGACCCCGTCACCAATACAACACACCAACGATTAATACAATGTGCCGACGGTTAATACAACGTAACATGATTAATACAATGTTCCAAACAATTAACACAACACGTCAAAACAGGGGTTCCTTGGGTTGGACCCCAAAACCTCCCTCCAACAAACGTTCTAATTATATATTGCCAGCCAACGGGCCAATGACCCTTGGTTGGAAAACTCCGATGACCAAACATTACTTAAGCCTTCGTAAAGTGTCCAACGGGGGAGAGTGGGAGCAAAGTTCCAACTAGGTGTAGAACCATGACCAACGAAACCTTGACGTCGGGTTCTAGGAGCAAAACCTTGATGCAGGGGTATCCTTTGATGCTGAGAACGATTCCTTGGGGGTCTAGAAGTGTCAGTGTTGGAACATGGTGAAGTTTATAGTCGTTTGACATGATTTCGTGCCATGAATCCAAGGGTGATGTCCATTTCTACAACAAGCTTTGCACTTTTAGTCCATGCTAGAAAATGGAGGTATAAGGGTCATTTATGTAATTTGATTGTAATTTGATTTATGTTTCCATTTAATGAAAGAGGCCTTCCCACATTGAGCAGGGTCTGAACATGTAGCCCACACTGAGTGAACTCCATAATAAAATCATCTTGTGCCTTTGATCCTATGGTTGCTTTTGATTTACACTTCTTTTCATGTGTTTAAGTTAATTGGTTACATGCTCTTTTATATGAAATTCTATATTCATCCTTGAAGTAAAAGATCTCGATCAATGGTGTGCCTCCCAAATCATCTTGGAATGCTCTCTTGAAGGTACATAGATTTGTTCTAGGTGGCATAATAACATGTCATGGAGGTGAAAATTTGAAACCTGCTTACCTTCTAGGAGCATCTGGTATGTGGTGCCAAATCTTGGATCACTCTTGTAGAGATGTGGCCATTCCAAAGTCTCATGTCCATAGGAGTTGAGCACAGTCATTAGCACCATGACCAGCGGTCGGCTGAGGCAGTCTGCAACATTATTGGTGCTACCCTTCTTGTACTTAATGTTCAAATGGAATTGTTGTAGCTATGTGGACCATTTCTAATGGTGATCATTTTGTAACTTTCCTTGCATCTGTATGAACTGCAAGGGTTGATAGTCTGTGTGGATGACTGTTTCCTTCTCTATAATGTAATGCTTCCATGGCCAGAAGACCTGCATAATGGAATACATCTCTTTGCCCTAGGTGGGATACTTTCAGACTGTGCCTGAAAGTGTCTCACTGTGATATGCCACGGGGTGCCCCTGCTGAGTAAGAAATGCACCAATAGCATAGTCGGAGGCATCTGTCTCAATCTCAAATGGTTGTTGCAGGTATGGTAATGTGAAAATTGGTGCAGAGAAGAGGCGATGCTTCAACTTGACAAAGTCCTTCTGTTAGGATTCAGACCAAAAGAACTTTTCTTTTGCTCCGACCTTGGTGAATTGACTCCAAGGCCAAGTGATATGAGAGAAACCCAACACGAACCTACGGTAGAAATTGACAAGACCCAGAAAGGTGAAGAGCTCTGTTAGAGTGGTCGGGTTGGCCAATCCCAAATAACTTGTATCTTGGTTGGGTTCACATGCACACCCAACTCATTAATGATGTACCCCAGATATTGAACCTAGGTCATACCAAAAGTGCATTTCTCCAAATTGGCACACAATTCGTATTGATGCAGGGTTTGGAGGACCTATCAAATATGGTTAAGGTGCTCTTCCCAACTCTAGCTAAAGATCAAGATGTTGTCCAAATACATCACCATGAATGAGTTTGTGAAGGGACACAAGATTTCATCCATCACCCTCATGAAGGTTGTGGGAGAATTCGTTAACCCGAAAGGCATGACCAACCATTTGAAAAGGCCCTCCTTGGATTTGAAGGCAATTTTCGACACATTAGAGGGTTCGATTGGTACCTGGTGATACCCAGACTTCAAGTCAATCTTGCTTAAATATTTAGCTCCCTTGAGCTGGTCCAGAAGGTCATTAATCCATGGGATTGGATACCTATTCCAGATAGTGATCTTATTTAGTGTCCAGGTCCTATCCTTCTTCTGTACCAACATGATTGGGCTCATACAGGGTGATGAACTTGGCATGATGTTCCCTTTTTGCAGCAACTCCTGAATCTGCCTCTTGATTTCATCGTTCTACAAAACAAAACATCGATAGATCGGTTCATTGGGTAGCAACACAGCTGGGTTCAAATCGATGGAGTGCTTGACTTGACAGTGTAGGGGTACCATTGTAGGTGAGGTGAAGATGTCCCTTTACTCCTCTATGACCTTATCCATCTGATGTTGCCGTGTGGAGGAGCCTTGTCTGGAGGTCGTGGATGTGGCCATAATCTTCTTCTTGCCCCGAGGGCGAACCATAAAGAAGACAAATTTCCTAGTTTGGGAAATGATCTTACTGCATATATTTGCATAGATCAAAGAGATGTCCGTAGGCGGTGCTACCTTTGGTATCCTGTATTACTTATTGTCCAAAGTAATAATAACAGTGCGAGACCTAGACTCATATACAACATGACACTTCCATAAGTATGGTTGACCTAATAATACATCACAAACTTTAAGAGGCGCAACATCACACAATACCTCATATGTGAAGGGCTTGATGCTATATGAAAGGTGACACTTTTGGCTGACACGAAGATATCGTCCTTCGTGAAGCCACTCAATGGTGTGCAACTGTGGGTGTGGTGTGATCGGTAGGACCAACCATTCCACGAACTCTGTTGAAATCAAGTTATTTTAGCTCCCGCTGCTGACAATGAGCTACATCAGAGAACCCTTCACCCACATCTGTGAGTGGAAGATACACTCCCCCTCTTCTATATCTTCGGGCTCAATCCTCTGGATCTTGGTGGTGTGATCTGTATGTGAAAACTTGAAGATTTTTTAACAATTTAAAAGTTAATTTTATATGTGTTATGGGTAGAGGATCAACTTACTAAACAAGTAAATTTTAACCACAATTTACAGCTAAATAGAGACAAAACAAACATATTTGAAACACATACCACAAAGCATGATAAAGGAGTTCACCCCTCTCCTGGGCTACATCTCCTGGTCTAGCTTCCAATGCATGGCCTCTTTCATTAAAAATGCTCAAAAATGTGTTTACACGATTTTAAAATCTCAAACAATAGACCTTATGTCTCCAATGGATCCAACACTATCAAAACCCCCCATTTTGGTTCTTTCTGCACCTCCTTTGGCCAAAAATTGAGTAAGTTATGAATGTTTCTTCATTTCTCCAATTTTTTTAGTAGTGATCCTACAATTCGTCCCAAAGCTAGCTTGACACCCCAAATGCGGAAAATACACAAAAATGGCCTACATTCCCACTTAGTGGGCGAAATTGTAGGACGGTTAACTCTGCCCTTAAGCCCCTAGTTTCAAATTTTGTGGTCATGTGGCGCCATGCGACCATGTTGGGTGCCGAAGATTTTGGGTCGAGGGCTAATGGATCTCTGTGCCCCTTTCCTTCCGTCGTTGGTCATATCATGGGTCATACAACTTGGGGTTGGCCCCCCATTTCCTTTGCCACACGCATGGTTATATGGCACCATGTGCCTTGGGGTTGACCCCTCTCCACTAGCCTCTGATCTTGCGTTGGTTTCGTTAGTTTGGTATGGCCGCGGGTTGTGGCCGTGGGATGGGCTAGGGCCTAGCCCCTTGGCTCCCCGCCTGTGGTCATGTGGCGCTGAGGCGTCCAGGGTATAGGGCTTAGCCCGACCCCCTCCCCCATATGCCGCATTACAAAAACTTAAATAGAGTTTCTTTGCTATGTATTAACAAGCAATACCTATGGTGCATTGGTGCGAGCCTGTTGTTGTTCGGTGGAGGTCACAATTTTGAATCTTGCGGAGGCAGTTCAACCTCATACACTTTTTTTAAACCAACCTCCGAAGGCCACATGGCAACCCTCGGTTGGCCCACATGGCCCTCCACCATTGGCCCATATACACAGTCAACATAAAAACCAATAAAATATTTGAACCAATCACAACGATTCAAGAGGCGAAAACTCATTGGCCAATAAAATTCAAATTTTTGGATCAATCAGGAGAGGCCACATGGCATACTACCGCTGTCCCAAAATGTCTAGTCATCTGTCCTTTTTGCCAAAATTTACATGTTTAGCAATTCAACTAGAACATGATATCGGAAACATACGATATTGGTTTTTAGTGAAATGAATTGCGTTAGATTCATATCGCTGAGATCTATCCATTCATTCAGGTTTTTAGCTCTGTCGCACATTTTGAATTTTGAGCACTATTTTGATCCACCGGATCATGGTGACAATGGTGGAAATGGGCTCTGCATCAATAATCCTCTTCCTTTTGTAATCCACTTGTCGAGTTATGACTCAGAGTCAGAACATACATCTGATTTGGGAGCCTTTAGCTTGGCCACTAGTGACTACTTGGATTGACACTCACTTGTGTTGTGAGTAGGGTTCTCATGGAACTCACATCGTTTTCCCATGTCCTTCTTTGTCTTTGTGGTGTTGTTCTTTGTTTGTAGCTTCGATGAGTTCTCCTAGGTCACCCAACCTTGGATGTGTCCTTTGTTCTATGGTTTGGGGGTACCTTTCCCTTAATTCAGATTCACAAATCCAAAGTCTTGCTTCTTATGTTTAAATTTCTGCTCAATCTTGACAGCGTACCGATAGGTGGCGCCACACGAGGAGATGTCCAGGAACTGAATCTAGTCCTGGATGTACATGTGTAGACAAATGTAGTACTTGAGTACTAAATTATGCTTAGAATCCTTGATACCCAACTTCGCACGAAGGGTATGAAAGATAATTGCGAACTCCGACACGTCTTGGTCTCTTTCCTGCTGCAATGAGGTCTACTTTATGTATTTATATTCATAGCTCCCGATAGGGTAATAATGTTCCTTGATGGAATCTCGGAAAGAATTCCATGTGGGTGTGGTTGAAAACAGTGGGGGTTCTCTCTCGTCCTTATGTTCACAGTAGGTTTACCACTAGTCCTTGACATAGGGGGTGGCTCTAAGGAGTGAAAAAGTAACCTTTTCTCGATTAAAAAAGTCATGAACTGATAAATATCCTTCCAATAGATTTAACCATCTATCTATGGTGTTTTCATTTATCTGGCCTTCAAATATGGGAGTGTTAAAGTTGACTTGTACCTTAAAAGGAGTAGCACCTCCATAGCTGCTGTTGGATGAAGATGTGTCGCCTGTGGGTAGCTGCTAAAGGATTTGGGAAAAGTTTTCCATCATCATGTTCCTTTGTTGCTCGAGGGATTCTTCAAGCAATATTTTGAAAGGATCTCCTGCACCCTCATCTTTATTTTCTTTCGCCATGGAGGACATCGGGGTTTGTGAGGCTGGTCTTGCAAAGGTTCAACCAGTTCGATCCCTAACTCCTTATACCCTGACCTCATTGGGGACATGCAAAGAAAAACATAGAAAGAGTAGACCACTCTAATACCACTGATCCAAACTTATGTAGGAACATAACATAACACATATATAAACATAAAAATAGAGATATAGCATAAATAAAACTTCATTCCATTAACATCAAAGAACTAAAATATGCCTACATACATAATGGAAATATACTAGGTCAAGTGATGGTAGGTTATCTCTGAGAAGAGATGTGGCGACTACATGCCTCTGAGCTATTTTATAATGAGTATCAAGGATTTTTTTATTATTGAACAATAAAGGGAAACCCTAAACAACCAAAAACCTAACCCTAGGAGATGGAACACCAAGAATTTGTGGGCCTCGTTGGGATTATTTGGGTAGGCAACTTCCTGGGGTCATAATTTTCTCATATGATCTCTGTTTGGCGCATATGATACCTCGTTAGGATGGTATCTCCAAGTACTATAGGATTTGTGGCAGACCCATTCCAATGGCCATGGGCTTATGACAGACTAAAAAAATTCTCTTTAGGGGGTCAAATCAACTCTGGAAGTTCAGGACTCGAAAAACATCTAAAAATAGTAAATGTTGTTATAATCAAGGAAATTGATGAAACCGACTGGAGGTCTAGGTGGAAGAGGCGGTTGGCCACCAATATCCACCTGGACCACATAGTTATTTGAGACATATTATACTTATCTTTAATCACACCAATCTTAACGAAGTTTGTGTTCAGGAAACTCATTTAGAAGCAAGAGGCAAGAATTTTCCTTAAGAGACTAGCTAAAGCCATCCAAATATGGAGACAAAGGAAAGGGGAAGTTTAAAGGCAAAGGTAAAAATAATGCTACAGTCAAGAAAGAGGGAGAGAAAATTACTGGTAAACATTGTTGAAAAGAAGGCCATGATGAAGACCATTATTGGAAACTACATCCAAAAATGAGACCAAAGAAGTCAATAACAAGGGGAAACAAAAGATTGTTGTAACAACTCAACAAGATCTAAGATCTGATTCAGAAGATGAGACCAAAATCATAGCTATAGGAATTAAAGCTAAAGTTTCTAATGCAAGTACTAGTTCTTCTAGTAAGCCTATCGAGTCTCAAGATGATAAAGAAAGAAGTGAGCTTTCCATATCAGGGTCATTACAAAACATACAAAAGTTGATACCTTGTTTGGAGATTTATGTGGAGGGAATGTTGAGCTAGTTTAGTGTTCATAACTAATTTCACAGTAGCCATTTTTGAATTGACGTTTCGAGTCTGTAGCAAGAATCATCATTAGGTATTATCCTAATGATGAGTCTTGCTGTAGACTCGAAATGTCAATTCAAAAATGGCTATTGTGGAATTAGTTCCGAACACTAAACTAGCTCAAGTTGATACCTTGTTTGATAGTGGATCCCAAGTCAATATTATTTCTAAAGCTATTGTCAAGAAACTAAACTTAGAAACTACAACTCATACTAAACCTTACCCTTTGGGCTAGTTATGTGAAGATTCCAAATTGCAAGTGACAAGAAAATGTAAACTCAAATTCACCATCACTACAAATTTTATAGATGAGGTAGAGCTTGATGTTGTACCACTTGACATATGTGGAATTGTTTTAGGGAGTCCATACTTGTATGACCGAAAATCCATATTCTATCATCATGAGAAAAAATATCATCTTTTTAAAGATGGAGTTGAGTATATTGTTAGAGCACATCACAAGAAGATGAACTTATCTCTTGTAAGTGCTGGTCAAATGAAAAGGCTTGTTAATGCTAGTAAGATTTTTTTTGTTGTTGATGATTAAAGCTAAAGATATTGCTAAATCTGAAGCTTTCAAAGGATGTGATTCTAAACTCAAGCATGATTTGGTTGAAGTTGTTAACACTTATGACAAGATGTTTTAGGAACCTGAAGGGTTTCCTCCTAAAATAGGAATCCAACATGAGATTCATTTGCAGCAGGATGCACCTCTTCCAAACATTGGCATGTATAGAATGTTAGTTTTGGAGAATGAAAAAATCAAGAAGCAAATTCAAGAGATGCTTGACAAAGGGGTCATCAGGCCTAGCACATCTCCTTGTGGGTCTCCTATTGTCTTGGTTCCAAAGAAGGATGGTACATGGCACATGTGTGTGGATTTTAGGGCCTTTAATAAAATCACGGTAAATAATTGTTATCCTCTTCCTCATATTGATGATTTGCTAGATCAGTTAAAGGATGTTATTTACTTCACTAAGTAAGGTTTGAGAAGCAATTATCATCAGATAAGGATTCTTGAAGATGATATTTGGAAAATTGCTTTCAAGACAAAACAAGGTTTGTTTGAATGGTTATTTATGTCGTTTGGGTTTTGCAATGCACCCACAACATTCATGAGAGTTATGAATGATGTGTTGAGACCATTCCTTGATGATTTTGTCTTAGTCTACTTAGATGATATTTTGATTTTCAGTAAGACTCGCGAAGAACATGTCAAGCATGTGAAACAAGTTTTGGATGTCTTGAAAAGTGAGAAATTGTATTTGAAGATGTCTAAGTGTGAATTTGGGAAAACCTATTTGGTTTATTTGGGTCATATTGTAGGAGGGGGTGAATTGAAGATTGATCCCTCAAAAGTTGAAGTCATTGTGAATTGGCCTAAACCCAACAATGTAACAGAAGTTAGGAGCTTTTTGGGAGCAACCCAATATTGGAGAAAATTTATAGCTAACTTCTCACTCATTGCAACACCACTACATGCTTTGAAAAGTGTGAAACAGGTATTTCAGTGGGGAGGCAAGCATCAGAAAGCCTTCAATACATTGAAATATAAAATCAATTCAACACTATTTCTAGCACTTCCAGATCTTAAGCTTCCATTTTAGATTCAAACCGATGCTAATGATTATACCATGGGAGAAATTTTGATGCAACATGGTAAGCCTATTTGTTATCATTCTGAAACCTTTGCCAATCTAGTAATTAACTGTCCAACTTATGATAAAGATTTGTATTCTTTGGCATAAAGCATGAAGAAATAGAAGCACTATTTGATGGGTAAAGAAACGATTATTCATACTGACTATCAACCTTTGTAATATTTGAAATCACAAAACAAGCTACAACAAGCTACACATTTAAGGTCGATGGGATTCCTACAATAATTTCATTTGGTAATGATGTACAAGAAAGGTATATACAACAAAGTTGTTGATATTTTATCAAGGCCTATTGTTAATGCATCTATCATTCTTAAGCATAACCCAATCATGCATAAAAGTTTTATTGAACAGTATGCTCAAGATGATGATTTTAAAGATGTTTATGCAACTTTGATTCAAGGAAATCATGTTGAAGAGTTGGATTATCATGTTCATAACAAGTTTTTGTATGATCTTGGCAAGTTGTGTGTTCCACAAGGTGGAAGAGTCAATGTCATAAGGGAAGCCCACACTTATCTTATTACTGGTCACTTTGGTGTAGGCAAAACAATTGCACAAATTCAAAGGTATTACTATTGGCCTCACATGAATGAAAATGTTTCAAGATATGTAAAGGGATGTTCCATGTGTGCTACTAGCAAGCTTAACAATAGGAAATTGGGTTTGTACACTCCACTTCTGAGTCATTCTCATCTTTGGGAAAGTATTTCTATGGATTTTGTAGGAGGACTACCACTGTCAAAGAGAGTTCATGATTATCTATATTTTGTTGTGGATTGTTTCAACAAAATGTGTGTGTTGATGCCATGTAAGAAACATGTTACAGTTAACAGACCACAAAGTTGTTCTTCCAAAATGTATGGGTTCACTTTGGGTTGCCCACTTCTATTATTTTTTACCAAGACTCAATTTGTCTTGTTTTTTTAGTCAAGTTTATGGGAACTCATGGACACCAAGTTGAAGAAGAGCATAACAATTCATCCACAAATCGATGGCCAGACATAAGTGGTAAACATAACAGTAGTGCATCTCCTTCGTGGATATTTTGGTAAGCATCCTAAACTTTGGGATGAGCATTTTCATTACATCCAATGTGCCTACATTCGTGCTAAGCACTAATATACACAAGTACCTCTTTTTGAAGCTTTTTTGGGTTATTTTCCAAAGTCTCATTTGGATGGAATATTTGGTAAAGATATTGCAGTAGATGGACATAGTGATGTGGACAATGCCAAAAATTTCATTGAACAAATTCAGCTAGTACATCAAAGAGTACAAGAGCAACTTGAGAAAAGAAAAGAAAAGTACAAATCAAGGCATGACAAGCATCGAGTTGATAATATTTCCAAGTGGGAGATCAAGTTTAGTTGTATATCAGCAAGGAAATACTTCAAGGTGAAGGTAAAAAGTTCAAGCCAATCATATACGATCCTTTAAAAATTTTGGAAAAGATTGGTAACAATGATTTTCGATTAGATTTTCCACTTTACACGTAGATTTATATTGGCTTGAATGTGAAAAACTTGAGATTATATTAGCCTCCAACGATTTATGATCATGAAGAGAATGTTTAGATTCCATCTATTGAATATTTTTCTCATGTATATTTAGATGCGTTGCTGGAAGATACAATTCTTGACAAGAGAATCATGACTTTACACAAAGGTAATGTTGAGTATCTTTGAGTGGGCATCAAAGGTACCAATCCAAGTAAAGCAAGGTGGATTGAGATCGAGAAAGTGAGGGAGTTGTACCTTCACTTACTTGCTAAGTAAAAACAAACTTTTCGTGGTCCAAAAGCTTCTAGTGGGGAGGAATGATCCAAGGGATAGAAAAATATGCTAAAAAATAGAAGTGCTCAAAATATCTTGAAAACAATTCCAAATTGTAGATCTCCTCATTCTAATTCCAATGACACTTGAATCGCCTCAATCCGACACCATATGTGAAAGTTATCGCATTATGAAGTTTTTGGCAAACAATTAAAAAGTCAACTTGTAGGGTTGACTGGCCTGCTGACTGGGCATGTCATACAAGTGATGTGGTGCTAATGTTAACAAGTGACTGTGTAGGTATGATAGACAGGTGGACTAATCATGTGCTGACATGTGGCCCAGTTGTACAAGTCAATTTGGCGGAATTTCATTTGTTGATGGATTTTGGGTGGACCAATTATGATGCACCATGTGGCCCTCGGTTTTCATGCAAAATTTGTTTGAACGAGTTGACGACCCTCCACAGGAATAAAACCCATGAACTACCAGTTATTACTATTGCACCAAACAGTTAATCCATGCATGTTTCTCGTTTATTATGGTTGGTGGATTTATATTTAATATGAAGTGGGTTTATAGTTGGTGGGGATGTCGAGACACATGGCTCCAACCCTTGGTTACACAACACCACTGTTAGAAAATTATATATTACAGAGCAATGGAACACATAAAAATATTGCAGAAATATAAACATAGAAAATGCATAAAACAAGAGAGACACAGATATACATGGTTCACCCAATTTGGGCTACGTCTATGGAGAAACAACCAGTCCTTCCTTTTATATTATCCAATAAAATGAAGAGATACAACCTACATCAGATTTGTTATTATTCCCTCTTCTCTCTCACACAATATCCTCTCTCTTTCTCACTTAGAATACACATCTACATAGCCGCAATACAATTCCCTCATATGTAGTGAGGGGTTGCCTTCTAGGGCAAAAAACCCTAAATTAAACATAACTTCTACCGTCAGATTTCCGCCTAATGAATGGCTCGCTTGGATCCCCGTGGTGGCACGCATAAATGAGCGGCGTTGCCACCACATTACGAAATGGGGTCCAATGCAGCGATACCTCTGAATAAAGAAGATAATCAGGCTCCACACCCAATAATCTCCCACTTAGAGACCGATTATAGCAACTCCACCATTGCTTCATTTGCTTGACAATGACTCCACTTTGGACCTGGCTGTTTCTCATCTTCATCATCATAGTTGAAGACCATTTGAAACTGAGCAGAATCTCATTTTCTCCCTGGTTACAACTTTTGTTAACATATCAATAGGATTCTGTCTAGTGTGTATCTTTTCCATCTTTAACTGTCCATCTTCTAACACTGATTGTATGAAATGGTACTTGAGTTGTATATGTTTAGTCTTGGAATGAAATGCAGAGTTCTTTGCAAGATGTATGGAACTTTGGCTATCACTGTATAACCTGCCCAGCTCTTGTTTCTCACCCAAATCATCCAGAAACCTTTGTAACCAAATCATTTCTTTACTAGCCTCTGTAGCAGCAACATACTCTGCTTCCATCGTTGAGAGTGCAACAACACTTTGTAGTTTTGAAACCCAACTGACAGTTGTTCCACCTACAGTAAACACATACCCTGTGGTGCTCCTCTTGTTATCTCTATCACCCGCCATATTTGCATCAACATATCACTGTAGAGCAATGTTTGAAACACCAAATCATAATGCTTGATTTGTGGTACCTCTCAAATACTTGAGAATCCACTTTACCGCCATCCAATGTTATTTTCCTGGATTATTCATGTAACTGCTTACAACTCCCACTGCATGTGCAATATTAGGCCTTATGCAGACCATTGCATACATTAAGCTTCCAACTGTTGATGCATATGGAACTTTAGACATATAATCCATCTCTTCCTGAGTCTTGGGACACACCTCCTTACTTAGTTTGAAATGGATAGCCAAAGGTATACTAACTGGTTTTGCATTCTGCATATTAAATCTTTTCAACACCTTTTGTATGTACTCACTATGAGACAATGTTAATTTGTGATTCTTCCTGTCTCTAGTTATTCTCATACCAAGGATTTGCTTTGCCGCACCCAAATCCTTCGTTGCAAATGAGTTTGCTAATTTTCTTTTGAGCACATTTATTTCCTGCATGTTAGAACCCACAACAAGCATGTCATCTACATACAATAACAATATAATATAGCTACCATCATTTTTCCTTTTGATATAAACACAATGATTAGAGTGACATCTAGTATAACCTTGTCCAGACATATTCCTGTCAAATTTCAGATACCATTTCCTTGGAGTCTGTTTTAAGCCATACAAGCTCTTCTTCAACCTACACACTATTTTTTCCTTCCCTTTTACCTCATATCCTTGTGGCTGCTGCATATATATTTCTTCCTCCAAATCCCCATGGAGAAAGGCTACCTTTACATCTAATTGCTCAATATGCAAATCTTTAGTTGCTACTAGACTTAAAATAGTTTTGATTGAAGTCATTTTAACAACAAGAGAAAATATCTCATCAAAGTCTATACCCTTTTTCTGTGCAAACCCCTTCACCACAAGTCTAGCTTTATACCTTTTTCTACCTCCATCTTTTTCCTTCAACCTGTAAACCCTTTTATTATGCAATGCTGTTTTACTTGTAAGCAACTTGACTAAGTCCCAAGTCTGGTTATGTACTAAGGAGTTCATCTCTTCTTTCATGGCTTGTTTCCACTTCTTCCTGGTTTCTACCTACTCTGCTTCTTCATAACACTCTGGTTCACCAGAATCAATCAACAATACATAATATAATGAAGGATTGTATCGTTCAGGGGGTCTACTTATCCTGATAGATCTTCTAACACCACTTTCAGGTGTTTGAGGTGCTTGTTTATGTTTTGGTTGCTGTTTTTGTTTTGGCTATTGATCATTATGATTTTCAGACACCTTCACTTTTTCTATGATCTCATCAAGCACTGTGTATTTTCTGTTTTCTTTTTCCTGTTTCTTTTCCTGCATCTAATCCTTATACAAAACCTTTTAATTGAATATGACATCTCTGCTCCTAATGATTTTTTCTTTTTCATAATCATAAAAGCGATAACCAAAATCATTAACACCATATCCAATAAAGGTACATTTCTTTGATTTTGCCTCAAGCTTTGTTCTATTTTTTTTATTAATGTGGACAAAGGCTTCACAACCAAAAGTCTTTAAAAATGAGTAGTTTACCTTTTTACCTGTTTATGCCTCCTCTGGAATACCACCATCTAAGGAACTTGAAGGCCCTCTGTTTATTAGATAAACAACAATATCTACAACATATGCCCAAAATTGTAAAGGAAATCCTGCATGCAATCTCATGCACCTTGCATGCTCCATGATTGTCCTGTTCATCCTTTCTGACACACCATTTTCTTGTGGTGTTCCTGGAACTGTCTTCTCTTTGCGAATTCCATTCTCTGAATAGTACCTATCAAACTCTTTGCTGCAATATTCACCTCCATTGTCTGATCTAAGACACTTCAACCTTTTTCCTGTCTCATTTTCAACCAAAGCTTTCCATTTCTTGAAAGTATCAAATACATCAGATTTTTTTCGAATACAATAAATCCAAGTTTTTCTAGTTGCATCATCAATAAAAGTAACATAATAACGAAAGCACTGAGAGATGATACCTGAGCGGTCCCTATACATCTGTATGCACAAGCTCTAATTTTTCTCTCTTCTTTTCTTTCCCAACTCTGAGGAATCTGACTCTCTTCTATTTTCCATAAACACAATTCTCACAAAATTTCAAATCAACAGGCTTCAAACCCGCCAACAAACTTCTTGCGTGAAGAATCGGCATCCCCTTCTCACTCATGTGGCCGAGCCTATGATGACACAATGTCGTATCTGCTCTTGTAGAGGTTAAATCATTAACATAATTAGAAATACCATTGCATTAATACAATGTACCAACCTTTTCTCCTTTTGCTATTACCAGGGCTCCTTTAGTGACCTTCCAGGTTTTATCTGTAAAAGTAGTTACAAAACCTTCACCTCCCAACTGCCCTGTTGAAATTAGATTTTTCTTTAGGTCTGGAACATGCCTTACCTCCTTCAACAACCATTGATTTCCATTCTACTATTTTATGAAAACTGTACCCATTCCAATGATTTTACAGGGTTTATCATTACTCAATCGAAGCTATCCAAAATCTCCTTGAACATAATCATGAAAATGTTTTCTATTAGGTGTGGCATGGAATGAGGCCCCTGAATCTACCACCCATGCATCAATAATATTTTCTAATGAAAGAATCAAAGCATCTTACAACAAATCACCTGTCACATTCACTTCATGATTGTTTTCTTGCTGCACATCTCCTTCTTTCCCCTTTCGAGACTTGCAGTCTTTCTTCATATGTCCTTTCTTCTCGCATTTCCAACACACTATCCCCAATCTGGACTTGGATCTGCCTTTCCTTGACTTATTGTGATATCCAGGGCTCTTTCCTCTTTCCATTTTTCTTCCCCTAGTCTTTGCAGTCAAAGCATTACCTGATGTCTCACCGGAGCTTTTTTGTCGAATTTCCTTGCTAAAGATTGCACCAACAACATCTTCAAACTTTAAAGTACTAGATCCAGAGATAGAGCTACTAATGGCCATAACTAAACCATTCCAACTTTTTGGCAATGAGCATAGAAATAATAGAGCCCTAACTTCATCATCAAAAGTTACCCCTACAGAACTTAACTAAATGGTAACTGTATTAAATTAATTTAAATGATCATCAACAGATCCATCTTCTGAAATCTTCATATTAAATAAACGCTTCATAAGAAATACCTTATTTGAGGCTGAGGGTTTTTCATATTGTTTTTCCAATGCCGACATTAATCCCTCTGTTGTTGTTTCCTTTGAAATATTAAAGGCTACCGATGCTGCTAGGCACAACTGTATTGTTCCAAGTGTGTTTTTGTTGAGAATATCCCATTATGTGTCTGTCATACTCGTCGGCCTTTTTGTCTTTCCGCTCAATGGTGGGTACAAATCTTTCTGATACAAGTAATCTTCCATATGCATCTTCCACAACTGGTAGTTTTGGCCATTAAATTTTTCGACCCTAGACCTACCATCTTCTGCCATTGCTCCCACTTGAACTAGGAACCCTTTTCTCCTATGAGTTTATTAGCCAAATAGACCTTCGGCTCTGATAACAATTGTTAGAAAATTATATATTATAGAGCAATGGAACACATAAAAATATTGTAGAAATATAAACATAGAAAATGCATAAAACAATAGAGACACAAATATATGTGGTTCACCCAATTTGGGCTATGTCCACGGAGAAACAACTAGTCCTTCCTTTTATATTATCCAGTAAAATGAAGAGATACAACCTATAACAGATCCGCTGTTATTCCCTCTTCTCTGTCACACAATCTCCTCTCTCTTTCTCACTTAGAATACACATCTACATAACTACAATACAATTCCTTCATATATAGCGAGGGGTTGCCTTCTAGGGAAAAAACCCTAAATTAAACATAACTTCTACCGTCAGATTTTTGCATAATGAACGGCCCAGATTGACTACGAAACTACAACATTTTACAAGCCCCCCTCGAACCCCCCTGGCAGCGCGCATAAATGGCTGGCGTTGCCGCCACATTACGAAATGGGGTCAAATGCGGCGATACCTCTAAATAAAGAAGATAATTAGGCTCCACACCCAACAACCACATGACCGAGTGATGGAAGCGATGGGTCCAGGCGGTTAGCCCCGACCTCGATTTTATGTTGAGCACACACGACATGGCACAACAGACAATGGGGCTGGCGCATGGCCTTATATCATGGCCACATGACAACCAAAGTGACCAGGGGTGGAGTACTAGTGGGCGTGTGGCCTCTGGCCCACGCCCCTGACCACGTTGAACCCATACAACCAAAATAGAGGGCTAAAGAATCGATGCTAAGGCCCTTATTGGCGCGTTTATATGTCAGAAAATTTGCACCTGTTGTAGTGGAAATTGCTTCGAAAACATGATAAAATCACGCAGTGGACCTGCCAAAGAATGAGTTCATTGCTTGGTTACTAAGTTTTGTCATTTTGCATGACAGATAGCCGAGAAATGGAGAAAGAGACCCAACTTGGTTATTTTTCAGCCTTTTTAAGACCAAGAAGAGCCTATATAGGGGTTTTTAGGTGTTTTAGACACAATGACAACATTATTTTTATGATTTGAGCATTGCATGTTGATGTAATTTACATTTTGTAGGTTTTAACCCTGTACATAAATTACCTGCAAACGAATTCTTAAAAACAAAAAATATACAATGGCAAGAACATAAAACAAATATACACAGATTTTCCCCTAGATCCCAAAATCGAGACTACTAGATTGATTTTTTATTATATTCCTTTCAATGTTACAATACATATATATACATGTCGAAGCATTCATAAACCCCAATCCATAACCCTGGATTAGAACATAACTATAGTTCTCTTGTTTGGATCTACAAAATACCATGGGTAGAAAACCATCATGCCAAAATCCATGTGTAAAATCCATGCACAAAACCATGGGTAGGTCCACCCCCCACCCTTGAGTTTGCCCAACTATTATTGGGTTTGCATAAAAAAAAAATCTCGGGGCATTGCCCCGGACCCTGTGTAGGGGGGCTACCGCCCCCCTCCAAAACCCCCGACAAGGTGGGTTTCCGCCCCCTCGTGACCTTGCCGCTGTGCCTGAATCTAGTCATGGAAAGAATATAACACTTACCTAATACATTTTGAGTATATAATGGAAAGGGCCAACATTGGAAGTTAGACCTAGAGCCATAGTTTAGGATGGTTAGGCTTCATCATCAAATTGTTGTTTGTGTGATGCTACATGTTGTCTATTTTTCTCTGTTTATATCCACAAAACTTAACTAAAATCAATACCTTTATGTGCTTTTGCAAATCAATCAATTTCCCACAGGACATAGACTAGCTTGCGAAATTTTTCATGAAACCTTCAAATTTTTATTTTAGATCAAAGAGTCAACAAATGTTTCAATTGCACTTCCAAAATATTTTTTCTAAATATCAATTGAGAGATGATAGTACAAATTCCAAGGGATTATGTATAAAGGTAATTCCATTAAAATATTGGAGCACTTAAAAGAAATTTGTAGGGGCACAAACCATAATATATTCTTAAATCTCTAAGCAAGATGAAGAATGGGAAATCCCCTGGTTTGGATGGAATTGTTTGTGAACTCTTTGAAAAGAATGTGGAAGGTGATTGGTTTAGACATGTTAATTACATGTGAGGTGTTCCATACAAGAAGAAAAGGGGAGTTCCAAAATTAGGGTTTGATCAACCTTATACCTAAGTGTTTGGCTAGAGATTATATTAGTGCATGATGATCAATCACTTTTGCTAATGTATCTAACATGAATTTCATTAAATTTCTTATTTTAAAGATCAAGAAGGTGGTGGTACAAGCGATTCATCTTGAACAAACATGATTTATGTAAGGAAAACTCATTCTTGGTACAATATTGACTATATGTGAAAGTATAGAATGGGATAAGGATACTAATTGAGGGATAAGGATACTCACTTTGCAGCCAATCAACCATCATGTTAATATGAGGCACCACTCCCTCATGGATTTCCCCATTACCATGAGGATCATGGTATATCAGGGTATGTTTCCAAAGGCTAATCCCCTCAACTAATGTGGATAATAAGTTTTTTAGATAGGAGGCTATATAGAATTACTTTGGACAAATCCCTCACAAAATTAGGATGCCCCAAGCTCCTTACTAATATGTATTGGTTGTTTATGCCTAGGGTTACATATGTGATGTTGTTAGAGCCCAAAGTAAAAGTAGGGGTATATATATTCCAATGAAGTGAAGGGATTAACAATAACTTAATTGTTGATTCTCTTCACTCTCTTGAAATTTTCTAGTACTTAGTTGACGAATTGCTAGAATGTTTGGACACATTCTCCATGGAAAAAATAGTAATGGTTAGTGATTCCAAGATGAAATTTTCATTCATTGATATTGAAAGCCAAATCAACATGGTTGAGGACACCTTGTCAACACACAAGGAATGGTAATAATGTTAATTATTTGGGAGATCCCTTTGAGGTTAACCTTTCTCTATCATCCATGTAAGAATGGTGTCTATAGAGACTTCAAGATAATTTGCGTGTATAAAGATCTTCCTTTGGGTGGAAAAATTACAATTGCCTTGAAAATTCTACAAACTCTTCATATTTGATATGTTTATTGTTAATCCCCTTAGTTGCTCATTTTAGTAAGCTAGAAAAAATAGAGGGGCTTACTATGGTCCAAGTTTGGGGGTAGCCACTCACTTCCTTTAATGCCTTGGAGATTTCATGCTATAACTAAACAAGGAAGCAAGGTGAAGCTTATTGCTATTATACTTCAAGGGGTTGTCTTATCAACAAAATGGTTAATGAGATGTCTTTTTGGTGTTGAACCTTGTAAATTACTACTTAGAAAACAACATTTCTAATGGGAACACCAAGACATCATCAAGAGATGCTTTTTGCTCAATGATTTCGTTATTGCTCCATAAGATTTCAGTCTTGATTGATCACTTTCTTTAGGAAGTATGTGGAAGATTAAAAAGGTTTGTTAATGCTCTCTTAGCATTGGAAGGGTCCTAAGAGAGGATTAGACATTGCTTGTCACTCCATTTGGACATGGAAGATTCAATGTTATACTCTTTCTTATGTGGAAAAATGAATCGCAAAGAGCTTATCCAAGAAAGGGATTTTTAGTTGGAGACATCTATGGGATGAAGTTGCTAGATCATGGAAGAGTTGGTATATCTCTCACACAAATTTGTCTTGGTTTGGTGTGATCATTTTACTATCCAAGTTATACAATAACTTATTTCATTCTATGAGATATATAAACATAATATGCTTACTCTAAGTCCTTTTTGATGGGATAATTAGATGTCAAAGTATTTATAAATACATTTGATTCTTTAAACTTGAGAAGATATATAAGTACCTTAGAATACACATCTCTACTCAAGATAAGTTGAATAGCTGTTACAACCTTTGGGTGTAAAAAAAGAGAGGGTGGATTATCTAAGTACGATGTGGTCTTTCATATGAACCTACAAGTTGTAGGTATTTGCATGGATGCTAGTTTTCTAGGGTTTCCCCTTTAAGGAACACGTTTTTCAATTGGGATTCACTAATTATACCTTTTTTCCTTGTAGTAATGTGGAGACTATATGATTTAATTTAGAAATGTAGTGCCATTTGTGAATGTTGGAGCTTCGGTTATCCTTCCTCTAGACACATTTTATTTTGTTATATCCATTTAGAAAACAACCCTCTCACATTAAATTAGCTCCATTGCTCCCCTATAATATAGAGGAGTGTGACATGGTATTAAAGTGCCCACTTTGTTTATTATATGGAAAATGTGGAGTGAACGTGTGTTTAATGCTAGTGCATTTTGTTTTGTATCCTTTAGAGTGCTAGTTGGATGATCTATCCATGTAATTTATAGTTAAAAACACTCTCATTCTATGAGATGCACATGGTTATTCCATTGAAACACAATCACACCTAGAGGTTATTCTTTTGTCCTTTAAGAGGTTATACATATTGTCATGAAAAAGAGCCACATACCACAAAATTGGTGACAACCTAAGTTTCACAACCAAGCCTATGAGTAAACTCAATAGCAATGTACAAGACAAAAAATAGTTATATAATTCTAACTACCCCAAAATACAAGGAGTTCCTAATAATAAACACACACACAAATCAATAAACCTTTTAAAGGTTAATGGATATAAAAAATGTACATTTTAACCATGTATAGAAATTACCTGCAAACAAATTCTTAAAACAAAAAAATACAATGGTGAGAACATAAAAAAAATACACAGAGATCTTCCCCTGGATCCAAAAACTGGGAATACAAATACACAGAGATCTTCCCCTGGATCCAAAAACTGGGAATACCAGATTGATTTTCATTTTATTCATTTCAATGTTACAAATCATATATATACATGCCGAAGTGTTGAGAGGTGTAGCAAGAAAGTTTCAATTTGACTTTGCCTTGGTCAAATTGAGAAAATTCGAATTTCCACATCAATAGACAACTTAGAGGTAGTTAACTGAAGTGACATGGCTCTTGTTAGTCATTTACCTTAGTAAATTCGAGTTATAGGGTTTGGAGTTCAATTATGCATGTGTGATTGCTAATTTATAGCAATCCAGTTCAGTTATTTCCAGTTATATTCAGTTAACCTAGTTGTAATTGTTGATAAAACTAGTTGGAGGTCGGTTGTGTAGTGGGATAGCAGTCTAACTCAGTGATCATCTAGTTCACTGATCAATAAGGGAAAAATAGCTAGTGCATGCAGATAATTTGATTTCACCAACTGTGGTGGAGATTCCAAGGAAGTGTAACATCAATTGTAGGCTAGTATTGAGTGTACAGATGTTGCATGAAGTCAGAGATCCAACACGGGAATTTCACAATCAATTGGAGAAAAATTCCTTAAAAAAGGGGCCTAATTTCTCAGGATTTGTGTAAGGAAATAAGGGCTCAATAAGAGGCATAAATTAATTAATTCTAGGTCAGAGCTTCTCATTAAGCAGAGAAAAATGTTATTCACATGTAGGTTGAGCTTAGAGCAAGCAAGCAATTGTAATACATTCTCTATTCATCTAATTAATGCAAGCAGACTTAAGGGTTTTTACCAGTTGGTTTCTGCTAGATAAATTTGTATACTTCTGTATGCGATTGATAGATTTTTGCGAATGTTCTTCTAAATTGTGAATTAATTTCCACAAATCAATAGAGTAGAATTGTGTCTCTTGATTTAGATTAAATTTCTTGAGTAATTGTAATTGTATCAACATATTTATACATGGTATCAAAGCAGGAGTCACATTAGAACAAGAATTTATAAGTTGTTCCTCAAGAGGTTCAAATTTGTAGCTTCAGTGTAGCAGGATTTCTTTAGAGTTGGGAGAATGACCTTCAATGGATTGAGATTAGAGTATGCCTTGGAAGGCAGCTCAAATTTCATTTCCTGGAAGGATCGCATGGAGGCAATGCTTGATTAAAATAAATTGCTAGAATATGTCAAGGCATACATTCCAAAACTAGGACGAGCTGATGCTTGGAACTTATCCTAATGGAATAAATATGTAGCCAAGGCAAGGAGAATAATATTGCAGGGAGTGCAAGACCACATTGTATCAAATATCCATGGGAAATAAAATCCATTCTCAATGTGGAAGGCACTGACTGAGCTATTAAAGAATAACAATGACCATAGAAAACTGGCCCTCAAAGACAAACTTCGAAACATTAAGAAAGAAATTCCCAAAATAAAATGCTTCAATTGTCATGAATTCAGGCACTATGCTACAAAGTGTCCACAAAAAAAGTCTAACAAGAAGAACTCAGGACCAACAGTAGGTGAAGCATTGGCTTCATAGTTTGAGATAGACTTCACCCTTATCGCATGCATGAACAACATTTTGATGGGGAGTGTGTGGTAGTTGGATTCAGGTGTCTTCTTCCACTTGACAGGGTGTAGAGAGTTTTTCAGTGACTTGGAGGAGAAAGATCTCCAGATGCATATTGAGCTTGGGGAAAACAGAAGGTACAACTCTACCAGGATTGGTACAATAAACTTTAAGAGGGAGTCGGGATCCCCTTTTCACCTCAAAGATGTCATGTTTGTTCCAGGCCTAAAGAAGAACCTCATCTATGTAGAAATTTTGGAAGACTGTGGCTATGATGTAATCTTTAGTAAAGGTAAAGCCTTTTTGAGGCACATAACTACTGGACATGTGAAGAAGATTAGGGTTCGTGTAAAGAACATATATAAACTTGATGTGGACGATTGTGTTGCATTAACCAGTAAGGCAGAGAGTGTAGAATCACGATGTCAGTGAGCTCTGGCATAGGATATTGGGCCTTTCATCATGGCACCTTAAAAATTATGTAGAAAATAATAACAAGCCTCCCTAAAGGATCACTTGAGCATAAGATATTTGCAAGGGTTTTACCTTGGGGAAGTATGTGAAATCCACATTCCATGATAGAGACAGAAAAGTACATGTACTCCTCGAGAGAGTCCACCCTGATGTTTGTGGACCCTTCTTGACAACCTCCACTGCGAGATGTAAGTATTATTCTATTTCTATTGATGATTTATCAAGAAAGTGTTGGATATTCTTCATGCGGTAGAAGGGTGAGACATTCTCAAAATTTGTAGAATTCAAGGCAATAGTTGAGAAAGAGATTGGAAAGAAGGTGAAGGCTCTCAGGAGTGACAATGGAGGTGAGTATGTTTCGAATGACTTCAAGGAATTTTGTGCCAAAGAAGGAATTCGAAGAGAACTGACAACTCCCCACAACCCACAATAGAATGGGGTAGTTGAGAGGAAGAACCAGAACATTGTGGGAGTTGCGAGAGTTATGCTACATGACTAAGGCCTACCATTACATTTGTGGGTAGAGGCATGTAACACAATGGTCTACTTACAGAATCGGAGTCCTCATCGGATTCTTGGTATGATTACACTAGAGGAGGATTTATCGGGGAGAAAGTCGGATGTGTCTCACTTCATAATTTTTGGAGCCTCTGTTTACTGCCATGTCTCCAAAGATTCAAGGAATAAACTTGAGACGAATAAAAAGGTTGGGAATTTTTGTGGGTTACACCGAAACTCCACACAATTACCGGGTGTACTTACTTTCCCTCAGAATGATAGTTGTGTGAAGGGATGTAAAGTTTGATGAGGAGAAAGCAATGAGATGCTCTCTTGAGAGGGATCTTCAGATCCAACCAGAAGAGGAGCTTTTAGCTCCAAAGGAGGAGCCTTAGGAAGTTGTGGAGCAACCATAAATGGAGGATCAGAGAGGAGGCAGAGTGGAGACATACACTCAAGAAGAACCATCCAGAGAAGGTAGAAAAAGAACTAGGGAAGCTGATAGATTGGTCCAATATGTGAGGGATAATGTGGGAGCTCCTTCAAATTTGCATAGGAAAAAGAGGTCACATGAGAGGTACACTGGCTACATGGATCTAATGATTGAGCTTGTAGAGACTGAGCCAACCTATTTTGAGGAAGAAGTTGAGAAACCAGTTTGGGTTGATGCAATGGTGGAAGTATATGAATCCATCATGAAGAAAAGTGTTTGGGAAGTGGTCCCAAGACCACTAGATAAATCAGTTGTGAGTTCGAGATGTATCTTCAAGGTTAAGCATGCAGGAGACGGAAGAATAGAGAAGTATAAGGCCAGATTTGTGGCCAAAGGATTCTCTCAAGTTGAGGGAATTGAATATGAGGAAACCTTTGCTTTTGTATCAAGGTATTCATCCATCAGATCAATTCTTACACTGGTTGCACAAATGGGGTGGAAGATCCACCAGATGGATGTAAAAACAACATTTCTCAATGGTGTTATTGAGGAGGAAGTGTACATAAAGCAACAACAAGGTTTTGAGACATTTGATCGAGAGTCTCATGCGTGCAAACTTAGGCGAGCATTGTATGGTCTCAAATAGGAACCCAAAGATTGGTACACTCGGATTGACAATTATCTCATTGGATTGGGCTTCACCGAATGCAAACCTCTAACAAATTTTGGTAGAAGGTAATTTTCTTATCATTATTTTATATGTTTATTATTTAATATTAACAGGTGATGAGAAGTTATTCAGCTCTTGCAAGGAGGACCTTGCAAGGGAATTTGAAATGAAAGACATGGGTCTCATGCACTACTTCCTCAGGCTAGAAGTATGGCAAAGTGATGAGGAATTATTTGTGTCTCAAGGAAAGTATGCCACCAAGATACTGCAAATATTTCACATGGAGAGTTGTAAACCCATGGAGATACCTTTAGAAACCAACTGGAGGAAGGAGAATGCACTTTAGGTGAAGGGGTTGATGCTACCATTTACTGACAGTTAGTGGGTTCGCTGATGTATCTTGTGAAGACATGACTAGATATGTGCTATGTAGTCAACAAACTGAGCCAAGTTATGGTTAGGCTGACCAAATTGTATTGGAAGGAAATAAAGCATGTTTTATGGTACCTCATAGGCACTACCCAATATGGATTATGGTATAGACAGAAAGAGGGAGTGAAGATATATGGCTTCTAGATGTAGATTGGGTAGGGAGTCCATCCGACCAAAAGAGTACATCAGGTGGAATTTTCAGTGTTTGGTTTGCAACAATTTCCTAGTAAAGCAGGAAGCAGAGGTCCATGGCACTCAGCTCAGCAGAAGCTGAATACATGGCTACAAGTCAAGAAACATGCGAGGCTATATGGATGAGAAAGATACATGTGGGAATGTTTGGTCAAGAGATGGATCCAACTGTGATCTATTGTGATAATTAGAGTTGCATTAAGCTCTCTGAGAATCTGGTATTTAATGATCGATCCAAGCATATAGATATCCAATATCATAATTTACGAGACTGTGTGCAAAGGAGAATAATGTTTCTACAATACATTCCAATAGAGGAACAAGATGTTGACATATTGACAAAGGCTTTGTTAAGAGGGAAGTTCGAATTCAAGAGGTGCAGGATAGGGGTGGTTGAAAATCCATTTCTTGCTAAGAGGGAGTGTTGAGAAGTGTAGCAAGAAAGTCTCAATTTGACTTTGCCTTGGCCAAATTGAGAAAATTCAAATTTCCACATTAGCAGACAACTTGGAGGTAGTTAATTGAAGTGACATGGCTCTTGTCACTCAGTTAGCTCAGTAAATTCAAGTTAGAGGGCTAGGAATTTAGTTATGCATGTGTGATTTCTAATTTGTAGCAATCCAATTCAATTATTTTCGGTTGTATTCAGTGAAATTAGTTCTAACTGTTGATAGAACTAGTTGGAGGTCACTTTTGCAGTGGGACAATAGTCTAACTCAGTGATCATCCAGTTAAATGATCAATCATCCAAAATATCTAGCGCATGTAGAGAATTCGAGTTCTATAGGCGTGGTGGAGATTCCAAGGCAGTGTACCATCAGTTATAGACTAGTATTGAGTGTACAAGTGTTGCATGTAGTCAAAGATCCAACCTTGGTAATTGTGCGATCAACTGGAGGAAAATTCCTAAAAAATAAGGGCCTAATTCCTCAGGATTTGCACAAAGAAATAGGGGCTCAAGTAGAGGGATAAATTGACTAATTCTAGGCCAGATCTTCTCATTGAGCAGAGAGAAAGGTTATTCACTTACAGGTTAAGCTCAGAGCAAGCAAGCAATTGTAATAGTTTCTCTATTCATCTAATTAATGCAAGAAGGATTAAGGGGTTTTTACTAGTTGGTTTCTTCTAGATAAATTTGTGTACTTGTGTATGTGATTTATGCATGTTTGTGAATTTTGTTCTAAATTGAAAATTAATTTCCATAGATAAGTAGAGTAGAATTGTGTCTCTTGATTTAGGTTAAATTTCTTGAGAAATTGTAATTATATCACCATATTTCTACACGAAACATTTGTAAACCCCAATCCACTAACCCTAGATTAGAACATAATCGTAGTTCCCTTGATTGGATCTACAAATAACATGGGAAAAAACCATTGTGCCCAAAAAACCATGCGCGAACACCATGCACAAAACCATGGGTAGGCTCGCCCACCATCTTTGGGTCTGCCCCCCATCCTTGGGTCCACATAAAATAAAAAAATTTGACCCCGTGACATGCAGAAAGAAATAACGCACACCCAACATTCTCCCACTTGTTGTTTTATTACCACACCGGGGGTCACAAGAGAGCTTAGTCATTGGTCTAGGGCCACAATGCCCATTGTTTCTTTACACCAAGAAAACTTCTCAGTGTTAACAAACTTTGTCAATGCATTTGCAACATTCTTTAGAGTGTCCGCCTTTACCAACAACACCTTTTTTTCTTCAACCCTACGCCTCACAAAGTGATACTAAATATCAATGTTCTTTTTCTTTGAATGATAAGCAGGGTTCTTTGTCAAGAAAATTTCACTTTGGTCGTCACATTCTATACTTATAGCTTGTTGTATCAAACCCATACTTGAACACAATCTCTGCAACCAAACTGCTTCCTTTCTTGCATGAGTGGCTGCCATGTATTCAACCTCTGTAGTTGAAAGTGACACCACAAGCTGTCTCTTGCTCATCCAACTGACTGGTCCTCCAAATAGGTTAAATACATACCCACCTGTAGATCTTCTCCGATCCAAATCTCCAACCTAGTTTGCATAAAAAAGGCTCTATATGCCTAAAGCTCTATCCAATCCCGGTCTTCCTTGGTAGCACAAATCATAATCACTAGTGCCACGCGAATACCTGAAAACATGCTTCACTGTTGTCCAATGCTCCTTCCCTAGTTTTGACATAAAACTACTTGATACTCCCACTGCATGTGCAATGTTTGGTCTGATAAAAACCACTGCATACATTAGGATACCAATTGCACTCATTTATGGAACATGAGAAATGTCCTCTTCCTCTTCCTGTGTCTTGGGACATTGTTCATTAGATAACTTTACACCTACAGGAAAAGGAACCTTAACCAGTTTGCTATCCTGTAGATTAAACATCTACAATATTGTCTCAAAATACTTTCTTTGGTTTAACCAAAGCTCCCTCTTTGCTTGATCTCATATAATTTCCATGCCCAAAATATAGTTTGTAGCACCAAGATCCTTCATGTCGAATTTAGAGAACAATTGGGTCTTCAAATCCTGGATAATTTATTTGTCATTTCCAATCAGCAACGTATCATCCACATACAAGACCAAATAAATAATATCGTCACCAATTAATTTAAAATAGATATAATGATATGATTTTCTCCTTGTGAAGACAAGTCCCCGTATATATGTATCAATTTTTTGAAACCACATCCTGGGTGACTACTTTAACCCATACAAAGAATTTTTTAACCTGCATACCAGTTCTTTCTTACCCTTCACTGCAAAGCCTTCTGGCTGCTTCATGTAGATCTATTCTTCCAGATCCACATGAAGAAATATAGTCTTCACATCCATTTGTTCTACCTCAAAATCATAAGCAACAACAACAAATAAAAATAATCTAATGGAAGCTAACTTGGAAACATGAGAAAAAATATCACCAAAATCAATTCCTGGCACCTGGGAATAACATTTTTCTACCAACTGAGCTTTGTATTTCTCCACCTTGTCTTTTGCATTCATCTTCTTCTTAAACACCCAATTGTTGCCATGGGTTTCCTTCCAGCCAAAAACTCCACCAGATCCAAAGCCTCATTTTTGTCCAAAGATGCCATTTCATCAACCATGGCCACCTTCTAGAGTTTTCCATCTTCTGAATCCACTGCCTCCATGACAGTTCTAGGATCATCATCAGTAACAGATAAAGTGAAATTTGAACAAAAAGTAGATGGACTATAGCTCTCTGGCTGCCTTCTCTCTTGAATTGATCTTCTCAAAACTGGAGTGTGTGGCTCTTCCTCTTCTGATTCTTGTTCTGTTGTAGAGTTTGATTCTTCCTCCTTGAGTTCAAATTCTATATTCTCAGGTTCCATTGGTAGGACTTCATGTTTAATAACATCTTTCACCTCTCTAAACACCACATCTCGGCTGTACACAACCTTCCTTGTTTCTGGGTTCCAAAGCTTATAACCTTTTAAACCATCCTTATACCTAATAAAGATGCACCTTTCATATTTACTATCCAACTTGGTTATTTTCTCCTTTGGAACATGTACATATGCATCACAACCAAATAACCTTAGATGTGAAAGAGATGGTTTCTTACCAGTCCATACCTCATGTGGACTCTTATCCTTCAACATTGATGAAGGTGATATGTTAAATAGGTAACATACAATATCCACTGCCTTTGCCCATAATTCCCACCCTAATCCAATGCCACTAGGCATGCTTCTTGCCTTTTCCATCAATGCCCTGTTCATTCTTTCTACAACTCCATTTTGCTGAGGTGTGTATGGAGTAGTCTTCTATCGTGCTATACCCCATTTCTTACAAAACTCTTCAAATTCCTTCTTGCAGAACTCTCCACCATTATCTATCCTCAACACCTTGATCTTCTTCTTTGTCTAATTTTTCACCAGTGCCTTAAATTCTTTAAACTTGTCAAAGACTTCAAATTTCTTACTATGGAAATATATCCATGTATTCCTTGATAAGTCATTTATAAATGAGACATAGTACATAGACTTACCCAGTGATGGAACCCAGATAGGTCCAAACACATCATTGTGCATAATCTCTAACATCCCTTTCGCCCTCTTAGCACCAGAGGGGAAGCTCACCTGATTCTGCTTCCCATAGACACAATGTTCACAAAAATCGAAATTCTGAGAGAAATTAGACATACCTTATACCATACCATTACCATGAAATATTCAAAGATCATTCTCTCCGATGTGTCCCAGTCGTTGATGCCATAACATAGTCTTTTCTGCATAGACCACTAGATTTTCTGCTCCACCTTCAGGAACCACATAACTATTGCACCCATCAATAACAATACTACCCAGAAGCTTGTACAAAGTTATAATCTGAACTCCCCACGTCAATACTAGTGCTCTCCGAACCATCTTGCAGGTATCTTTCTTAAACATTGTTTTTATACCTGCATCATCCATCTTGCTTACATAAATCAGATTTCCCGCCAATGCAGTAATGTGAAAAACACCAGGAAATGTTCTAATCCTTCCACCTTGCAACTTCAGCTTGAATTTTCCACATCCTATAATTCTGGCCTTCCTGTCATCCCATAGGAAGTCATCACCACCATCATATTTCTCATACTTGCAGAACCACTCCCTATGGGGAGTGAAGTGAAATGATGCACCTAAGTCAACCAACTATGCCTCATGATCTACATATGTACTTGAAGAAGAAGCCAAGTACACATCCCCACCTTCATCTGAGGTAGTTTTCACCTATGCAGAAAGAGTATCATCAAATCCCTTTCTTTTCTCAGCAGTTTTAGATCTATAGTCCTTTTTGTAGTGCTCTTATTTTCCGCATTTCCAGTATACCAATACATATTTTTTTGGAGATTTAGATTTCCCACTTGAGGACTTACTTTTGTTTATGTTCTAAGATCATCCTCTCACAGACAAGGCATCTCCATTCCGACTCTCCATATTTTTCTGTCTCATCTCCTCTGACAATAAGGATGATACTATTTCATCAAACTTCAAGTTAGTTGTATTGCTACTTATCGCAACATCCAAACTATCCCACGAGTTTGGTAGAGAACACAACAAGCTGATGCACTTATCTTCATTTGAAATTTTAATATCAACAAATAACAACTGACTTACTACAATATTGAAGGCATTAAGATGCTCTGTCACCAAGTTTCCATCCTTCATTCTCAGGTTATACAACTTTTTCCACAGGAACAATTTTTTCACCAGAGACAGTTAGATTGATACAAAGTCCCTAACTTGTCCCACAAATCCTTCGCTATAGCTTCCCTTGATATATTCAACAATATTGAATCTGAGAGACACAATTGTATTGTGCTCTTTGCCTTCCGATCTAACTTCGCAGTCTTTTGTTGACATTCCTGTTGGTGTCATACCTGGATCTACAACAATCCATTGATCTCTATCCACCAACAAATCCTCCATCTGGAGCTTCCACAACTCAAAACTTTGTCCATTGAATTTCTTAATCTCTATCTTTCCAATGTTCGCCATCTTCTTTCACCGCAAGAATCGATCTCGTAGATCTTCCACTGTAACAGGGTCTACCACAGGCCCGCGTAAAACCCCTCAGCAACAAAGGCATCCCCTTGAAGCCGAGACAACTTTGATACCAAATGTAGGTTTTAATCCTGTACAAAAATTACTTGTAAACGAATTCTCAACAAAAAAAAATATGCAATGGCGAGAACAACAAATATACATAGAGATTTTCCCCTGGATCCCAAAATTGAGAATATCAGATTGATTTTCATTATATTCCCTTCAATGTTACAATACATATATATACATGCCGAAGCATTCATAAACCCCAATCCACTAACCTTGGATTAGAACATCACTGTAGTTCCCTTGATCGAATCTGCAAATACCATGGGAAAAAACCACCGTGCCCAAAAAACCATGCACAAAAACCATGGGTAGGTCTGCCACCATCTTTGGGTCCGCCCCCCATCCTTGGGTTTTCCCGACTATTATTAGATCTGCATAAAATAAAAAAAATTCATGAGCGTTGCCCTGGACCCCATGATGCATGGAAAGAATATAACACACACCCAACATTGCCCAAAAAAAATCAAATTGAGACATGCAATTAGATTATCACAAAGTTATGTATTAATCCATAATTCAACTTTTAACTTTTTCCACCAACAAAATCTCTTTTACATTTTTATTAGAAAATA